>VYZM01017111.1:170686-473842 GCA_013398915.1 Dromas ardeola | reverse complement strand
AAAAAAAAAAAAAAAGATAAAAGTGTGACTGCATCTTTCCAGACAGTAAAGTAGTGGGGAAAGGAGAAGAGGCAGATGAGGGGTGTGTTAAAAAGAATCCCCCTGGTTTACACTAAATGTGACAAAGGTTCTGAAGGATCAATACAAACGGTAGGTGAGCTTCGTGTGTAATAAAATCTTAAAGAGTAATTCAAGTTCTTTATGAAATAAAACTCAAGAAACATAAAAATGCAGTTTCATGGACAATTAAATTTAAAATAAAACAAATTTACCTAAAATGAGAAAACAACAAACAAAAACAAAAACTCAACCAAACAGAAGGACCTGTAGATAATATCTCTGACCATGCATGGCTTAGTTTTTAAATTACAATTCACAGAATAACACTGCTGGAAAAGCCTATTTTACACTATGCTACACAGAACACGAAAAAACACGAGTAGTGACATTTACACAATTTTACAGTATTTCTCCCTCGTCTAAGAAACACGTCCTTTTCTACTTTACATTTTTTTACAATTCCCAGCTCACAAAAAAAGGACACTATAGGCGCAAAGACAGTCTTTAAAAAGGAGAAATGCACCCAATGCTACAAATAAACCTTTTCTTTCACAGAAGCCTCTGTATTAGATAGTGATTAAACAAAATATATCTCTATCTGCCACTCAATGTGAAATGGACTAATTAGAAATAATTTTAATTTTTTTTTGAGTAAACATAAAACTATACAACATCTCTGAAACTCCTTGAATTACTTGCTATGTAACTATTAAACCGCTTGCCAAAAACCTCTTGGGATCGCATCTGAAAAGCCAATCGAGCCAGTTGCTGCCCCAGTCGAAAAGAAAAAGAAAGGTAGGCTTTAAATGTTGTTCAAGCGTTTGCAAATCATTTTCAACAGTTGCCCATAACCAAACATTTTCTTTTTCCAAAATGCTTTATTTTTTTTTTCAGAGCCTGCAAGTACCTGGCTTTTTTCCCTGCAGAGAAACATCAACAGTCATAGTCCTTACAGCTTAGGCAAGTGTTCCTTGCATCCCAATGCTGGAAAAGCAGAGCCATCACCCCAGCGCGGCAGAGGGTCAGGCTCTGCCTGCGGACACACGCACAACCTGCCAGGCAGGTGACGAGAGGAGCGGTACATGTATAGCGAGTGTACAGGAGCAAAAAAGAGAGAGGAATATGCTCGTGCTTCTGTCTGACACCGCGTCCCTGCCACATCCTTTAGATCACGGCAGGCAGCGTGCACGCATAAAGGATGTGACACTGGTAGGCTGCCACCCTGTCCCCGTTTCGCCTCAGTGAAATGAAAGCATTGTAAAAACAATAACCACACGGTGTACGCACACCAGAATCCACACCACTACCATCGGTCAAATGGCTTCTGAAGCATTTTGGATGGACGCTGGCTGTTGTTACACTGCCGGGGATGCAAAAGGAACCATATACTGCACCGACAGTGGCGTCCTGCCCCTTAGGCTTGCACTAGGTGTTGTAGTCCTCATTTGTGACTTTTCAATGGCTTTTAGCATTCACCAGGGTATGTTTAGAGCATGGCACACCGGGGATTTAAGGTGCTGTCCTGCCACGTTATCTAATACCTTGAGGTGGGATGGAGTACCTTGCAGGAGGCCCTTGCTGTTCAGTCACATCAAGACTCTGACTCCAAATTTCTGTTAAATCAGGGCATGAACTCTTATCCAGATATTCACATGTGACTTTCTATTAAGCTAAAGCCAAAGTCTTGTCTATCTACAAATCTGATGCCTTATTTTGCTGACAGAGTCAGTCACTACAGGGATTTACAATAAAAGGGGGTCAAAAGAGAAAAAGAAACGTATTTTGAAAACTGCTTTTGATGCTGTTTCCAGTATTTATCGAAGCAAGAAAGACCCTCATTACAACACCATTTTTTTGTTGATTTTGGATTATGGACAGGGATCTATCAAACGGAAAGGTCACACGTAGCAGCCAAGGGGCTATAAAACATCTGGAATCCATGAGCCTGATGCCTGGCCTTACTGAAAGGTGAAGAGTGATGAATTTAATTTTTGTGAGGGATCCTTCACTCTCGATTGTGGCGCACAGCTTTCCCTGGGGGTGTTCCTTCACCGCAGCCACATAACTGCTACTGAAAGTTATCCCTCAGCTGGGAGCGAGGGAATACAAAGTGTTTGTATGCAGTCTGCTTTGAAACACCAAGGGAGATGAAAGGAAATTAGGATAGCTTCCCTTTGGCGGACATTTCATATGCTAAAGTTTACCTCGGCGTACGAATCAGGAAGGCATTACGGTGGCAGACGGACAGACAAGTTATTGGCAGCAGATGGGTGCTGAAATGAACACCAGCAGCGACTCTGAGAGCTTGGTGGAGATACAAAACCCGGAGCACTACGTTTGCAGCTGACTGGTACTATGAGAAAGGGAAGAGAGGTAGTTATTATGGCTGCAAGTGTTTAAAACCAGCCTTCATGGGTCTCTAAGTGAGAAATGGGAACATGTACTACTACATCGTGTTTCCAAGATCTTTATATTTGTCACAAAACCAATCCATATCTCGCACACATTTTAAAACAACTGTTACATCCTTATGGTGAGCTCTTTTGATGATGGAGGAGCAGGCAGCAACTCAAACCCTGAAGGTTACAACCTGATTAGGCAGACAGACAAAGGCATGCAAATATAACCAATTCCTCCGTTTCATCGGGAATCCATTAATTAGATGAATGGAACAAATGTTATTCCCACCGACAGGACATGCTAGCAGACTCCGGAGGAACTGCTGTCACCTTACAGATTGGCTGCTGGCCATTTTTATGGTGAACCGAAATGGAAATCTTTTCTGTAGTTCTGTAGTTCTTGCATTGTTACTGTGCTCAGTCATCTTGTTGCAGTAAACACTGAGGACAGTGGAATTAATCCGACTGTACGCTACTGCATAAACAAGAGCAAGTTATCCTTCATAAATATATGGATATCAGTTTTACAGATAGAGAGCGAGCACTTAGGCAAAAATACAGAAAACAAACATAATGGAAAAACAGACAAGGATGATGATGCTTCACATGTAAGACACCTGCATCCAGAGAATCTGAAAGAAGCCGGCTTTTTTTCCTGAACCCCACTCCCCATATTTAATTTTCTCCTCGATAAGGAGCATACGAAGTTTTGCACAATTTTTGCACAATTCTTGGAAAATACATAATACAACTATTAGTAATTCATCAGCTATGTTACGTTTCAGACACAGATGCTGTACTGTGTCTAAATGAAACACAAGTTTGTTTCCTGTTAGCAAGTGGCCACCAAAAGCCACCTACTTTGCACATTCAGCATATTTTAATCAAAATATTCAGTTTTAAAAACTTGTTTGATTTTCTCCCTCCAATCACATATAGGACCTCTGGCAGCATAAATGCATTCTGTTGCATTTTTGCTTCTTTTATCACTTGGCAAGTATCACAGTTCAACATGACCGTTACGTTCAGGGTGTCTTCCTCTTGTTTCAGACCTCAAAGACCTCCACAAACCCCCATTACCTTCATTTCTTTGTTCTAAGCATTCTTAGGAGAGATTTTAAAAGTCCATAATGATGAGCAGCACATAAAGATCCACTTTAAAATCCAGATGCTCATAGGTCTTGCTTATTTTACAGTGAAATTAATTATATGCCACTTCTTTCTGTTTCCTAACCAGCTTCCTCCTTTACATAGCTTCCAAATACACAACACTATGAATTACACAACTATTGCCTTCTGTCTACTTGTACAATTGACTTTTTAACAAGCTGAGGGGAAAACCAGATCAAACTCAATGCTGTCCTTAAGAACTGTTGCTCATTAGTGGCTTTTTACCCATGGATTTTGACACGTGAAGATCCAAGGCAACGGCAAATAAAGAATGAAATGTTTCAATCAAGAGAGGGACAGCATAGCTAGGATGTTCCACCACAGATCTCACTGCAGTGTTGTCAGCTACCTGGTTATCTCATCACTTGGATGCTGCGCTCAATGCAATGTGATGGATGACCGGGGCTGCAAAGGTTTATTGTGTTTTGTTCAACTATCTTGAACAATCTTCAGCAATTATCCTGTCCTTAATGAGAGCAGAGTAGAATAACTTGTTGACGTACCTGACCTAGCTTGGGTACCAGAAGCAACATCGCTGTGGCATTAGGAGCCCAGCAAAGACTATTAATTAACCCTACTTTTCAAGTGTGCTTTGCAGCCAAAATTGAACTCTGTTACCATGACTACATTGCTGCACCTCCCCAGTTAACTAGCTTCGAGGAAGCCTCAGCTGTTACTGCTGTGCAGACACACCCTTAATCTTAGAGGCTAAGGCAATGGAAAGAGATAATCTCGTGCATCCTTGAGGATCAGTTGGTCATATACAGACTTTGGCTTAAAAAGTTCCCTTTTACATTACGGCTATTTGCAGTTCTCTTCAAAATGTTTCAGCACTGGCTAGGGTGACCGTGTTCAATTCATCTTCTCTGCTGTATATGTCCTCCACTTAAAGGCAGATGAGTTGACTAAAGGTTCTTCAAACACATGCTGAGGGCAGTTAAAAAAGTCAGTTATAAAACAGCAAGATAAGGGCAAACATATTGGAGCGTTCACTGTGGTACCCTCTCCACTTGCATCAAGGATAATCGCAAAAAAAGAGTAAAGAACAGCAAAAACACAGCAGGCTTTTAGCAGGGCCATTTCATATTCAGATCCATGAATTTGAAATAAAATCACCACCACATTATCTTGCAGCAGAGAAAAGCAGCATGAAGGGCACAGCCAAGTGAACAAAACTTCTTGATCTTAGCGTCTGAATGCATTTATCGAGTATGCAAAATTGTTGGCGGAGATCTCTTTGAAACTGTACAAATGCACAGTACAGCCATAGCCCAACAAGAGGGAGGTGCTCTGTGTCCTCTCCTTTGTGTGCATGCTGCTATGTACAGTATGAGTGTGTATTAATACACAGGAATCCAGGACCCTAAACTTTCCACTTGTATTGCAGGCCATCTCCTGCCCCACAGGGTGAATCCCATTGAGTAGCATTGTGTTCCTACAAAAAGACATTCTTTTCCTCCTGTCCAGGTGGAACAGTAAGGCCCCAGAATGAAAATCACGGTCCAGCTAGCTCCAGCAGGAGCATGATTTCACACCATGACTGTATGTGTATAGGTACATGCACACACGTCCACACATTCATTCTGTACATATACAGAGGTACACATACATTTTTACATTCTTTGGTGGCAAAATAATAATAATAAAAACCCCCAAACCACAGGGTTGCACAGACTGTGCATCTTTGCTTAATGAATCTGCTTCAGGAAAATTGGGGTCGCTGTTACAGGAGTTATTTTGCCTCTTTAAGAACTGTTCCTTGCATTGACAAAATGCCATCCATTTACAATGACAGAAATAGGGAACAAGGAAAAGCCAATGTAAACACAGCTCACATGACAGGTAACTCAGAGAGAGCCCCCTCCTACCCACATGAACACACCATGAAAGAAGAAACAGCCATATGCCTTCACCTACGAGCACTCAAACGCTTCCTCAGTTACTGTCTGGATGTCGGGCTGAGCTGCGGCACACCCTTCTTCTGCCCTGGCTGTGGGGTTTCGCTTTTGTTGCTTATTAGAATCAAAATAAGAGAGGACGGGACGTTGGGAGCAGCAGAGGAGGCTGGCAGGTCAATGCCACACCGAAGGGTTGTCAGCCTGTGTGCTTCAGATGAACGGCTCTTCTTGTCGCCACCTCTGGGACGTCAAACCTGCATCTCAGAGGTGCTGATGAGGCCCAGTGCTTTGGCTTCTTCTGGTGTCAGTCCGCTCTTTAGTGTCCTTCTCACTGGGTGGTCATAAATTCCAAAAGCAGGCAAAAAAAACAACAAAGACAAGGCGAACAATTAGAAGCGATAATTACACAAGACTTTCAGCTGAAAAAAACCCTGTTAACATGCAAGCTGAGCCAAATCAAAAGTTACTATGTATTCAGGGCCTCAAGTTCAGAAATACTGAGTAATGCCCTATGCTAAACCCATGGGAGCATCAAGTAGCCAGCAACTCCAAACAGGAGTCAGGCAAAAAGACATTTGTCATTTGACATTTTGTCAACAAAAACTTTTAAGGAAAAATACCACAGCATTTTAAGATTTGTTTTTCTCTGAAATCGTACCAGTTTATTTTCAGTCCACAGAAAGTATCATCTGCCCTATTATTTTATAGTTTCATAAAGATTTTTTAAAAGAGCTTTTGGATCTTTATAGGGCTCGATTGAATTTATCACTACTAAATCCTACCTGACCCTTTAAAGGTATAAAAAACCCCCCAATGTAAAAAGTTAAAAGATTAAAAATGTGGCTATTTTACAGTCTATTCAAATCTTTAAAACTACTGTCTTCATACATGCTCCCCCTTCTTCTGTAACGTTCCCCCATCCCACCCCATTTGTGTCATCTTTGCCATTAGTAGTCTGCAGCATTTTAGTTGAATTCAGATGATAAATCTAGGCCAAAATCTTGTTTCTTAATTTTCTATTAAGTGTTCTGAACACTAGACCCAACATAAAACTTTAAAAACCTGTGATTGCCTTTTTTATTCAGGAAAAAGTGACCATGTGACTGCACGCACTGAGCATTAGCGTCCTCCTAGTTTTGCCAGCGCTGTGATTTTCAGGTGGACGGCTTTAATTGAAGATACAAATGGGGTGTTCACTCCACACTTGGATATTCAAGTACAAAACACACATTCAGAAGTTTAAGCTGCATGCAAAGCATAAACTATGACTTTAATGTTGAACAAAATATATTCGGAGACCCAAAACAATGAATTCTCGAGGAAACTCCTAGAGAAACCAATTGCAGACAGGGGTTAAGGACTTCTTGCATCGCTATCATCTAGCACAATTAAGACCTCTAACTTATTGAGAGATTCAGTTCACGTAACTGAAACTGGGTGGTCACATCCAAGGGTCTAGCTGGAGCAAGCGGAAGGAATGGATCGGTATAGAAAACAAGGAGATAAGAGAAAGGGAAAATACGACATAGTCGAACATTTGACACCATGCAGGAAGGACGAAAATGATCTATGTTTGATAGTCAAACTGATTGCATCAGTTACTGAGGTTAATCAAATGAGCTGGGAGCGCCACATGTGTAATTGTTCCTCCATTATCAAACCCTTACTTGAAAGTTTTTCTTCAAGGCTCATCCTTTCTCCTACAGTATTTGCATACTTATTAAACACCACTCGGAGCCTGCATGGAAGCCTTTTATGATAACCACTATTTCCTACAATACTGGTCGGCAACATCTTCTGAGTTTAACAATGCTTAGCTTAAAGAAGTACGAGGGTAAATGCAGCTGACAAAGCTAAGATAAAGAAAGACTACTGGAAGACAAAAAATGTTCTGGTCTCCATGGTGCAGAATAACCCAATACGGACTTCTGAGTCAGGCCTCATCACTGGCCCCCTTTTATACTTCTCAAATATGATATGCAAATGTCTATGGTGACAAATGTTAATTTCTAGACATGAGCTATGAAATAGCTTAGGGTCTTAAGGTCTCAGTGAATCAGCCAGTGCTTATTTCTGTATCAAAATGAACTGTATCAGGAGTGAAAGAACAAATCCACGAAAGCTGCAGAAGAAACTTTTCTGTCCCATTAAAAGCAAAGACTTGCCTGTGCAGTTCACCTGCTTAGCTGGCAGCACTGCCTCTCCCCCACACATGTTTTTTTCTGTACCCTCTATAACATGCAGCCAAACACAGACCATAGCCAGCTTGGCCGTAAGACAGTAGAGCCATGGTAAAAAACATGGGTACAAGAGACCGAACTTTCACAGGATGACTGTCTAGATAACATTACATCTTCCCACTGAATGCAAAAGTGAACTGGAAAACCGCATGCAAAACAAATTTCCACATTTTAGACAGTTCTGCAGAAGTGCCAAACCAAACGTATTCATGCCTGCTCTCACACATATCCCCAGCTCTCTCAGACCACAATCACTCCCTCAGAGTCACAAACTGAGCACAATAACCACTGTAAAACAAAGCCATTTTTCTTGTCAGATGGTAAGCCAGGAAGAGTGAGAGAACAAGCAATTGGTTTTCCTCTTTGTAAACATTTAATAGGAACTGAGGTGCTCTGCTAATGCTGGTAATTAGCAGAATTCTGGTCTTATTTATGACAAGGTAAATCTGGAATAACCTTCTTTAGGTCAGTACAATTACTACTGCATAAATAACTGGGCTGAGACTCTGTCTAACAACTGGAAAGGGAAAAGTGTGCCTCTAACTTCCATCAAGCAGAATACAGTAGTTTAAATTCCTCCATCAGCCTGAGTGACAGGATTACTAGTTTACTAGGAAAAGCCAAATGGCTTTACAGTAACATATAGGTCTCTCTGAAGAAAATTACAGGAGTCATAATCAGGAGTAAAACACCATGGTAGAAAACATCTTCATGGAAAAACATGGAAGAAAACTAAGGAGTCTTCCTTTACATAAGCAAGATTTCTCTTTGAATCTCCAGAGGCCTACCTATCAAATATACTAAAGTTTTAGTCTGAGGACCTTGTGTATTAAACCTTGTATGACTGAAAAAAGAAATACTGTATGCAGCACGTGACAAGGACAAGTACACTGTTCTCGGTTTGTATAAAGACTCACAAAACCGAGGCCAGCCCTGGGTTTGTACGTTTTGTGCACTGCAGAACAAGTAGGAATGACAATACTCAACTAATTGCTGAGACATATGCAGCTGTAATTAAACAAAACAATGTCTTTGCGTCCCCCAGTTGATTGTTTTAACTCATCTCAGCTCTCCTATAAAACAGAGAAAGATGACTTGGATTTAAGATATTCTGGTGACCTAAGGTTTTAAGGCCAGCAGCTAGGAGAAAAGAGCTCCAAACAATGTCGGACTTTGGTGGTCATAATGAGATTGTCAAGAAAATAGTTAATAAAAAGCAAAGACGTGAAGAATCTTTTCAGTGACAGAATGGTTCCCACAAACACTGATGGCTGCTTACTTCTATAAACTAAGTGTGTGGGGCCAAATACTGCAAAGTACGGTGACTACTGGCAAGATTAAAGCTGTCCACCATCAACAGGCAACAGGAAGGATAACAGCTGACAGAATCACGGTCCAGAATCAAATGAGTGAACTTTTGCCCCTACAATGCAACAGACCAGTCTGACACAGATTAATCCACTTGCAGTTTGAAGTATTTTGTACTTAGGGAAATGAAAGTGGCCTGATAAAGGGTCTCTTTATATGAAAATTATATCTAATGCATGCAAAGTACTCACAGTACATTTCCTCATCTGAAGATACAGTGGATGGACACAGTATCAGTAGTAGCACAAGTTCCTGCCCCACTATTCTCTGCACTGGAGACTCTTGCAGACTATGGAGGCTTGTGGGTGATGAAGTCAGGAAAAAGTTGAGTTATCTACAGGAGCAGGGACTACTCTGGGAGGTGGCTGAATCTTGTCTCAACATGTTGTTAAACACACGTCCTCAGACATTTGTCTGTTTCCTCATAAAGCACTTGGTAGGGTTCCTCTACCTTAGGAAAGGTCACGAGCACATTCAGTCATCAAAATTGAATGCAGAGAGGTATTTTCCTTCCATATTTTATAGGCATTGCAAAATTACATTTCTCAAACTAGATCTTCACTCTCCCCTCTTCACTGAACTCTGTCGTGTCTCTAACTGGACTAGACATAATATCTTGGCTTGTAAAACTCTTGGCCTGCTGCAGATCACATTAAACTGAGTTATGGAATGTATTTTGGAGGCAGTGACAATAAAAATAAGACTTTCAAATGACCTTTTAGGTTCTTTAAGCAATTTTTAAAACATTTGCTAAAGAAACATAACATAGAGAGAAAATAACTTTTACTCTTGTCACAAGCAAGGCCTGCTGAGATCCCATAACCGAGAAACTAAATGTTGTTTTTCTGGGGTCAGAGGACATGATATTCTTTGTTAATCGGGAAATCTAGAATTTTATTTGATATCCTGGCAGAATGCAGTGTGCTTATGATGAACTCGATGAATTTGACTCTGCCTGTTGGGTCAAAATCTACACAGATACATAGCCCTCACAGTACACTGGGAATGTTTTAAAAAAGCCTAATTCCCTAAGTGTACCTTTGTCAGAGAAAATAATTATCTAGGGGTGGGTTGTTTTTTAAAAAGCAAATAGCAACTCCTAATTTCCCACCAGATAAGACCATTCTCTGCTCAAGAAGTCACAGAATTAGTGTCATTCCTACTACAAAAAGATGTGACAGCCCCAGAACTTTCTTTTGGTCCCAGCTGCAAAAGTAATGCAGCTGCTGATTTGGAATGAAGAAATTTTAGGTGGCTGTAAATTACACAGTGAGGACAGCAGGAAGGGCAGATTATAAGAGGCAATGCAGGCCAGCTCCATCATCTCATTTCATGTCATGTATCTTAGTTTTCTTTTCTGTTACCTATTCACACCCAGCTTGCACACTCAGTCTATTTTCTCATATATTTGCATTTAACATATTCTCTTGGACTTTACTCCAGTGAGTCCAGCAACGGCCATTTGCAACTCAAAATTTCAATCCAGACAGTCTTGCTCATATTCTCTTACGTTAATCCCTTTCTGCGTTTCTGTATTTTTATGTCACTATCTATATAACTTATATTTAATTATGCATGTATCATTGCTTAATACAAGTAGCCCTAAATGCTTAATAAAAATACTAAAACATTTTGTGTAGAGATTTTCTTACAGAGACTTGTAGGTAAATTTTTGGATTTTATCACGCACTTCTCTGAAGAAGTACAGCCAACTGAAATGTGGTCTTTGTCTGGGTCAGCCACACAGAAAGCTCCAGGAAACAACATATTATTATTGCCCTGCAGCTTTGCTTTGAGTCCTGTCAGCACTTCATAGATGGCACAAGTCTCTCCTAACACGAAATTCTGTAGTTCATAACCATCTCCGGGTGTAACTTACGCTGCCTATGACATAAAGAGGAGTATAGCAGTGGAAAAGGACAAGGTGGAATTTTGTAAGGAAAACTTAACTTGTGTTTCATCTCCAGGTGGCTTACGTTACAGGGAACAAAAAGTATCATTGCTTTCGAGAACCTGAGCTGCATGAAGAACATACAGCTTTTAAAGTAATATTTAACATGTAGTTGAAACTGTTCAAGTTTCCAACTTTCTGTATTTCACAGACCATCATTTACATAGTCCCAACAGTAAAGCAGAAAAGAATTAACTCTTTCCTTGAAAACCATCTATGACAAAAAGCCTCCTAATTTTCAGGAAGTTTTGTGAATTCCACTGTAAAAAGTTACTACTAAAAGCAATCCTGCTGCCATCTCTTTCATCATTTCTCCCGCTTAGCTTCACCAGTCAGAAGCGTTTCCACTATTAATAGGTAAAGCATCAAAAGCACAGAGCTCACCAAGAACTGAGTCTGCATGTAAGCACTGTAGACTATTTTCAAGACCAGACTATACACTAACAATGCACAGGACCAAAAAAAAGCAGGAGATGGGATACAGAAGGTGAGCCACCTAACACAAGTGTTTCAGGCATGCAGCTTTTACACTCCATTTGAAATTTTAAAATGACTAAAAGTCTATTTTACAGTGATTATTAGATAATAGACTTTTGCTAAGGAGGTAGCTCAGGCTTATGAACACAGAGCTGTCTGTGGGAGAGGAACTTGGTGGAGAAGTGTGACCAGGTTTTACCACTTGGGTTCTGTGGAATGCAAATTAATTATCCCCATTAGGAATCCATGCTAGGAAAAATAACAGTAAAAGGCATCATCTCTACAAGCCCATTAGGTTAAAGATAACTATGATAGAATCTATCTTGTAATTATGCTAACCAGGTCCTGTTATTCTGCCTAGAGAAAGCCATATATATGTGGTTTTTGACATATTGCTGGGGCAAAATAAATTCGAAGTAGCTCTGTGTGAACCATTTTTGTTTATTTTCTAAGAGAGACTTCCCTCCAAACACATTTGCCACACGCGTTCAAGCGTAGTCAAACTCCTGCCTCAGCAGATCCTCATGTCAAACTCCTTCATGGCAGCAGAGGGCTCTCTCTGGCAGCTGTGGTATCGCGATGCTCTTCTGGAAAGCCACATAGGAGATCGCTTTTGTTACTGCACCTCTTTTGCAAGGCAACTTGAAAATCAACCCTCTACTTCCCTGTCTTTTCTCACTCTCAAATGAAGCGCTTTCCATAACAGCTCTGTCATCTTGTCAGACAGCAACTCGCTGCTGCTGATTGCTTCCTCGGATGCTGAAAATAATCATCATCTTTCAGGAAGGAAGGATGATGTAAATAAGGAGTAAATTGCTGACCAGGGCTAAACTTGAAAGCCATTTCAATACAGAAAGAAACCAAGCAAAATAAATATCCTGTCAACTTAGGGCTGACAGTGCGCAACTCAACCATATATTATTTTTTTAATACTCAAAACGTATCTATCCCAATTTTGGGAATGAATTCTGTGACAAGAATTCAAAAGCCTTGAAATATATCTTTAAAATATGCCAACTAAAAAGAAAACAGAGGGTGATGTAAATGAATTAACTGAAAAAAATGAATGACAAACCGTCAAAAGTGAAAACTTCTATTTGTATCTCTTGCAAGATGCAAACAAATGAGGTAAAATTAGCTTTTTCTACAGAAACACAGTTGAAAAAGTACCAAAAGTACATACCATAACAAAATTATTTCTACAGAAAATGTCAGTACTAACCTTCAGTGACCTGGGAACATGAACAGCTTTATTTCCTACAGATACTGACATCACTTGCTTTTTACCAACTGCTCATCTCCTGGCAGTTTCGCCCACGTTACCTTCAGCTTGTTCTTTCCTTCAATAAAGAAACTGCCATTTGGCCAAGAAGAGATGCCCAGAGAAACTCCAGCACTTGTAAATCCGTGTCTAGAAGCCCCCGGGAAGCTGCAGAGCACTCCCACTTTTTGGTTCTCCCCGTGCAGGAGACAGAGAACAAGGGTCCTGCTGGGACACAGGCGTCACCTGCTACCAGGCTGTGCTCTTTGCTAAGACCAAAACCTGAGCTGTAGCTACCTCTTCCTCCACGGAGCAGCACATCTGGGCGGGCATTTAATCCCATGAGGTGACCGCCACCCTAAATTCATCAGGGACAACTCATTATAGCATTTTTCTCCTTATACCTGCATCATATCCTCTGTGTTTGGGTAATATAACATACATGTGCATGTGAATGTCTGTGTAGTGTTCAACAGCACCTCTGTCTTCTCCCTGTGAACTGAAATAAACAGGGATAAAAGATATGGATTTTTTTTGGTAAACATCGTATATTTAATTCTGTCTGCCCAGATAGATGCCATGACTTCTCACTTTTTTTTTTTTTCAGTTGCTGTATTAAAGCAACACTGCTCAATTTTGAGCGAATACTAGATTCCACAGTATCTCTAAATATTGGAACTGGAATCCAATACAAAGTTAAGGAGTGTACTTAATGGTGCAGGCTGGGTTATTTTTATATCTGACTTTCCTTATATAAAAAAGATAAAGCTGCTTCAAGCACAAAGTTTGAGGACAGGAGTCCCAAGCAAATAATCTGTATCAGAATAAAATTCATTATAGAAATGACTCATAGATTCCTTTAAAACAGTGTCTGAAAAAATGAATTTAAGCCTCTTTTACAAGCAGTTTTTCTTACTAGATTTTTAAACCAGGCTTTCAAAAAAACCCTTTTGTTTTGAAGGCTACATGATGTAGAAGTGTACAGAATGATGGCAATTTCACTTTCACAGTGCTAGGACCAGGCAAACACCCCAACAAAACTTGAGATATGAAAGATACAGTTTGAAACTTATGGAGACTGCCAATAAAATACATAGTTACTATACATTTGAACAGTTAAAAAGCAGAATCTACCGTCTGTCAAGATCTGTTATTTTAAAGGAAAGCTACAGAAGTAAACGTCGTACACATTGTAAAGCAGAAACTGAACACCCATAAATAAATACATACCTACTTAGAAAAGGTATTAATATCATAAATCACAATTATATATGTCATCAATTACAATTGACAGAACTGTAAATATGGAACAAGCTATTCAGCCTTGTGCTTCAAATAAATACACTGATTTACAACTACTAAAACCCATGATGAGACCTATAGGTTGGTCAACTAATCCTTCCTCTCCTGTTTGTTCTCTGCAGCTGTTGATGCTGGCCTCTGGCAAAGATACGGGACTACAGGTACATCAATTTCTCCAGCTTACTGTGGTCAACTGTATTTATTACTCATTCATTAAGTATTATTAATAATTTTAAATTATTGTTTGTATCTTTATTTCTTGTAGATCATGGAGTTTAGTTCTGTCATTTTTGCAAAGATCTTGCTATCCTAAGGATGAAAGAATGTATTACTTAGAAGGCATCCAAAAGACACTAGCTATCTTGGCATCTAATGGAGATAACCTTCCAGCTGCCAGAGTTTTAAGTGCTTTATCTCACGTTCCGTTTTCACTCAATAATTAGATTTTTTTTAACTGGGTATTGACCTTCTGAAGGCTCAGTACTTTGTGTGAGGACACACAGACTCTGATACCGAATAACACTGGTGATACATTTACTTTTTCTAAATGCAAAGAATTGTTGCTAAATGTGCATCGCTAGATTACTCTGCCCCCTCCCCTCCTCTAGCCCCTGATAGGATCCAGTCAAATCCTAAATAATTAGTTGCAAATTCTAAGTGAAGTTGCTTGCCTTTAAAGCATTTTATACAGAATTGCTTCTTGTAGGTTTTTTATTTTTTTAAAAGCATAATTTCCATTAACTCCTGCTTTTAGTCAGGCTATAAATACCAGAAGAACAGTCTCCCTCCTGGTATTTTGGCACTTCTGTATCTTTTCATAGCCAGAAAAAAGTAAGTGGAGAGACATGAAAATGAAAAATAATGAAAAAACAAAGAAAAGAAGAAGAAAAAGTTAACTGAAGCACCCTATGAATGCCAAACAAAAATTACACAAATAGTCTAGTATTTTGTTTGCTTACAAACATGTTTATTCCAAAGCAGCGCTGCACGTGTAACTAAAACTTGTCTAAAGCTTGTCTCCAAGCCTGGTCCTTTGGCAGAGCTCTTTCCCACGTTTTGGCACCTGATGACAGTGTGCTAACTCCTATTTCACTTGTACCGAAGGTGGAATTTAGTATGAAATACCTGACCTGGGATGTTGTGTAGTTAAGTTTAATCCACCGGCCCTGAGCTTATTTGTCTAGGATTCAGATAATCTTGATTCAATTTCCATCTCCTCCACAGTCCACTCGTATGAGTCTGACAGATTACTTGAGTGGTGCCTCGGATCCATTTCTGCATAATGACTGTAAGAATTTTTTACTCCCTGCAACTAATTATGCAAATAAATCAATAAATCCTTATGTTTCCATATCTCTAGGGTCAGTCACAGGGTATATTATTAGGCTAGCATGTAATTCCAAAGCCTAATAAAAGAACAAGGCATTATCATGTCTCTCCTCTCTTTTTTTTAAACATCACAAACAATTTTGATCAAGTTGTCTGATTTGAATATTGGATTAGATTCTCATTCAATTATTATCTGCTCCAAACCTGTTTCGCTAATGTAAATCTAAAGCAGATTCTCAATTTTAATACAGTCTAAGAGAAATAAGAGTGCACCCACAGGGAGATGCTCTGAGATAAAACGATGTGGGGAAGAAGAAGCCTCTCACTCTGCAACGTCCCCATGCAGTGTCTTCAGCAGAATCCAATACAACCACCACTGTGCTACTCACCATCAAATATTAGTCACACCTGGGCCCTACATCATGGTTTACCATTCAGGCTCATCTGAAGATCCAGATGGCGTCAAGCCATCTTTAAAGAGCTATTTCTTTGGCACAGTTATCTGAAATTATTTGTTGGCAAGACCGCGTTGGGATCCCTCACTCTTTGACCACTGCCTTGACTTTAGGGAGCCAGGAGACATGTTCCCAAGCATGAAAGTTGCAAATACTAACAATTCGTAAAGAAGGAGGAAGATACTTGCAGGTTCATGTTTTAGGCTTAAGGTAATTGCAATTCAGCTGGTCTGGTTTTGCTACCCTGTGGCTTAATCCGCACTTGAACAAGGTAACGAATCCTTAGGGCTTCCTCTTGGTCCTCTTTCAGAGCCCTGCCACGGCCATTCACAGAGGTCAGGAATCAACCCTGTTTGGCTCAACATTTCCAAGTATTGCTCTGCGTATACCAGAATTAGCGCGAATACCTTCCAGATGCTTATTCACGATTATTAAACTGGAATATGACTTTTCGTGATGCTGACTCATGGGAATCACATCATTACCCTGAGACAGATCCATTCAGTTCAATGAGACCAACAGAGAGATGGCACCTCTGTTAAGAGTCTGATACCGAGAGAATTGATTTTATGTTAGGGGATGGATGCTTTAAATAAACAGCCAGGACAAGAAGAAAAATAGCTTTATCTTCCTATTTGTCTATTATGGAGTTTAATTAAATGTACTTAAGTAAAATTTTTATCTTATGGATGATACTGCTAGTCTTTATGTGTCTTCTGTTGCCCCAAAGCTGCTGTGGCTATAAGACCTATTTTTCTCCTCTAATTTTGAAGCAATTGGGACAGGCTGGTTCATCATGGTGTGAAAGTCTCGTTTAGTAACAGGATTTTCTAAGCAGCCCTATTCTTCTTTATATAATTTCTTCTCTTACCTCACTTCTTGTAATCTTCACAGCACACACTGCTTATCTACCTTATATTATTTTTTAAATTCATCTCTCTGTATTAAATAAGCTCCTTTCTTGACTGTTTTTTGAAATCTCAGTGGTATCTCATACAGAGTTTCATTTTTATTTCCCCAAATCCACTGGTGCAACACCTGTAGCACTGTTCTGTAAGCTGCTAAAATTAACTTCAGCAATTGTATTCACTGGAATTTGGACTATCAAATAGAGTGATTCTTACAACTTCCTTATCCCGATTTTCCTTTGCACTCATTGTTTGTTACGGCACCATTTGTGAAGGTCATCCTAACCTTATGGGAGAACCAGACAATCCTAAGTATACTATATTTTATTTCTTTACTAAGATGAACAGCTCCGCATAATGTTATAAAAACCTTTCTCACAGAAAGCTGCCCTCAGTCTTCAAGATCAGAAACAGTATATTTTCAACCTAATTTGTATTTTATGCTTTTAAAATATGCTGAACTGACATCTCTAGAGGCTGAGGTCTGTTATTTACACACAGAAGAACGGCATCTGAGAGAAAAAAACAGCAGAAGCTTCCCATGGCAAGTTGCCTTGAAGCTGTCTTTGGATGACCACCTCAAGGGGTGACAGAGCATTTCAGTTTCTGTGACTCACTCAATACTGTGGCTTTCTGATGAGGTTTCTAATGAACGAATACAACTGTAATGTTGTTTTCTCACATATAACACCACTCCAGTATGTCTTGTAGGCGGGTCTCTGAACACCCATCATGAGGCAATGACTTCCAGTTCATTACTGTACTTCTAAATGTCTAATTTCATCTTTAAAAACCTCCACTGTGTAAAGGTCTAGCACAGAATTAAGTTGTCTCCCTGCAGATCATCACAGGAACTGAGTTGTTATACACTTACCAGGTGCCTTAGCTTTCTGTAGTCCATTTCAGCTCCCATGGAACAAATTCCTTCCTACTAGGTCTCAGCTGACTTCAGTCATATCTGGATTTATCAGTGACCCTTCGTATCTTCAACCAACAGATACAGACGTTTCCATCTGTCTTTTGTTGGATGACTCACGGCCTTATTCCTCCTCCCAATTTATGGTTCTGCTGATTGCTCTGAGTTCAAACTCTTCTACGTCATTAAGATCTAAGCTCTCTGCATACCAGATACAGCCACGCTGCTCAACAATTACAAAAGCTAAAATGGTTCAAATGAACATGTCAAAATGTCTCATTTTCCTATTATAACTATTTCTTGAATTTAACTTAACCTTTTCCATATCCCTGTTTCTGTTTTCCCTTAGTTATAAATGACTTGAGTATCACTTGTTTTCACTTCACATTTTTCTGTCTTTTTTTTATGGCAAAAAAAAATCCCTTGCCCATGAGAATCTTCTACCTGAACCACAGGAAATTTTACAGTGCAATTGCATATACCTCTGTTGGGTTTCTGATTTTGCTAAAAACATGTATCTCAGCTCAGGTTCACTAAAATCGTTGCTGATTGCTAAGTAAGCCTGACAAGATTTCCAGTTCTGCACTGAAGGCAGTGAGACATACGCAACATAATGCACAGTGAAAATCATTCCTTTCAACTGAGTTTTGCTTTGTTGTCCATGAATAGATTGAATATCAAGCTGATGGTAAAAGCCAAAGAATGTGTATGGGAGCCTGAAGATTGAAGGTGGTGAATCAAACCCACCAGATAATAGGGTCTCTTTATTATCTCTGCAGATAATAAATGTCATAGCATCTGTTAATCTAGATCATCAAGTATGCCTAAAAATCTACTTTCTAATATGTTTATGGAGGACCTGTGTTATATTTCTACCTGGAAGATCTGCTCGTTCAACTCAAATCATGCATTAAAAAAAGCCGATCAATGTTCATTTCCTGGAGGTGCCCTATTATCAGTCCAGCTGAGTGTATTTTACAGCTAAACTACTTCATTTACTCATCATCCAGGTATACTGAATATCTATCAGAGTGAAACAGCTCAGTTAAGATATTCTCCTTTCACACTTTCTTTCACGCGTCAGCTGAAAGTCATGCTAAACTACTGAACTTTATGTTTGTTTTGAAACTGCCTTTTAATCCACTTAAGAGCCTCATCCAGATCTTGAAGAACAAACAAACAAAAGAACTGGATTCTATCATGATTAATTACAATGGAAATCAGTCCTAGCCTAAACATTTACTGAATGCTTAATCCCTGTTAATGTTTTTGCTGAATATAAAAGCCAGCTCCATGGAAAAATATATAGTATTTTTATTATCATTATCCTGTTTTGTTTTGGCTTTTTTTGCTGCAACAAGTGCTTCCTTGGGAAAAAGGTACCTGGTAAAAAGCAGAAATAAGACTTTTTGGTGTGTGTGCAAGAAGATAGTGTTGCTAAGAGAGGAAATATTTTAGCACGGGATAAACCATGGAAATAGGCAAACATACAGGAGGTTTATTTGATACGCACAAGCCAACTAGGGCAGTCAGCAACCTGCAGAACACCAGAACCGTGTGGGGAAGTGGGTAGCAGCAGAAGGTGATGCCACAAAGAGGTACGGCAGAGTGTATGACGGAAAGTAAGACAGACAATCCAGTGTCAGCTCATGTTCTTTGCTTAGAGCCCGGCTCATCTAACCAGAGCGTCCACTTTGCTTTTGCTCTTGCCACATGCAGAAGTCCCTTTCATAGCATGTTGGGGAAAGTGAATATGCTTTCAGCACATGCTAGTTTATAGCAATCACTGCTTATACCGAATGTTTTTGATCACCCACTATGTTAGAACAATTCCACAAAACCCAAAAATCTGTGTGATTTTTCACTCACTGTTGTTGTCTCCTCTTTGTCCTAACTTCCCAGAAATGCTAAAAAGATGGATGGAAAGGTAGTCAAAAAGCCACATATGGTGAATGACATTAAACACTAAAATCTTTTGTTCTTTGGGTACTTATCCTTCTCACAGTAATCGCAGTAGTCTCTGCACATAAGGAAAAAAAGAACTAGAAAGGTCACCACCTCTTAAACATTGTATGTAATAAAGCGCAAAATCAAATTGCTCAAACCCGGGTGCTGCAGCTCAGCCCTGCGGCCACACTACACCATTGAAAGACCACTTTATAAATGCGCTGCTACCTTTTGTTCCCAGTGAAAGTTAAGCTCCTCTATAACCACTTTGCAGCTAAGCAGCAGTAGACATTTTGTTTTCAGGACTGTGGAAGGATGGTACACAGCACAAGAGAGAAAGATTCTAAGAGGTGAAATCTCTCAAACTACTTTTTGCTTTATGAATAAATTCAGCTACAGATACAGCTATTAATCTTCATGCCAGTTCACAGTATCTTCACAGTCTCCGTTTGAGGTCTTGACCTGACTTCTCTAGTTATGAATAAGTACTGTCATCAGAGAAGCTCTAAAGCACCACAAAACATTCTTCTCTTACTGCTAAGGACATTTCAACTTCTGTAGAAGACAGAGTCATCCACTGCATACATCGTTTATATAACAGTAAAAGCAATATACACCAATCAGTCAGTATACACTCAAGCTACTATGAACTACCAATGCATGTCTGCATACTAAAGGCCTGGTTCCTACACCGATATACATAAATATTTGCACACTTGCTTATTTTGAGAAATTTAATAGCCATATACTCACATGACTTCCTATTTGCTCGTGACCGCTTCCTCTCTCTAGGCACGGCTCGCTGGCTTGGCACTTGGGTGGCGGACTTTACAATGCGATCCATGATCTCATCCGCTGCGTCGTCCGTTGCATTAGGTGAGTCATCGTTGCCAGCGTTCCACGAACCGATACGGCCTGAAAAAGTCCAGCAAATGAACTGAGGGAAAAGAAGACCAAAGTCTCTTGTGCCACTTTGGTTTTGCAGTTGTTTTTTTTTTTTGGAATTACAACAGACAGCTCAGTCATTGCTATTTCAAATTGGCCAAAGTAGAAGACTCTGCCTAATGTAGAATATTTCAAAATAATACCCTAGACTCTCTGCTGGATCAGCAGAGACCCGAGAGCTCAAATGCAATTATAACTGAAGCCCTTTGGCCTCAGGGTCTTATCCTTGGCCATGCAACTGGCAAATGTCTGCTAGAGACTGTCTATAAGCCAATTATTGCTGGAGTGTTGTGTGACCATGTTTGCCTCTGCTCCTATTACACAGAGACTAGAAGACATGGAAATTGATGCAAATCAGCAAGACAGGTCCTTTGTACCAAAAGAGGTACGAATCCATTTCCAAGCATCTGTATCACAGCTTAGTCCTAAGAAGACATGGAAAGGGCAAAAAATGTGGCTTGACATGCCTACTTGGCCTTTTCACAATGAAGAATTCACCTTCTCATCACAAAGCTGTATATGTCCTGGCACAACTCCGTGTGCTCTGTTATGAGCAGAAAAGCAAGAGTCGCTGGCAAGCTGAAAAGCTAAATAAGCAATTTTGGTTAAAACCACAAACAAACAAGTGAGCCATGTCTCCGAACCCAAGGGTCTGGCAATTCTTACTCCACAGAGCTGTGTCAGACACATCTCGGGGTTCCTCCACTACAGACTACTGTTCCGTGTGCTTTTTCTTTTTGAATAATTTGAAGGCTAGTGTGTGGTGAGAACACCGATAGCGAGCTTTGCAAAAGAGTGGGTGTAGTAGAATTGCAAGCAGCTAAGAATTCACGGGTGAGGCCACTCCGTATCACATCCCCGACGTCAATAAACAACAGCTTTGATTAGTACTTTGCTCTGCTGCTTCTCTCCTGGCTCTTGTCAAAAGCAGTTGCATGATGATAGTGCTCCTGACAAGCTTCTGCCTGGCTCACCCATCCTCTGCCTCTGCTGTTCTTCAGGGGAACACGAGCTGACTCCCATTATCAGGACACACTGCTCGTTAGCGTTCAATGGGATTACTTCTGCTACTAAGGTTGCTGCAGTGCAGCTTGAATTATTCCTTCTTTGTATTTTAGCTAGTTGACTTGTTCTTAAATTGGGGCTGTGAAAGCTCCAAATTAGACAGGATTATCGTTTCAAGCCTTAACAAACTACACACACACAGACTTAGTGGTGAATGCTCTGGATGGACTATCAGTGGTATCAAAAAAGAATCAAGAAAGCGTAAGGTATTCAGATGTGCAGGAAAAGAACAAAAAACTGAAGATTTCAATTTTGGTGCATCATCTTTACTCCAAAACCATCTTTCAGGTATCACATGTATGGGAGGGGGTGAAGGGAAGACGAAAGAAAATAAGCTGGTGAACCCAGCATCTGTAAAATGATTTAGCATAAAGGATGTGGTTTAGTGGCTGCTTAAATGAAGAAGTGTACCGGTGAATCATGTCTTGGGCAAAAAACAAGGCTATCTCATTGCCAAGAACGGTTGTACCAGTGAGCTCTTCTGTCAGAGTATCAGGTGTTGGAATCGGCGGATTGGGTCAGGTTTTCATTTCCTCCCTGTCAGCTTTCAGAAATCACCCGCGCTGACATTTGGAAACAGCAGAGCACCGTGGACCTCAGAGAAAGAGCTATCTGTCAGGACAGCAAAGAGATGCGGGGCTGCCCTCCACAGCTTTTTATGCTCCTTGGCTCCACTTACTCCACTACCTTTGCAGTTTAGCAGGAAGGTGGTTAGGAGATTCACCATCTTTTTCCTACCCTTTTTCCTCTCCCTAGCCATTCCTAAAATGCTGCAAGGCCCTTTCACTTCTATTTGAATTGCTACTTTCTAAGCAGCAATTTCAACTTCTGTTGAAAATAAAATAAAAACATCATGATTCCCCCATTTTGCCTTCACAACAGGAATAAAAATTGAGGTGTTCATGTGCAGCCACGTTCAAAGGGGTGGGGGGATGAGATGCGAATTTCTGCAGGCTTGTACTCCTAATGCCCCCGGCACTACTTCAGCTGCGATCCAAGTGTTAAAACTTCAGGCAAATTCTCC
This sequence comes from Dromas ardeola, assembly GCA_013398915.1. Taxonomy (NCBI): domain Eukaryota; kingdom Metazoa; phylum Chordata; class Aves; order Charadriiformes; family Dromadidae; genus Dromas; species Dromas ardeola. The sequence goes on along the minus strand of VYZM01017111.1, from coordinate 451,127 downwards.
TACGCCCCTTTGCCCCAAAATACCACCTCCAGCATGGAAACACCACTGGGGTCTTCTCCTTCCTCTTCAACCCTTTCTGCTGCAAGCACTATGCAAGGGGGCCACAACACGCATTTGGGCCACTATGTGGCTACCATGCCACAAGAACCGTGGCCAAAAGGAAACCGCTGGCACTTACCTCGGCTGGCCCGGCTTCGAGTGCGGACCCCGAGCGCCGTGGTGCTTTCCCCGCCGACAGAGGAGGTCTTCAGCACGGCCTTCATGTTCTCGTGCTCCGCAGCGTCCTCGGCGTACTGCAGCCCCTGGGGCTGGCTCTGGCAGGGGGGCGAGCTGCTGGAGAACTTGCCAGACTGCGGGAGGAAAACGGATTTGTTGTTTGAACAGCAAATGGGAATTTGCTAGACTGGGAACTGTAAGGAGGGAAGTGTCCTCTCGGGCTGGTTCTGAGGGCAGACATTCCCAAAAGAGCCAGGCAACAGTTGCTCCTCTCCCAGAGCATGCACCCTGAGCAGAAATAAACTGGAAACAGGGTGACAGCAGGGAGCAGCAGACAAAATCAGAGGAAAACCAGATGCATTAGAAGCTTTCTAATTTTGACCTTCTGTCAGATAGTATAAGGTACAAAGGTCGCTTTGAAACCTTCGACCCAGGCTGGGCCTGATGTGGGGTCAGGCATGACACTGAGGGAGACAGCATGAGACCTGACACAAAGAAGAAATTGTTTTTTCCCGTACCGTCACCTTTCAGTAACAAGGCAAAACTGGGAGAGTAGTTTAGGAAGAGAGAACTTTCCCTCTTGCCCCTCTGCATTGCTGCACAGAAAACTCACAAACCGGTCTAAAACACAAATACCTACAAGTAACCTTAAAATACATCACCAGTAACACTAAAAAAATCCCCAGTCCCAAAACACCCAGCCAAATTATTTCATGGCCAAGACACAAAAATTGCAGTCAGCGGCTAGAAGAACAAACAAAACCTTACAAGAGATTTAGGAATCTGCCCTCTGCTTCCCCGCCCCGTGTGATTCCCTGTCACCACGACTACATTAACAACAGCAGCTACATTAGCCGGGCTCCCACCGTGCCGGGATGCGGCAGCTCCACCAGTTACTGAAAACAGCCATCTAGAAACGGACAAAACCATCAGAAATGGATCATTTCTGAAGAGAAGAGCTCGTATCGCTGGGCTGCTCTCCTTTCCCAGCCTCTGCCTATGTTGGTATTCGCTCCGCAGCTCTTATCTACAGAAAGGCTAAGATACATTTAAAATACAGCCCTGGCTGCAGAAAAGACAGGCTCTGTCAACAGCAAACAGGCATCAACAGATAATAACATCCCTTGGTGTTTTCAGTCATATCAGTCCAGCATCAGCAACTGAAATATGTTTTCCTTTTAATCTTTCATACTCCTACCAATTCAGCACAGATGAAAGAAGGTGCGCTGCATTCTCTTCTTCCTTTGCATAATAAACAACATTAATTATTCACTTGACGGTATCGAGCCAGTCAGTTAAAGGGATGCAAACCTGCAGAGCCTTTCTGTCAGAAAATGGTAAATTGGAAGAAAAGACTTGGGGCCCTACTTCCAGAGCTTTGATCAAGTCCCTGGGACTGTCAAGAATGCAAAATGAAAATATTCTATCTGTACCTCAATGACAGGATGATTCTATTTTAACATAACGACTTTTTGGGGTAGGACAGCAAGTTAAACCAAGTAGCAAAACAATAATCCCTACAAGGCACTGAGCTAAATATACCAGCGTGAGATTTATTTTTGATAGTGAGAAGTTTGTTTTCTTGTTAAAATATGAGCTTGCAACATTTTGATGTGGAAAGTGTGCAAGTGCTAGAGTTTCACATGTGAAATTAAAAGACAGAAAAACATTAGAAAGAAACTTCTATGAAAGTGCATGCCATTTTGGATTAAGAATGCTCTCTTACATGCAGAGGGTTGTAGAGCTAATCAATACCATCTCAGAAAAAAACAAAAGATAAAGTCTTCACATAACTGTTAGTTACTAGTCACACAGATTAGTTAAATGTTGGCATAAACACGCTAATTCATGTAATTTTCTTTCTGCGCCCCAAGCTATAGAGGGAGAAGTTCTATCTCCAAAATTTTATTTCACTTCCTTAATTTTCAGATGTTGCTGTAGATAAATGGCCAAACCCCAGCTTCTTGAGCAAATGACTGCCACTACGAAACAGTGAGCATTAAGCCACATTGTTTATGTTCAGCAAATTGAAGAAAGCCCTAATGCTGAACAAAAAATGCATTGCACAATAGATGCTCCTCAAACCAATAAATTGTTTTATTATGAATATAGCTAGTGCATTATAGTTCTTAAATTATTTATTCACTCCTTATTTATTTTCAACATCACATTCAGGAGCACTTTATGATAAATACATGAACTACTCCATGGCTCACCTCTGTGGTGACTGAAGTATCTTATTCATAATTCATGCAGCAACGAGAACCATTACAATTTGCTTTGCATCCGTATATCCCGATGCTTTTGAACACTGTATAAAATAACACCATTTGGACTTGCACATCTTAATAGTGACTATGAAATTATCATGGTAATCCCTAGCCCAAGGTAACTGATGATCCCCATAACATCCAGATCACTGATGTTTTGGGTAGTGGGGATACTTTGCAGTTTAGTAAACAGACATTAAGGAAAAGAAATGGTGAAAATTAAAATTATTAAGGCCTCAGACCAGGATATCCTTATTTGAGAGAGCAGGTACACATATGGTTAAAGCTGACTCTAAAAATGCACTCTTATGATTGCACGAAAATGCTATGAGAAAAATGTCATGGTTCATAGTTCCAGTTGAGGAGATGGAGGTGTGCAGTCCATATGGAGTTAGAAATTAGATGCCACAGCACACAGAGGACATGGGAATGACATGCTCTTTCAGAGAACCATACCTCAGCATCCTCTTCTTCATCGGTCTGCCACCAGAAACAGAGGACAGGGTGGAGAAGGACAAACAGCAAGATTTAGGAAGGACAGTATGGTCAAACCACAACAGAGTAAGAGGTAACCATGGTACTGTTTATGCAATTATAGGAGGCCATAAAAATACAAAGCGTATAAGGAATTAATTCCTTAGACAATCAACTTGCTTTCTTTTTTTCCCCCCAGTTAATTGTACACAGAACAGACTGTCACTCTCAGTGGGGTATACCAGAATTTCCAGATTTTTCTTAGAGAAATTATGAACTGAAACTACCCCTAACCCATCCTATCTCTCTCCCTTGGGTCATGTGGTTGCTTGCCCAATTTTTGCCCTGTGGAAACTGAGAGCACCAGGAAGGGGTCCCTCTCCTTTTTCCAGCTCTGTTCAGCACAGGGAGGTCCTGGCTGCTCTTTCTCCCAGTGCAGAGGTCAGCTTCTTGGCAATTCCTTTCCTCTACACTTAAGTGCTTCTTTTAATTCCTTTTTTAAGCTGGGGCTTTTCAACTTCAAGTTCCAATTTAACAGACCACTAAAATCAAATGCTGAGTTGCCTTTGCATAAATGCTTAAAGTTCTTCAGTAGCTGCCTGATATCAGACCCTAGAAATTAGAGAGATGCAATTATCCTTGGTCATTCAGGGCTTTCACCCTCCGCACCAGCAGGCATGTAAAACTATCTTGACAGTTACACAACATTAAATGCAATGGGTGTATCAAAACATTATGGTGTATGTAGTGCTCTTAAATGTGGGGATTTACAGAGAATTAGCAAAATATTTAGAGCTGTGCTCCCAAATGCCTGGGGAATTCTTTATTGGGTTGTAGAGATGTCCCACATGGAAGGTTCCCCATATAAAACACAGTTTCTCAAGTATTTGGGCTCTTTGTTTCCATAATTTTCAGTTTGATTGCTTATGAAGTGCAAACATAGCCTAGAAATTCAATGCATCTTTTTTATTTGTGGGTTTTGTTTTGTTTTTCAGAAGAAGCATTCCACCAATTCTGTTCCCCTCCCTAGTGTTACTAATACATATTTTTGACCTTATCTCCATCTCAGCTATGATTTCTGTCTGGGATTGATACATTCTGTTCCAGAAACATTCATCATTAAAAATGAAAGCCTGATTTACTTTGGCCCTCAGCTTAGTTTCAGCACAATCTCCATAAGAAGATTAGCTGTGAGAGTGCTGAGCAGCACATTAACATTACTTTTTAAGGGTATGTTTTATTCAAAGAGTGAGATGCTATTTTTCTTTGGACACAGTGGCACTGACAGAAACATAGGCAGATGTTTTGCAGAGGGACCTCGGCAGGTATGTTCCCTTTACATTATGAAAAGATCCATTTGCTTTATTCCATCCCCCAGGGGGCAGGGAGTCACACCGTAAACAACTCTTCTGAAGGCCACTGTTCACTTTTTGGCATAAATAAGAAACAGAAAGGAGAAGAAGGGGAAGCAAGAACATACTTGTATTCTAATCCATATGTATATCTACCTAATAAATAAAAGGAAAGCAAAGTAAGCTAAACAATAGGCAAAAGGCACTGAAGGAAAGGTGAAAAAGCAGAGTATATACATTACAAAGAGTGTGCTCCAAACAAAAGTGTATCATATTATTACTTTATATCAGGATAGATTTTTGCAGGGAAAGTCCCAGCTGCTGGCCCTCCTGCCCATTTAATCTAGCTAAAAATTTGCTGTAGACTTAAGTTAAGGGCAACGTGCTCCTCTCTGATTTTGCTCATCACCGATACACCGGGCATTACCACTTCCCTTCCTCCTGCTCCGCGTGGAGAGAGCTCACACCTAGAACCACTGTCCTTCTACACCCAAAGCTACTCCAGGGCACAGGAGGAGCAGTTCACCATCCCCATCGTGTTTCCATGCCTAGAGAGCCAGTTGCCCTCAGCAAATACTGCCAACAGGAGTCAAAGTAGCAAAGTAAATAAATCAAATTTTTGTTTCAGGAGGGCAATCTGGTCTCACCCAGGTGTGTGCATTCTGCCTTTTCTTTCCTTCTTCTTTTCATCATTATAAATACACTGGGAAATGTTAATAAATTAGGAAATTTTTAACATGTAATATTACCAAAACGCACTTGAAAAATATTGCTGTACTGAATACTTCCTAACAAGATGTTAATTTAAAAAAAAAAAAAAAAAAGGCTGCTTGATTCTTCTGTCATCAAATATCTGATGTTGCAGGACAATCTGAGGATGTCCCTCCTGCCCTCCTTCTATTCCTCTCTCCCTCCTTCCCTCCCTCCCTCCCTCCCATTTTTCCTTTAGGCTAGCATTTCTATGTGGTGGATTTACCGTTTCAAAATATTATTACTATTACATAGCAATTTTGGAATTGAATCTCTTAAGAATCATAAAAAGCAGAACTTCATAAATCTGTGAGACAGATGCTTATATTACCTACTATTATTAAAAATAATTAAAAAGCTCAGACTTCTATCTATAATTGCCTTTATTCCCTATTTTGCTTGCTTGTTATTTTTACTGTGACTGAAATGAGTGACTGCTATCATTGTCGAAAACCAGATATAAGGTTACAGAGACTAGGCAATTTTCCCTGTGAAACTGTGGCAACTCCCTGTTTTCCTTTTTTTTTTCCCCTATCCTCTCCTCCATCTTTCTCTCTCTTGCAGACAACACGCACCATGATTTAAACTGACAGTGCCCAGTCCGCTTCAGCTCTTAAAGAACATATAAACTTAAATCTCTGTGGTAAAATGTTGAAAGAAAGACTGGAAATATTCCCCATCGTGTTTCTCAGCCCTACTCCATGGGAGCAGTTGCTGAAGCTGATGCAAGTTCTCCACGCAAAGAGCCAGCAGACTCTCTCCGTGCGAAGAGCCAGGACCCCTCTGCCTTCCAAGTCTGCAGGGGGGACCAAGGTTTAAGAGATACGTGCCTTCTCGTTAAGAACTGGGATGGTTCTGGCTTATTCCTTTCCCATTTTTTGCTAAAATCCTTCTTCTTCTGCCTAAAAGCACTGTACTGTAAGGTGATAAAAATGAGATCTGAGGAAACTTTCAAAAGGACTGGGAGGGAAATATCAAAAAACCATACAATCCTTCTAGGTCATCAAAAGCAGAAATTAAAATTCCACATGACTACTTCTTATTAGAATTACTTTCTACAAAGAGTTTCTTTCCAATGTCAAGATCTGAACTTTCATCTATCAGCGTTTTGTAACTAGTTGAGCATACTGTCAGTGCATTACTGATATATCTTCCCTTTCCAATGTCTTCAAATATAAAACACTAAGAAAATCAAGACCAGATACAAACCACAGCCAACACAAGGCTACAATAAAACTCCCCTTTTCCATCATTCTTCACACATAAATATCTTCCATCCTGCTGACTTGGAAACTTGTTTTGAGGTAGATCTGACTTTGAAGTTGTCGAAGCAAGCTGTGACAAACAGTCTGATGCAACTTTAGTTCTGTTTTACCATGTACTGCAATCACATTTACTGCAATGGTAAATGAGGCCATATTATTGGGCCACGGTTAAAGAGATTTAGTAAGTCCTGAAATAACCACATGGCTACATGAGTAACTCCCTTAAAGAACATCTCTATAAGGGGAATTTTAAAGAATGTAGTTTTTTTCACTCCAGCAGGCTTTTTGTTCTTAAGATAATAGGACCATTATATAATCATAAATTAGTGATAGGCAAAAAATGCTCCCTTTTTGAGGATCTGCAAGATATTTTTAGGTGGAACACTAGCTGTCAGATGGCATTTAATTCTTGTCAAGTCTCAACACTATCTTGAGCTGAACAAGACAACTTCTTCCAATAATACGTTTTCCAGGGAAATGCCTAGCTGCCTCCTTTCTTACATTTTCAGAAAATGGCCATCGTCCCTGGCTCTGCTCCTCACTCACTAGCTGTCAACCCTACGCCTTCTTCTGGTTTGAAAGGGTCCTTTCTCTCCGCTTCCTGAAAGCAGCTGCCAGTGATTGGATTTCCTTTTCCCCTTAAGTTTCCTGCAGGACCAGGACGTAGAGAAGCTTTGTGTCCTGCCACAGCCAGTTCTTCTGGACAGATAATACAGAAACACTACATCACACAGTAGGAAAACAGTAACTCCTTCATGTCTCAGTATTGTTTAAACTAGGAAAAAGTATTGAAGCTACCTGAGGAAATGAACATTTTAACTTACTAATCTCTTTGATTAATGCTATCTTTTAGCTCCTCTAGAATACGTCAGTAAAACCGAGAAGCAATTGAAGAAAGAGATCTCAGTTCCCCAGTGGTAGTTTTGAAAATTTGTATGACTATATTATACGCTTTGCATAAAATCAGAGCCTCTTCCTTAACCTGAGGCTAGGTCAAAAGGAAAACCTTTTGAGATAATAATACAGGTTTAACATTTTTTCTAGATGAGGCAGATTTCCAAATTTAAAGAGGATATTGCCAGGAAAGATCTACAAATGATTGTGATTCAAGGACTTAAATATAATCTCAATTTATATCAGTTTCAATACATATATATTTTTTGACCTATGTTGCCTGAGTCATAAAACTGTAATCAGTTTAGGGATTTTCATGCCAAAGGCAGGGGTAGCTTCATATGCAATGACCTACTCACATCTAATCGAGACTCCAGATTTGGATTCTGAGACAGCTGGAAACTTTTATTAAGTACTGGCACTTCTTAAAACTTTATTTGGATTAAGTCAACCTACATCAACTTTAAAAAACAAAAAGATAAAAAAAATCAAGGGGATTTTAAAACTTACTTTGCTGAGAAAACTAATCTTATTTTCATTTATTTTATCAGTATGCAAGTGTACAGTCAAAAAGTTTGCAGGGGAACATCTACCGTGAACATAAATTTCTCAATTTTTTCAGAATCACGAAGTAGTCTGTTCCCATAAAATTGGCTGTTCTATGCTTTAAAGTTGCTGTATGTGTGCATGCATATATCTATATACATGAAAATAAATAAAATAACTAAGATTAAAGACTGTACATTAGACTATTCAATGATGGAGGAAAAAATCGATTTAAAATGCGGTTGTAACCACTTAAATGGTTACAATGGTTCATCTTTTAAATCATGTCCTTAACTGGGAGCCTAATTTTCTTTCTTTTTTTTTAATATTCTTGGCTGATTAGGTATACACAGCTCCTGGTGTCTTCTACAGATTTTGGGCACAGTCTGCACGACGCAGAGAGATGCTCTTTTTGGATGCTTAATTTCAGTTTGTTCTCATTCCATATATTGGTATGAAGCAAAAAAATATATACAATCAAGGACTTGCAAGTTTCGTCTTCTAAGAGAACTGAGTTCATTACTTACAGTAGGAAAACCCCTTAAGAATGAAAATAAAAGAGTAAAAACACTTCATATACGACATTCAATGAAAGAAAGTTTTAAAAATCCATGCTGTGGGAGATACATTTTGCCACTTACATCTGTTATCATTTTCCCCCTGGTCTTGTTTCTTTCCCTGTGGTTAGCTCGTTTCTGTTTTTGCTGCAAAACTCGTTCCCTGGTGGTGCGGTATTCCAGAGCAAATTCACTAATAATTTTGCAGAACTTATTGATGTTGACTTCACGTATTGCATAGGGAGGATGGCCCATAAATAACAAAAAGGAGTGAAACCTGGAAAACAATGAGTTCATAAATGCAAAGGGGAAAAAATCTGTCTTAATGGTTTCTAGGAAAAAAAAACCTCACATTTCAGTGAATCCATTTATTACTTTATTAGCTCCCATAATTTCTTTTGTGCTACACAATTTTCATGGATGCTTCGCATAACATTGGCATGTTTTATAATTAAAACCATGAAAGTCTAGTCTATGATAACTTCATCCCAGTCCACTTTCCCAGGCTGATGCAGGAGATAAGATGTTTATGGAACTCCATCTACTTTATATGACTAATTTGGCACGTGAATGACCAATTTCATTTCAGTTATAGAAAAAATATTTATTAAGTTTCAATCTTATTTATTTGTATTAAGCAACTTCAAAGAGGCTTTTAGGATGTTGGGGAAAGTCTAGACAAGAAGAATGCAGATTTACAGGCTAGCAAACACAAGAAGGAACGAATTTCTAGTTACAAAACTGACCATAAAATTATATTATCTACCAAGTACTTCAGTTTGGGATACTCCCAATTCACAGTTTTACTGCTTCTGTGGTATTCAGAGTTTTCACACTATTTTCAACTTTTACTATTGCTTCTATAGTGCATGATTTACAATAGCCCACTGAATGTTTAAAAATGTATGGAATTCTTTTTAACGGCATCTACATCCCTGATGATAAAATTTCTTCCCAATCCTAGAAAGATGCAAATTCATGGATATATTTTTGAGAAGTCTATAGTAGTAGCTGAAGGGCATAACAGGAAAAGTTAATATTTTTCTTATTTGTCCAATGCATATGGGAAGCACAAAGGGAAACTGGTGAATTCACTTCCCTACTACCACAGTGGGATTTCTGCTCACTTACAGCATGAAAAATAAGTCATCATGAAAACAAAATAAGAGCTGAATCAACTTCTCAAGTGTATATCCACAAATTTGGGATCATTTGGAATCCAGATCCTAATTTTGACCACAGCAATTCGGAAATTCTTCAGAAGTTGGAGAATCTCTCTCAAAGTTTCACTAATAAACAGCATGAACACACAGATAAATTACTCAAATGACTTAAACTCATACAGCTACAATTGTGAATCCGGGAAAAAAAAAGCTCAGGTATTTTGTGGAATTATCGTGAATATGTACATTTCCATCCATTGGATGAAACTAAATCCAATAGCAAGTCCTAAGGACGGGATTCTTTATTCTGTCTTCTGCCGTGTAGGCATAAAACACAGAGTCATAGATCTTGCAAATAGGAGTGGTGCTGCTTATAAGAACTCCTCATTGTACCAGTCTTGTTTCAACTTCTGCATATGATAAATTTGTTGTTAGAATGTCATTTTTTTGCTACAGCCTGTTCTTGTTTATCAAACAGTAAGCCAACCTCCCCCCAAAAGTATTCAGGGAAGGACAAAAAATGTAGCAACTTAACCATAAAGCTGCTAGCTTTTGGGACTAGGAGTTAAGACACCCAGTTATTGCACCTTGGGAATAAATGTTTGCCTGGATCATTGCTTCTTTTCATCAGAAATATAGAAACTTTCTGGAGTGGGGAGGTTTCTGAAATGGCGTCTATAACAAAGTATGCACGACATACATCCTGGTAACATTACTTGCCGGAATGTGGATTAAACACTTATAAAAAGCATATTTACGATGTCATAATTTATAATTTTAGCAAGTCATTTATTATCAAGATATTGCTGTCACCAATCTAATTCTGTACCTGTTGATTATTCTTCTATGAACAATCTTCAGGATTATGATTCTTTCTGCACAGTCTTTAAGGAATTCAGACATTTTTTGCTTTAGAGTTGGCTTCATTTCATGCTTTGCTATGGCCTTAAGGTGATCCCACGATGCTTTACACCGTCTTTCCATCTGACATAAGTTTTCCTGGAGTTGTTCAAAGTCAACCTGAAAAAAAAGAAAAGAAAAGAAAATGTAACACTTTAAGCGAAAACACTATGGCAGTATCCATGGATATCTGAACAATACAGTGTATGTACAAGAAAGGGTCAATGTAGTGGCAGCACAACGTTATTAGTTACTACTAAATAATTAAGAAATGGATTTCTCCATTGCACTTTGTCTAGACATGAAATGTTAGCACGAAAAACTGAAAACAAACATATACATTTGGTTTTAGTCTTGGAGGCCCAACACCTAAAGAAGGGACAATAAAATATTGTGATGTGTTTGTTCCCTTGTGAATAACTTCATGGCTACACCAAGTAACTGCATGACTCAGTTATTTCTGAGGTAATGCAAAACTTCTCCTTTTCTTAATCCTTTTCTCTGCCACTCGTAGCTTTTTAGACCCTCCTTGCTGCTTACCATTGTATCCAGCCAACACTTCTCCAATTTAGGAAGTACTTGGGTCTATTCCCTAGCCATGCACTGGCTTGTTAATAGATGATCTACTACTAATCACACAATTCACGGGCCAGAATTTTTTAAAGCTCTATTGAAAGTAAGTGTTATTTAGTGATCTCAGCACTGACTTTCATCCTTTGATATACAGTATGAATTTTCTGGCTTGTAACAAGATCATACAGCGACTTTGAAAGTCTCTCGACAGAGTTAAAATAAATGACTGCATCCTACAGTAACATTCATCAGGACAGAGGCCAACACATTCCACAGAAGGTGAGAGAGAGCTTCTCCTTTACTCATCAACCAAAAAAGGTGTTCAAACCGCAATGGTCTACAGAAGACACTCACGATGCGTTGCTAGCAACTGGACAAAGTGCATTAACGACCCGGCCACAGCACACAACAGATGAATAAAGTAAAGCTATCCAACATGTTCTTGAATTCTGAAGAAAGGAAGAATTTATTTTATGATACCACTTCACAATTCAGATGAGCTCAAGCTATAAAATACAGATTTAGCTCTCAGATTCTAAACATGTCAGAGCTTGGGATGTCACAGTCTGGTACTCCAGTTAATTCCCTAATACTAAATGAAAACCAGTGTCAGCGACAGGTTTTAGTTCACTCTTTTTAGCTGTGGGCTACACCCACTGCTGAGACCTATACTGAGGATAGCCATAAGATATGCATTATTATTAAAAAGCTCCTGGTATTGATTTGATTTGTTTTTGCTGTGATTTATGAAATGATGAATTTTTCCTCTTCACAAGGAAATAAAAACATCCTTTTGATCCATTCTGCTATTCAGAAAAGCCCTGCAGGCGGAGCAGCTGTGGGGTTTTTGTTTTCCTTATATCCGTATCACTGCATATGTGTGTGTTTTTTTTTAAAAAAAGTCCTTTCCAGGTCAGTATTTTTACTGTTGATGATAAACACATTGCTGCTCTCCATAGATGATGTATCTAAAACACACATGGGGAAAAATACTTGCATTCCTATTAAGAAAAAAAAGCCAAGAGGAGGTATTTCTAGGTCTTACTAATAAGAATTATCCAACCTGGCTGGGGATGTCTCTCAGCCCCTGCACCAGAGAAATTAATTTTATGGCATTTTATGACAGCTTTCACTGAAAACAGAATGAGTTTTAATCTAACAAAAAGCTGTGAGGTTCAAGCCCATAGAGGTTCAAGAGACATCTTTGGAGAACAGCGTATCTGCAGGGAAAAGATGTGACCAATTCCCTGCCACGTGAAGTCTGCCAACAGCCAGCGCATTCACAAGAGGGGACAGTTTCAGCAGGGAGTGGAGACGGCAAGTTGGGCTAAGGGATGCACAGGAATCTTGGAGCACAATCAAAATCAAGCTCTCTGGGGAAGTCCTAAGGAGACCGCAGCAAGGAGAATGCCACCTGAGCTCCCCTGGAGTAAACCAGGAAATCCAATGTAGGATAATGTGCCTGTGCATTCCCCACATGCAAACTGTCCCGTGCCCGCAAGAATGTGATAAACCTTCATGAAATCTAAAATGTTCTGGCTGCCAGCTCTCCAAAACGTCGTCACTTGTTTGTGGACAGAAAGGAATACACTTACAGAAAAATATCCACGTGTGAAATATTAAAAGTCAAAATTTTTCAGACACGACCGTGTACCCCACCTGATATTTCATGAAGTGCTATTACACAAGTGCAAATTTTGCAGGTCAGCACGGAATCCATTGCATTTTAGTCTGCAAGGACTTAAGTGCAGCTTTTTTCATACTTGATATACCATACAGTATCCCTTTCCTCTATCCAAGGTGTAGAAACTGTCTCCCAACACAGCACCGGGTAACAAAGCTAAGACTTCAGATATTTCTAAAATACACAAGCAACCAAACAACCTGCCAACAAGATTTTTCCTACTAGATCTTGCAGAAGTGAGATTTAAAAGTTCAGGCTGGAACATCAAAGGGAAAATTCTGAAGCTAAAAATATTTGGACTCTTCTACTAAATGTATCAAAACATTTGATAGTTTGCACCTTTAGAGTACTACCGGCATGACATTTCAAATCACAGAAAACAACCTTCCCCCCTCCTCACAGCTCCTTTTTCTCCAGACAGCAATAGCGCCAATGCGATGCTCTCCAATGGGAAGCAGTGTAATGTGACAAGCGCCGTCACCCTCACTACATCTCCTCTCTCCTTAATTTACATACCTTGCCCTCATGTTTCCTCTGCCTTCCCCTTTCTTTCTACAGTGCTCATGTTCAGATAAGAAATTAGCCATAAACCTCGTAGCACAGTAAAGCCAAAGATCCACTGACTGCTGATCTTCTGACTGGGCTCTCCTGCAATTGCAGACGCTTGTCCATAGGATCCAGGTGATGTTTTGTTCTAGGCTAGTGGAATATAATATCCACCTTGCATGCCAGCAATTAGTGTATCTTAAGTGTATGTATCAACCCTCACACAGACTGGTTTTCCATGGCCACCTGAAATAGCAGTGTGTATTTTTAACTGATAAAATACGCTAAAATCCTGTTGAAGTAATATGCTCTTATTCTGCAAGCCCTTACATTTTCCAAACCTTGTCATATGTTGGAATATTAACCAAGACAGACAGCTACTAATTCCCTTAATTATGAGCACCAGATTCCACTGAAAAGCAGGATCCTAAGGAATTTGACATCCTCAGATCCTCTTCTCTCTTCACTGTGAAGCCAAATGCATCATGGACATGAAGAAGCTTTTACAGTACTCTAAGCAGCAGCAATCCAATGAGTGTGCGGCCAACAGGCCTCTCCATTTTATGCACATTTGGATCATAAAACAGCAGGTACTTGCATCAGTGGAAAATGTAAGCAAAATACAAATCCATCTGAAAAGCAACAATTTAGCCTCACTTTAACTGAGGCAACCAACCATGAAAGATGAGCACAGTGCTCCAAACCTAGATCTAATATTTGTGCACAAATGTTTAAAAGCAGGCACACTGCTCAGCAATATCTTGTCATTTCCTTTTTTTTTTTTTGTAAGTTTGGCTATTACTGTTGTTCTGTTTAGGATGTCTTCTGACACTGGAAGTGCTACATACAAATATAACAGTAACAATGATGATGAATGATTCCCCCAACTATGTGTCTCTATGGTAAGGAGAACAGGAACTTGTGTGGAGTAATAATGACAACTATTCAATCTAATATGCATAAAGGAAACATGAAAAAGCATATATAATACCACACTGCCTCCCTGCCAGTCCACACACAGCGTTCTAAGGAAGCACGGACTGCACCGTTTTATTTATGTGTTTATTTCCAACACTTTACTGAAAGAATTAATGCTGCTGAATGGTAGAAAGACCATTCCTTTCAGGAAAGCAACTCCTTTCTTTTTTTCATTCTTTCTTTCTTGAAAGGAAAGATGTAACAATTCTTGCCCGCAGCTGGAAGGCCAGGCTGGGACTAAGGAGGAATTCATCAGGTGAGTTTTGCATCACGTTGTGGCTCCAGGAGGCCTCAGCATAGGAGGTGACAAGAACTGCTGTGGCGTTATTTTATAACTGTGCTGCACTGAATAAAAGGACGCAGTAATCTGAAATGGTAATTACACCTTTCTCCCTGGATAGCTGTTGTGCTCAGCCCCAGGTTTTGGAGGAAGGTGGAAACATACCTAAGAAGAACGTATGTTTCTTCTTTTTCCTCCTCAACTCACTACATGGATGTGCTAAAGACACACAGCTTGCTGGTCCTGCTTACTGTTACCTTCTGCTACAATTTTAAAAATAAATCTCTTTTTTTTCCTCAGGCAAAAGAATGAGCGGTCTTAGGCTGTTATGCAAAATAAAAATGACTTTTCTTTCAGACACTGTGTAATGTTTATTATTTTTTTATTATTAATGTTTATTATTGCATTTGAAAACCAATTTAGAAAAAGCAGCTTTCTAAATGCTCCTGGGATATATGTGATATGTTCCTCTCCTCCTTTTTGCTGCTAGGTTCCTCTCCATTCACAACCACACTAGCTGCAAGTTAGTCAGAACTAATTGTTATTTATCTGTGAAATCTCTTGCTAGGCCCGCTGTTCAGTCTTTGAGGAGTGCCTTTGTAGACACTGTTGCATCAGAGTGGAGCAACCAGAGACAGTCTATCCAAATAGGATTTAAAGATTAGTTTACATGACACAAGCCCTGCAGGGTCAGCCTCATTCAGGAAACCATTGCCATAAATCAATGGACAACTTTAAAAAACAAATAATATATTTTTCAATTTAATGCACCACCACATTTTGCACAAATGACACTCAGACCAAGAATAAAATCTTCCAAGCACATGCCCGCAACGGCAGCACTCATTTTAATCCCTTTATATTATTATTTATTGCTTGGTGCCATAGTAACAGTTGACTCTGCCATAAAGAACAACATAAAAAAGAATTCTACCAGGTTTCTCACTTCATTGGCCTGAGATTTCAGTATCGTGGGATACACCTACTGCCCAAATGATTTCCGTTCTCGATGGTTCTCACCTGACTCAAAAACTACCACCACCATCAAATGGCTCAGTGTTTCCTTCCCTGCCCACTCAGGTTCCATGAATGTTGGTCCTTCGAAAGGCCTATTTTTTCCAAGTTCGACTCCATGCCATACATCCAATATCACCTGTTGCATATACAAGTTTAAAACTTTCTAATTCATGAAATACTAGACCATTGCCCCAGTCATTCAGGCACGACACATATCAGGGAGCCTTCCTGGTCTTCGGGTTGGGATGTTATTTTTCTGTTTGGCCACGAACATTTCATGGCAGCACAGGAATTGGACTCCTATTGTTTGTCGGGAGAGAGAGGAAGGGCTGCTTTGAGGTGACATTGGGAATTAAATGCATTGGCTCAAACCTAAAGTGCCTTCTGCTCTATATTCCCTAGGGCACTGTATACAATATTCCAGGTATGCATCGCCATGCACAGCAAAAACAACAGGCCATTTTTCTTCAGCGTTCCCTCAGCTGGAATGCGCTTTACACACACGTTTCCCTCTTCCAGCTAAATCTCCTCTAGTCTCTGGGCTAAGCTCCACCGCTACTGAGAGTACAAAACTGTCCTAAAATCAAAGATGCTGCACCTGATTACACTCACGTTTCCTGCCTTCTGTATTTACACTCAGCCCTTGAACAGCGTCAGAAATGTCACAACTGGATTGAAGTAAAAAACACGCAAACCAAATAAATGAAGGGAAACTGGTGAAGCTGAGGTTTCTGCTTAAAAAGCACTTCTTTTCAAAAGCACTGTAAATTATCCAAAGCTTTGTTCTGAAGGCCACTGAATAACTTGTTACGTAGCCTCACTATCCTTGTATACGTTTTCCACTGCTGGCTACTTTATTTATTGTTTATTGCTACAGCTTGCTTTTTTTAGTGGTGAACATATCAAACCCAGACATTTTCTAAGGAAGACCTGGATGTCTGCGTTTTTATCCGACCCACAAGGTGCATTAAACAGAAGACTGATGCTTTCAAAATGACAAATGTTGCCTTACATTCACAATAAAACTACAAGTATTTTATCTCACATCATAGAAAGATGTACGCAAATCACATACAAAATGTTCCTCTCTTCAAAGTTCAAGACAGGTTCTGCAGCAGACCACAGCCTAGTCTGAGCTGTTTATAATTTAGGGTCAGACTGTTCATTCTCACATTATTACAGGGATGCGTTCTGGCAGGGAACATAAAATCTTCCTCTTTTCCTGAGCTGCTTCAGCGCCAAAGGAAATTCTGAGAATTGCTCCTTGCAAACACACTGTCATCCGAGTGCAGCGACCTTCTGTGGCGTACGTTCAAAACTCTGTCTCCTCCAGTTATTTCCACACTGGCTTGCTTCACCAAATGTCACAAGAATTACCCCAAAACTAACGTCAGTCCCACTTGCACACTGTTGGTCACACATTTTAAGTGAAGCAGATGCCAGCTTTCAAAAGCAAGCAAAATATAAAGGAGGTTCTGTCCAGACGTTTCTAGTTCTAGGAAAGGAGATCGTATCCTGCCAAAATGATTTTGGAAATCAGAACACCTGAATCAATCGACTAATTAAAAATCAAAGGAGAGAGATGCTTGCTGAGGTATGACCAAATGACTCTACCCAATCTCCACTGCATTTTAGTTCCTTAAACAATCTACGATAAACACACTAATATGGGACCTTTCTGCAGATGCGGTGTGACAGTTCCCACAATCTGGGATGAAGAGGAGCAATAGCAGTAAGTGGAGATGGTGTTATGGCACCTGCAACACTACTTGCAGTCGTTTCACCTGGGAGGTTACTGAAACACCACAGTGCCATCAGGCACATGTGCTAAGCTTCGTTTGCTTTCTTTTAGACAAAAAATTGAAGTCTCATTTGCCGCTGAAGCTCCTTCCCCCTCACCCCAGTCTGCTCTGGAACCAGCAGCCTCTGCCTTTCCCTGCCCCGTCCTCTCCGCTGCTCCCGCCAGCCCCTGCCAGGAGCTGGGGCAGCCGCAGCAGGCCCTTGCAGCTGGCACCGCGAGGAATGACCCGATCGTAAGAAACCTTGCATTCCCCCAACCCCTTTTTTTCCATGGAAAATAATCTGACTTTCAGCATTTATTTTTGTTTGAAATAGCATAGGGAAAGCATACTTGGATGATAACTGCACGCAAATACTTCCTGTCAAGCAAGACAAGAGAAACCCCACTGAAGCAGCACAGGAGGCAGCATGATCTCCCTACTTTTTTTCTTCTTTTCTCCTTTCTCTGCTTTCCAGTGTATCAAACAGAAGCTACAGCACGCCAGAACAGCACTTCTGTTTCAGCCACCTCCTTTCGACCCCACAACATCCCTGCCAAGTCCCTCGGAGGGCAGCTGCAGGCTTCCTTCCCCCCTGCACAGGTCTCAGTCTTGTCCTAATTTTTTTTCCTACCAGCAATCCTTGCCCCCTCCCCTGCGTTGTTAACATTTCGTATTGCTTACTTTTAAAAGCTACCTGCCTTTAAACCTTCCGGGTTCCATTGCCTAGTATCTGCAACTAATCCAAGTGTCTTGCTGCAGGGGTTAAAAACCACCCAGAAGTCTGGCATTTTGTGAGTAAATTAAAATTAGGGGGAGAAAAAGGACAATTAGTAGTTTACTCCATGGAACTGGCCAGCTTTCAGATGCATGGGGGAAACTATTTATGGAGATGAGAAAGAAGATGAACATTTTTAATAAGACTACATTTTTTATTCACTAACAGAGAAGAGAATGGTGCTGATGCAACCCCTCCTTGCCATACTGGTAAAGAAACTTCTAGGAACAATACTGAGTTTAACTGCAGAAACATGGGGGTCTGCTTCAATATTAGGTACATCAGTTCTGGTACAACTCCAGGGAAAAAACAACAACTTAAAATATGGTGTTTTTTTAAAAAAAAGCAAGTGCTTTTAATCATGGGATGCTGAACAATCAGTGGCCTTGCATAATCTTATATATTTTTATACAACTATGAATACTTTTATTTATCTAGAATTCTATTTTTTTGGTCATTTTTTCACTTGTGTCTGCTTTCTTTTGCCATTTATGACTTCAGTCCTTCAACAAAAAGCCACAAGTTTTGCAATAACTATACCATTTTGTTTCTGGTCTTTCTAACTCCTTTCTGGTGAAGCAGCCTGTTTTCTTTATGGTTTTTTTTTAATGAACTAAGGCTCAGGAAATTCTCATATGATGTGCATCTCAGGGGAAGGGGCATCTCTGTTTATCTACAGGATGGAAATTGTTTAGCCTTTGTGGTTTCTGAAAGATGTTTGTAGACAAAATGGAGCTCAAAATACAGCCTAATCCACTGTGAAATATTAGTTCTCCTTTCCTGTCAGCTTTCCTAAACCAAGATTTCGCCTCGTCTGTGAACATTCCCTTGAAGAGGGCAGCTTGGATGGCTTCCACGTCCTAACTCTTTGATTTGTGGCAGCTAAGATCAAGTGGGAATAGAGCTTGTTACAGCAATCCATCAGTGGTGTAACACATGCAGGAACATCCCAAGGAGGGAGACCTTGGGCGTCACGGGGAAGGTTAAGGCTATAATTTCTCTTAATGTGATTTTGTCTGGCCTTTTCAGAATTTCGTCCGCTTTGGGCAGGGCCACTAGATCAGCAAACCACAGACTGAAAGACTGTGCTCAATTTTGTTCGCTCTTAGACCTAAACATTTTTTAAAAGTGACAGCATTGGGTTACGCTATCTTCCACTTTCTAAAACTGAAAAAGGGAAGATTCACTTGAGAGTACAGAGTACATGCTGTTGTGAATTTTGGAAAACAAGGACTCTTCTCTCTTATGATCATTTTCATTTTAGTGGTTAACTTGGTCCCAATCAAAAAAAAAGTGAAATAACTTCTTAACAAAGAGAAAAAGAGGGAAATGAGAAACGACTATACCTAAATGTTAAGAGATGAAGAAACACTCAAAGAAAAAAAACATAAAAAAAATTAAAACCTTCCAAACATGAGAAAGTAACCTCAGTGAAGGCAATAAAACAGAGCCTAAACATAGGCTGTACAAAAGGAAAATTAGGAGAACAGAGATAGAATCCAAAAAGCAAATATGAAAGGATATAAAACAAAAGCCACAAATTCCTTTATGGTATCCAAAAAAAAAAAGAAAATATGTAGGAGGTCCTGGATCACTGTGGATGAAAGAAACTAAGGAAGACAAAAGTTACGGAAGGGAAGCAAGATGACTTCTTCTCATCCAGCTTCACCACAGGGGATGTTCAGGAGAAACCTATTCTGGTACTTGCTTTTATTTTTCTGTATTTTATTTTTTAACAGATGTGAACTAATAGCAAGGTTTGAATATTTGCTAGCAGAAACAAATGTGTCGAAGGAAGATGACAGCTTACAAAGCAGTAAAAAAGCAGAAGGCAAGAATTCTGACAGCAATTAAAATAAAGAAATTAATCCACTGGTGAAAATGAGCATGCTTTCACTAAACTTAGTAACGTAAAGAATCAGAGAATAGCAAAAGTTTCACCTAACTTTACAAAAGCAGCAAGGTTGATTCAGGAGACTGTAGAGCTCCAAGCTTTATTACTAAACCTGGTAACCTGGCTGGAAGGATGAATAACAGGAAAATAAATACATGAAAATAAACAATAGATTCTGAATATGTTTACAAAGTAGTGGACAAATAGGAGAAAGTAAAGAAAATTAGACTTTCAAAATCTTGACAAGAGTCTCACGGGAGGCCACCTATGAAGTGTGAAGTTAAGAGAGCAAAAGAAAAGAAGGAATACATATTGATTGTCATTTGATGACAGGGTTAGCAGCAGGTGTCTCACGGTTTGTACTTTGAATTTGAAAATTATCTAGAAACAAGGAAGCACACACTGAGAGGGTAAAATCTACAGATGGCAAGAAATTATTCAGATTAGTCCTGATTTAAGATTATTAGGGATTTGAGAGATAAGCAGTAAATCTGCTTCAGCAGATGATGGTCATTACTGTAGATCGCGGTAAGTGCACATTCCTTTGGGCTTCGGGCCGAGTTCCGAATTGGCTGATCAGCTTAGGGGACTGCCTGGATGTCCTTGTGAACTGCCTAAAGACAATGGCTGTCAAAAGGACAGCAACAATCAGAAACCACGAAGAAAACCTCAGGACATCTAACACAAGATAGCACAAGTAGAATGGATAAACATAGTAAGCAAGTAACATTTATAAAGAGAGGCTGGAATACTGCGTTTGCTATTGTTTAACCCATTCGAAAAGGTAAGATGGAGAAAAAGTGTGGAAATAGTCTCGAAAAAAGGATGTAGAAGGATTATTTGACACTTAGACAAGGATCTGAGCAGCCTGGTTTAAGTTAGTTTTGCACTAAAAAGGATGATGGACCAGATGACCTTCAGAGGTCCTTTCAAATCCAAGTTATTCTATGAAGTGGAGAGATAAAAAAAGTTCCGACTGCTCAATATATTCAGACAGTAGATCTTAAAATTGGCAAATTCAACAGCAGATAAAATTAGATTATTAATTCATTGTTGTAAGAACTGCACTAGGAGACAAAATAAGATTTGTTTTTTGCAGTTTTTTTCAAAAACTGTATTATACAGGGTTTCCCCCTCTCCCCCAAAAATATGCAAATAACGTGGCTTTTGGAAAAGACATCCTTCCATGCCCTTCCATTTGATGCATATAATGAGTATCGTGACTCATGAAATAAAATTTTTCTAGGAGAGATCTCCCTTCTCCTTTGAAGCTTCTTGTACGCTCCTCTCAAGCAGCTGGTATTGGCCACTGTCTGAATCAAGACACTGGACTAGATGGATAGTAATATTATCTGCTGTAATTATTTCCATTTTCACATGAGACATGACTCCAAACTAGAATTTTCATGTTTGTTATCTCCTGACGATATTCCATCATGTTTACTCCATTAATCAAGTAATGTACTGTTTTTAAGGGTCACGCATGAAATCTCACTCTCTGAGAGCTCCAAGAGTGAGGTACAGTGTTTCTATCACGCCTGCTAGCAGCAGTAACAAATAACCTGCACACCAAATTGAGACACTGACCAGACCTATGCATTAGCCAAGGGAGAACCACTTTATAAAAACAGGTGCTGCCACAAGTGTCCTTTATTTCTATTTATCTTCCCCAACTCCTGGTCATCAAAACTATTGCCAGGAGGAGGACAGAAAAGGAGTTATATAAAATATTTCAAGGACATTTTCATTCTGGAAACATTCTGGAAACTTTTTATTACAGAAAAAAAGTTCATTCCTTCCATTGACCTTAAAATACAATCAGAGAAACCTTAAAAAAGAGACTCCCCCAAACCACAGAATATATTTGAAGACACTGGTGTAATGAAGTTTTAACCTGAAAGTATTTCCTAATAGTTATATACATTAATAATGTATGTAACATTAAATGGCAGTCATGATGTGGCTGCCTATTAGTGCACTGATGAGGAAACCACCCAACAGACAAGAGATAAAGCTCAGAAGAGAGAATACTGTCATCTTTGAAATTCAATGGGAATGAGACAACGATCCCACATTCATAAAAGGGCTGTGACCAGGGAGGAACAAAATCAAAGAATAAAATAAAACCTTAAATATTTAACTTCAAAGAGGGTTTTAAATAACATATATATATATTTACCCACTTGACATACCTTGGCTGACCTAGTGATGGCCCCGATCTCTGAATAAAGATCAGTGCTGTCTGGGAACTTTTCCACCACCATAGTGCAGACGTGGTGCAGGAGGGACTGCTTATGCACCGTGTCCTTGACTTCTGGAACCTTCTCGAGGTAGCTCAACTCAAAAGCTTTGGCCTGTAAGCGGAGAAAAAAAGGCAAGAAATTAAAAATAAAAATATTTACCCCTTCCCATGCAGATTAGTAGACAAAAATGATTACCAAGTAGGGGCAGAGGGGAAAGAAGAAGAATAATCCTACAGCAGAAGAAACTTGCTGCTTTTATTTATTTTTAACTTGGTGAAGGGTAGGCTTAAAATCACTCCATCTGCAGTGAAATGACTCATGACACAGTTCTCACAATTTGAATGGGGAGCATCAACGCTAAACTCAAGGGAGTTGCACAGGAAGAGTATCTAGCTCTACATCTCCTTCAGGTTACGCTGAAAGAGGCAAAGAGCACCCCCTGACACACAATAAAAAGTAGATTCTGTTTTCTAAATTATATTTCTGCTACAAAATAAAGACTGGGTTGGAACTGTCATAACGGCTTTGATTTTGGAGGAAAAAGCTGCAGAGGAAATGCTGGGACATCAGGCTTACGTTGGTTCCATTCAGAAAGTTCCCAATGGCTAGTAGAGTAGAAAGGATAAATCCCAAAGTTTTATTGTGCTCCAGTTGATCCATTCCTTCCTTCAGGTCTAAAAGTGGTTCTGCAACTTCCTGCCATGAGAACAGAAACAAGAAAGTGAAGGCCGCAGTTGGCTATGGCCGCTTCTAATTTTTAATGCTATGGTTTAGATTAATTACTGCAAAAAGTTCCTGAACTGGCGTCTTGCAGCGTGTAAACTGGCCGCGTGTGCTGGCCTTCCTCCACGTTCCAGCTAATAAATCACATGCAAGGACAGCAAAGAAATACATAAAATACTTTCCTAATGTTGCTTCTTTATGTATGCAATTGCCTTACTCGTCCTGGGGATTATTCTGTGATTCCAAATAAGAGAGAGAGAGAGAGAGAGAATCAGAGAAGGGGCTACTGCATTTGACGTAGATGCATGAACATCCCCCTGCCCCAACTGATAAAAAAGCTCCTTATAGCTATTTTTTCTAATCTTTGAAGACCAAAGAAAAAAAAGTTAGAACGCTGGCTGACTTGACATTTATAGCCTGACTCTAAAGCTTTCTTCAAACGATGACCACCTCTGAGCTTTAGATATTGTTTTGTGCTTGTGTGACTTTAAAATTGAAAAACCCACCCCACTGTAAACATCAAGCTTTACAAGTGTTCTCATTTTAATCTTTTAACTTAATGCATCTTTCATCCACACACGTTATCTGAGTATAGGTATGTAAACTGATAAGCCCCGAACACATAAATTCTGTTCCATTACCTCGGGAAGTGAACTATGCCAGAGAGTTCAAAGGAAGAGAGCAAGGGTAATTGAGTTGATGGACCTTTTTTCTGTGTCTTTGTGTGAGGCCCAGGGTTATTTATTTTGTATGCACAATAATGGTTCACATTGTTTCTATCTCCAAATGTCAGCATCCATGAGCAGATTCTTTTACCAAATTATTACACTCTTTATGAGCCAAGAAGGAAAAATGAAGTTATTTTAGACCAAGAGGCAAAATAACTGAGAACTTCACTTTCTTGGGAAATACAATGGGTCATTCAATAACTGTACTGATATTTTACCATAAATAAGAGAACAAAGATGAATGAAACATGCATTTCTAGTCACTGCAGAACAATTAATTTCTTGAAAAGAGAAGAATATGGCAAATTCGAGGCAAGTTAAGAGACGATGAGCGTGGTGAGGAAAGTAATTTATACATGAGAGGAGAGGTACTAAATAATCCAAGACTTTATCAAGTTAAACTAAAATCGATAAACTGCTGCACAGAATTCTTTGAATTGCTTTACAAGTCAGGGTTGATTTAGTTTGATTGGTTGCATTATGGGGATGAATCTGCTGTAAACACAGGCTTTTGAACTATTTCATTTGCATCAATTAGAAGTCATTCCTAAAAGGTTAATTTAAAATATTCTGAAGGTGGATAAAAAGGCAGCATAAGAGGCTTCCAAACAGACCATACTGTAGCCCTTCATTTAGCTATTTACAAGCAAGTTGTCCAAGCTTAGACTTTCTTGCGTACAGTGCACATTTATAACGACTCTTTATTTTTTATTTTATTGTAGCATTAAACATTTATTTCTCCAGCACATTGTCTCCAGGGAGACTAGAGTTCTTTCTGCTCAGAAGAGGAAACTAATGCAAGCCCCTTTCTTTACCAGTTCTACTTTTCTCATTTCTACACCTGCTTATCTTCATTTATGATCTTTAAAGTTGTCAGCAATAAGGATATATTTGCCCACAGTGACCTTAAGAAAAAAAATAGCTGATTTAGGAAAACTAAAGATTCTACTTTTCTTTTTAAGACCTTTAAACTCCCTTTGAGATAATGAGATTTGACAGCATCTGCATCATAAATAGTTCAGTACAAAGAATTAGCAGTAACACAGTGCAATTTTTCAGAGCAATCAAAAGTCTGAAAATGAAGATTTAAAATTGAAACTCTACCTCTTTTGTCTATGCCTTTAAAATATGATACCAAAAGAAAGGTGAGAAAAATTATTGTTTCACTGATCATCTTCAGTAGGCTTACAGTACCATAGATATATGTTAACATTTCAAAACAGTACACACATTATCAAACAGATTATTTGGAAAGGGTTTTCCTTTTTCATTTTTGCATGCATGTATTTGAATATCTAAAATAATACATTGATGCATTCTTTACAGCTTACAGCGAAAGCTGTAACTGTAGCATAAGCGCCTGTAAAGAGCAAAGAATAAGTACTCATCCATGCAGTTCAGCCCCTCACAGTCTGAGGCTGCTCCCTACCAATGTACCCCAACTTGCTTTAGTTAATTAAATTCAGCCCAAGAAAGATGACTGATTTCATTATGCCTGAAAAGCTTTTCTACAAACATGAATAATAACTCATGTAACCTTTTTCTTGAACAATTGCATGCCGTTTTTCTTTCAGGTTGTCAGCGGTGGAGCTAAGACTTCCTTAGGCAAATCTCTGTTCTGGGCTGATTAGCAAACGATCCTCATGAATGAGAACCCCAGCCTCATGTCAACAACTCAGGTATTTCACACTGTTGATACTGTGGACCATCTAAAACTTCCAGCATCATGGAAATAATAATAGTAAGGTTCATTCATTCTTTTCTTACATAAAATATGGGTGACGTGATAAATAATATGAGTGAATTCTGAACTGCTATTAATTTTCCTAATTTAAAGAAAAAAATATTTAAAAAATCAAGCGAATGCTGGACAAAAAAAATGGACAAAAACTGTGAAGGTGAGTGATTTGGCACCTAAGTGCCAGGAAGGGTTTGTCCATTTGCAGGTGGATCTTCTACAAAAACAGTTTTGAGAACAGAAGAATGTTAGCAGGTTATGGGACTCTTACTATCATAATCAGTAATTCAAACTAATCTATTTTTTAATGGGGTATGCTCACAGTATCTTATCTCAGTTTAAATAAGGCTTATGTTTATTGGTTACCTGGAACTTAAACTCTGACTTCAACCTTTTTTTATTGAAGAGACCCAACTGCTCGCTCACTCTCATACCTCTGATGTCTGATCCCGTATCTTCCTCTTCACCCAGCTAAGACCCAAGCTGTCTGCCAAATCTGTGCTTGCCTGCTAGGCTGCTTATCACGCGCTGCTCTTACTTTATCATAGTTATCACCTTCCAACAGGGATAAAAATCTTGGTCCTATCCTCACTCCAGCTATTGCTTCCTTCAATAATCTAGGTATTTCAGACATTTTTATACGAGCATCAATTCTACATGGATTTTATCTAGCAATTAATTAACTCTGTGGCATAAACATTATAGGATCAGCAACAGGAAAACTATCAGAATTTCTTTAGCTTTTAGCAGTGCTTCAAATGCTACTTTTGGTTTAGGGGAAGCTAGAAATTCTAGGTATAGACATAGATTAACAGCTACAGCAAACTCAGCTCAGATGAAAGGAACAATTTAGCCTTGTGGTAACTTCAAGGCAGAATAAATAGCTGTAGCAGAGTGAAAAAAAAAAACTGGCAAAAAAGTATTCAGGTCAGATACAAGTATTTTATGTTTTACAAGTCAGAAATGTAAATGTCTAAGAGTAAAATATCACAATTAAAAAATCCTGAATATTAATGTGATTGCATTTCCTGAAATCTGAGAAAATTAAGCAGAGGTTGAGTAATCTTAACTGTATCACCTGCAAATCAATCCACTGTTGCATAACTTGTTAAATAACTACATAGGCTAGGTAAACATAAGGCATTTTCAGAAGCATGTCCCACTTCTCAGAATCTTTATCATACAAAAGTTAAACTGATTTTTTTAATATACACATATGTGCACAGATACGCATACAAAATTAATATATACATATAGGAGAGAGCTGCTTCAAGAGCAAAGCATGGGGGTATGCACCAGAAGTGCAGCCAGAAGAAGGCTCCTGCGCCAAGATTCCTGAAAAAGCTTGTAAAAGTCAGCAAGTAGATGAAATTGCCTGCACAGTTTCATTCTGTTTCACCTATGTGTGGAAATTATACACTGTCATTTTGAAATTTTTGCCTGTGATTCATCATTCATGACAGACAACCCAATTACAGTATTCTCTGAATAAACGCCATCCATGAAGAAGGTGGCAACAACTGTCTGTGACTGAACTGAAAAGAGCACCCCTGAAGGATGCCTTATCTTCTGTTTGCAACTTTGAAAGGAGATATAAACAGAAATAACTTTAATGGATGGTGTTTTTCTTAGTTCAAATGGATTTGAGATCAATGCTCTCATTTTACGATGTAAGGCTGAACACTGTTGTCCTCATTCAATCTTTATCCAAAGAAAAATTCTTACTGCTCTGAAGTAACAATTTCCTGAATAACAACATCTGGAAAAGATGTGGTAAGGATTTAGCCCTCTTCTTTGTTCCAATATCATTACTGCCTAATTAAAGGAAGGAAGACATAATCTCTAATTTTCTTTTATAAAAGGAACAGATTATGAAGGATCATTTTAGCTGTTTCCTAGTTGGCCACTGAAACAAAAGCGACCCATTTACCGTTTCCTCAAAATATAAGCTCATATAATAACAAGGTCAGGGAAAGATTAAGCAAAGCCTCGGAAGAGTCTCCACCCCTGCCTCCCTGCTTTCCCCTCACCTTTTCCACTATCTCGTAGTCCATCTTGAAAGCCCAGAGCTGGAGCCTGGCGGAGAGTTCGCTGATGGAGGAGAGGGTGAGAAGGAACTGCTCGGCGCTGCCCAGGGGGACGTCGGGGTTCGCCAGCTGTGCCTCCTGGATCTTTTGCTTCTCCTCTTCAGTTGGGATCATGGTCAGGATTTTCTGTGAAGGGAGACAAAAGGCAGGCGTCACTGGTGGGGCCGAGAGGTGTGCGAGGGCTGGACGTTGGGTGACTTCACAGCAGCAACAGCAGAAGTCCTCAAGTCCCTGGCTGGTAAATTAGGACAGCACTGTAGGAACAAAGGACTAACGCACTGCACAAGAAAGCAAAACAAGGCCTGCTATCTCCAACATCTGCAGTTTGCTGAAAAACACATCTGTATTAAAATCCTGTTTAAAAAAAAAAAAAAAAATGTACTCAGTAGATATGGTTAATCATGGGATGAATCATAGAATCATAGAATGGTTCAGGTTGGAAGGGACCTTAAAGATCATCTAGTTCCAAGCCCCCTGCCATGGGCAGGGACACCTCCCACTAGACCAGGCTGCTCAAAGCTCCATCCAGCCTGGCCTTGAGCACTTCCAGGGATGGGGCATCCACAACTTCTCTGGACAACCTGTTCCAGTGCCTCACCAGCCTCACAGTAAAGAATTTCTTCCTAATATCCAATCTAAATCTACCCTCTTTTAGTTTGAACCATTACCCCTTGTCCCGTCATTACACTCCCTGATAAAGAGTCCCTCCCCATCTTTCCAGTAGGCCCCCCTTAGGTACTGGAAGGTCTCCCTGACCTTACTGAAGGAGACACAGGGAGACTGGTTAGGACTGCTCTCCTCAGCTTTCACATGTTTAAGACAAAACTCGGCACCTTTCTGCAAATTACACATGGAAGTGAGGGCAGAAGGAGTGTAATTTTGTGGCCTGTGATTTACAGCAGGTCAGACTAGATATTAACGTCCCTTTTAGCCTCAATGAATCTTCCAGCACACTTGTAGGTATACAGAAATAACTTGAGGACTCCTGTCCCTTGCTGTTCTCATTATTTATTATTTTTTGTTCAGTCTGTTTTGGTTTTTATGAAACACAACAATGAGTGTGGCTTATTAGGTCACTCCCAAAAATTTCACCTGAACCAGGGACAACTTCACAAGGAACATGCATTGAATTTAAAGTTGAATTATGCATTGCATAACATATGGCCTTTTTCTCTTTTCATCTGAAAAATCTAAAATATTGATGAAAAAGGATCTCAGTATTTTCAGTTTCTGCTGCCAGTATGGCTCAAAAAATTTAAGTTTTCCCTTTAATTCTTGGATTTTACACGCTTGTTTACATGTGTCAGCTTTCCTTCTCAAAGTACTGCACTCTAAGGTACTGCTTCTTAATTAGTTTTTAACATAATAAATGCATTTTAAAATGAAAAAGAAAATCAAAACAACATAAAGATAAGTTGAGGTCTTTACCCTGCTGATCAATGCCTCATTAAAACAAAGCAGTAGATTTTCAACAACATTTATGTTTATTCACCTGAGGAATGACATGTTTTTGCTCCGGCCTTCTATACCAATAGAGGCTGTTTTGGAGGGGAGGAGAGAATAATAAAAATTCAGCCAAAAAGCTATCAGACCTGCCAATCCAACTACAGCTTTGCTCCAGTGCTGGACGTAACCAATTCATCAAAGTAGCACAACTGTCCCTTCCAGTACCAATAATTCATCTGGCTCCTTGTACAGCACTGGAGCTAAGCGTGGAGAGCAAGGGACTTTTCCTGGTCAATCACGCGAAGAACAAGAGTTAAGCAAGCAAATAATGTTCAATTTGTCAAACTGGAACTTATTTAATTTCAGCCGCAGCATCTGTATTTCTGTCCATCTTCTTATGCTCACTTCCATAAACAAAAATAAAGAAACAATTCTTTCTGTTAATGTTGGCTCTGCCTTTCAGTTAAAAAAAAAAAAAAGCCTCCTTGCTTGGCCATTGCAAGCTTCTACCTTAATAAATTAATATCCTAAGGAAAAAAAGAAAAGGAGGAAAATCCTTCAAAACACTCTGGTGCTTTTCCTTCCCCTGTCAATGACTGACTGGAAAATATTCTGATGTACACCTGTTCTGATTGATAGCATTTGTACATTGATTGATTTTGAGATGTGCTATCCATCCACCCACCCATCCATCCACAAATGCTGAAATCTGTAACTTAGGTCATATCTAACATCAAACCAGATTTATAAATAGCTGCTTCAGGGCATTTCTCAGTGCTTAACCAATATATGTCTAAAAAGGTTCATAAAAAAGAGAGACTGAGTCTGAAACTCGTAAGAAGAGGTGTTTCGCAGAATGTCCTTTGAAGAAATCAGGCCTCCTAGTGCCTACTTCTCTCTTCAACAACAACAAGAAGCCAACATCCCCTCAGCTGAGCAAGGGCAGCTTGTAAATAGGATCATATGAACACCCATACATGGAGAGTTTAGCAGTAGCCACGTGATGGATGTAAAAATGCTTCTGGTGCATTTTTGAAGGCTAACACTTCAGCAGTATTCTCAATTGCCTCCTACAAATAACTAAGACTTCTGGCAGCTACCCAGGGATCCCACAAGTATTTTGTGGTGGTGCAGGGCCTTCACTCCAGAGATTTTGCACTGCTTTCGGGCATTTTAAAGAGAGCTATGAAACAGTAAGCTTTATTTCCAAAGGGACTCTCCTCCTCCTCGAGCTTTATGTAAACACCACAAGCCAGATGGAGCTGACAAAAAGCATTCGTGTCCAAGTACTGCAAGGCTGCTGCGCTGCGTTCCGTAGTATGCAAAATAGAGAATGCCAAGCGAAAGAGCCTTTACTTGTGGTGCCAGCTGCTGAGGATCACCCCTGCTGCTGAAAGCCCTGCCTCGATGGCACCAGAGCTGCTGGCAGGTCTCACACCATCCAGGGTGCAACTGCACCCCATAACAATGACCTACTCACCAGCACTTCTAATCTGCTCGGGCAACTAATTCTGATCCTGCTGGTCATCATCCTTGGTGCACCCCCAAGCAAGTGGTAAGATGCTCCTATTCCTGATTTCTGCTCTATGACTAATTTGAGTCATTTGTTCAGCACTGGAAACTGATGAGTACACCATCTGCCAGTTTATTATTATTATTATTTTAATTTTTATTATTTTTTTAAACATCACTGACAGTAACAGTAGCATAAAAACACAGCAGGGCAGAAGGCTACTGGCACTTGATGTGACCATTAAATCCCAAATAGCTTTGAATCTAATCATTAGTGCATATTGCTCCCCCCAATACAGCATTCTTCAGGTTGATTAGAGAAGAACTGGTTATCAACAAAGCCCATGCTCATATCCTCTAATATATGTGATACATGTATTTCACCTCCAAGCATTCTCATGCAACTGTTTGGGCCGGAGACTGACATTCTGAGGAAAACCAGTGCACAAATCTTTTCATGGAGAAAAAGAAGTCATTTTTGGAGATCCCATTCATGTGAGAGAATGGATCCTAATTATTCTGCTCCTGGACTGCTGGACCCAGCCATTCGCTTGAACTTTCAGCGAAGGGATCAAACTGCTTATTTCCTGAACTCAGCCATCCTGACACATGATCTCCAAAAATTTCTAAAAGGAAAGCCTTACAAGGCTCACAGGGCAAAATGTATAAACCCCATATGCCCAAGGGTTATGAGCTTCAGTGTGGGATGCAAGGAAGCACCTAACCAGAGACCAGGAATAGCCCGAAGCCTCTGTGGGAATTAGGTGCTGTAAGTTATCTCTTTCGAGAGATAATGGGGCTTCTCAGTGATGATGAGGTTGCAGGGGTGCCTTGGCTTTCGTATTTGGTTTCAGCTGATTTTACCAGGCGAACAGGAGCCTGAAAAAAATTAGTAAACTAAATGTCTGGTTGTTGTTGGGTCCAAACCTTTCTGTGGCTCAAGACCCACAAATTTGTAAGCTGCATAACCAAATACACCTTAGTGGGTATTTCATGGGGTATTTGACAGGCCTCGGCAGATGATTCAGCTCCATAAAGGCTCTCACACTTTAGTTTCTAGACAGGTATTAATGAGACACATCAGTGGTTTGTATTACCTGCAGAAACTCTAGCAAAATATATCAGCATATGAAAGTCAGGACTCCACAGTAAGTGAGGCTACCTGCACTAATTTTATTTCAACTCTTCCAAAAATGATCCAATTCTGAGAAGGGACTACATCTAAAATGCCTGACAGCCATCCCTGCAAATTGCGAAGTCACAGCCGTTGCCTCGGTCAGACCACTCCACTTCCTCAGCTCTCTACTGAAATACACGACTGTGCCATTGTTGGTCACAGAAACTGTAGAATAACATTTTGGTTCACTGCAAGGAGTGAAAGTGTAGCTTTTTTTCTTTAAATAAAGTCTGAAACTCGTTAGGGCAGCGATACACTGACTGTTGGTGTACGGCCAGCAAGGCACCACAGAGTCCATTCTCTCTTCTGTCTAGACTTGTGAAAAGAGAGTGTTCTTTCAGGTCATGAAAGCTAGCATAATTTGAAACATCCCACCACACTTTTACAAAGCATTAGCTAAACAAATCGGAAACTGCAAATGCCAATGTACTGCGGCAACTATCAGAACAAAAACTTAAATACCTTGATCGTTTCCAAAATTCAAATTTTGTTTTTTGTTTATACATGTCTCCATCTGCCTTTTTAACATCAGGCTCTCATTTCTTAGCCTTTTTTACATCTCAGGGCTACCTAGCCACATATGGACTTCAAAGTACTTAACAAATATGGGTATGGAGGGCCTAGCACACCTGGAGAGCTTTTTCATTTCAAACAGTTTTACTAAAAGCTATACCTACCAATGCAATCAATATTGTGTAGCTTTACAAAGCTACATTGTAAAGCACAAAACAACTCACCTTAATTTCCTCACAGCATGGCACTAATTTTACTCCGCTAAATTAATCATACTCTCTGGTATAATTTGATTTTGATTCACGTTCCCTTACTGAGTAGCACTTTACAGAGGGACCCACTCATTTCCTTTACTGAAGACACGCAGCAAGGACTCCATTCTTGCAGTTGCCCATTGATACACTTCAATAAAATTAGGTGCCAGGATTTTCAGCTCGCCTCTTTTGCCTAGCACACAGAAAGCCCTCATCCATGCTAAGCAGGCAGTTCTTTATCCTGCAGCAAGCTCCAAGTTGTTTGAACACAATGAATGCCAAGCTTTCAAAGAAAGGAAAACACAACCACTTTTGGCAAACGTAAGGTGGCAAAAATTTTTTAGTTGGATTGATGCATGCTTGCAGACACACATTGTGCCTGCTCTGCATACCAAATGGACTACATCTGCCTTTCTAGCACCATGCCCCATTTTCTGCCCTTTTTCACAGCTCAGGGGTACCTAATCACTTCAAACACATGACCTAAAAATACGCAACATACTTAGGTATGGATTACTAACAAGAGTTAAATGTCACAAGCAAAGCAGCGTTCAGCAGAATGCAGGACAGTAGCGGGGGGTTTACTGGGCCACAACGAACTCGATGATGATGATGAGTTGGGCTACCACAAACTTCTAGCCTGCCATTGCATCACTGCCTTGTTGCTAGCACTACTTCAGTCCACTGTCTTTAAAGCTATCGCTAAGGTGAGTTTTGAGATACCATTTAATCTGACCTTATCCACCAAGGTGCAGAACTAAAGCCACACGCACACTAACACGACAGTGACAATGCTCCTCAGCGAAGGGCATGGCACAGAGCTCACAGCCAAGGCAACGGATGGCCCAGGTGACTTTTTACCCTGTTGGAGCCCTGCTCTGTGTTGGATCCACTAAAAGCTGAAGATGATCCCAAATTACAGCTTCTCTGAAATTTTAGCATTGCATGTTACGTCCTCACTGCACACATTACATCTTTTCTCCTGCTCTTCTTACATCTCTCTCTTCTGCTTATTAGCCATGACTAGTCAACTAGTCAGATGGCAAACTAGCCATCTCTTCTAGACAATTAACTATGCAGAAAAGCTTTTGAGTACCCACTGCGATGCAGTTTTTTAATTAGACCAACTGCATAATTTTTTTTCCATACCAGTCATGCCTCATTCAACCCACAAAGTAGCCATAAAGTATATTACATAGCAAATAATTTGCTTTGGTCTCTGCCTTTTTATATAAATAAAGCTGATGCTTACACTATTCCTGATTCATTCATCATCACTACCAATTATTTTCTAATATTTAGGAACTGTAGATATGAACCAGAAAACTTTCTAAAAATCTAGACTGAAAACATAACCCCTGTTCCCTCTGAGCTAACTCTGAGGCTAAAGCCAACGAACAGATGGATACAGTGGAAAACAGAAACAGGAAAAAAAGCTTGTCTACACTGCGGATCAAAGGGGCAGCATGGAAAACTGAGGCAGGGCTCTGCTGAAAACAGTGGAACTCGCAATGATGCATTTCTGTATCTCTGTGCACATCTTGGCCAATTATGCATGGCTTAATCCAGTCCTCTATCGCACTATCAATGTCTGTCTGGCTCTATAACAACGTACTGTAAGAAAAATCTGTAAATTGGGGATTGGGGAAGGGAATCTGAATTCAGTGCAGGGTTTTAACTGATAAGAAGTACATAAATAAGGAACAGTGAGGAAAAAAAAAGCTTTTTTCTCCATGAACATCATCCTTCCCAACCAATGAAGGCTTCATCTCTCAAGGTGCAAAGTACCTGGGCTCTGCTCCCCTTACCCTTTCTCTTGATTTTAAGTATCTGAATGATCACATCAAGATTACCCATATCCTTAGCTTCAAGCTGTGGACACAGAACTCAGAAATCCCACTTTCTTTAGCATTGGGCAAGTGTGACGACAGCATATCATTTCCTGGTTTCTGAATTCTTCAATTTGAAAGCTACCTGCATATATATTTTCAATGAAATTATGGGTTTCTGGCAGCTAATGGAAAGGCCACCCAAAGGAGGGTGTGGTGGTACAAGGAACTGTGGACACCACCACAGGTGGTTGGCAGATGGGCAGCCCAGCTACAGATGTTGGCACTGGAAAGGGTGAGTTGTGCAGAGCAGCTGAAATTCCCTTAAGCATGCCAGAGAAGGACACAATTCAAAGGAGATGACACGTGGAAGATAATGAAGATGTGTCCTTCTTTATCAGCCATTTTATGTTGGACTTTGTATGGAAACATTGCCTACAGCACTGAGATCTAACTGGCGGTCTGTGAGTTGGGCTTGGCTGGAGGAGTATTTCTCTCCAACATTTTAAGGCTTAGTACTGCAAACTGCAGTGGTGGGTACATGGGCTGGCTTATGAAAACTTACTTTTTTAGCCTGATTTGTCACCTTCATAATATGAGTAAGGTATGTATATAGCAAGTAAGTAATATAGCCTTGGGAAGAAACTATATTCTAGTAGGGATAAATCAGGCCTTGCCTGTAGCTAGAACGATCTTTTGCCTTAAGTATTTCTTTTTCATGTAACTGTTGGCAACTCCATTTCCATTCCAGCCAGCTTTTCTCATTTTCTTCTGTAGTCAGCACAGAGAAGGTGGAAAGGGGGAAATCATGAAACACAGCGCCAAACCACCGAAAGGTGACTGTGAATCAATACATGACCTCTGCAGCTCAGCCACTGGTTGAGATTTGCAGTTGTGCAGGTTACTCTCACTAGATGATATAGGCTTATTCAAAAGAAAAGAAAAGATCTGAAATGAATACAACCACGATGAAAAAAAACAGGGGCAGCAGCAGGCTTCTTTTACACTTCACAGAAGAAAAATGTTTTGATAAAAAAATATAATAAACAGAGCTCATCTTGGATCTCGGTAGGAATATCTGCAAAGTCAAACATGTAATGGTAAAAATTACATCATCTGTAATCTTTATACCAACTGCTTTTCTTCAAACAACAGTAACACAGAAATGCTATTTTGAGCAGAGCTAGTCACTGTATTTGTTTTCCATTAGATATACAATCTAGAGCGACTCCAACAGCTAGCTGGGCATGAACTTTATTAAACCCTGTACCAGTTACATCAGCCCTAGTAACTCACTGCCTACCCTTGCTGCTCACAATATGCCGGTCAAGCTTCAGAGGAACAGACAATACTCTGAAAATCTTGACAGGAATTAACACCATTGTTACTCAAACTTAGAAACAAAGCAAGCGGAGAATCCACATTTCCTGAGTGTGCCCAACCTCAGGTGAACACTACGTGCTTCTGAGCACGCTACATTGATTCCGTGAGTTTCAACACTCAGCCATGATATAACACATTCCCTTTTCCCTCTTTCATTAAAAGTCTGGTCTGTACCATGTGCAACATTGAAAAAAAAGGAAACATTGAAAATGCAGGCTCAGAGACATTGACTATTCTTTCTTACCTCTATTCCTTCCTTGTTTAAGGCATATTCGTCAAAGTTCAAAATAGCAGTCTTGATAGTCCGGGGAGGGGGCAACACAGTCAAGCCAATATTAATAGCGTTGCTTCGTTTTGAGTCTAACACAATGATCTCCTGTCGCTTCCCATCTGCAGCAGTTTTCTTGGTAAAGAAGAGAACAAGAATATTATTTCTCCACCCTGTTTTATGGAGACAAAGTCACTCCTTTCACTAATGACTTCTCCTACTCAAGGGTGCCGACACTGAATGTAAATCTAACTAATTTATAGTCATCCAAAAAAGCTGAACTCTTCTACCACATCCTTGCTGGTATCAGCATGAGCTGCCAGGATTTAACCAGAGAGCTGAAAACGGTCTCAGATGCCATGTAAAGCTGAGCTCGCCTGAGACACAGGAGTCCCCGCGAGGGCTGGGAACGCTGCAGTTCAGGGCAGGATTCAGTCTGAAAAAAAGCCTGAAGCTATCTCTGCCAGGGGAGAGCTCTGCTATGCAGCAGGACAGGCCGGCGCAGAGCTGGTGGGGCAGCAGCTGGGTGCTGATGGGCTCCAGGGCTCAATTCCCCTTGGATGCATCAAGCCGGAGTGGACACTGACCATCTCCTGTGTGACTGGCTGGGAAATGGACAGGGTGGTTCCCACCTGCCCGCCAGAACTCTCCTGTGTTATAAATCCACCTTGGGCACTGGCAAAGGAGGTGTAAAGGCCTTTCTGGAGACACTGGCACAGTTTTCTGACCTCTGGCTGCCAGAAGAAGGGTATTCTACTCTGCTGCTCACGGAATGTCTCTCAAGCCCTTCACAAATGCAGAACAATTTCAGCTCTTCTGCTTTTTCTGAAGTTTTATTTGAGACTAGGCATAACATTTGGATCTTACCTCCAGTATAAACTACAGTATAAATAATTATGAAAGCACAAAGCACTAACAACATTGGCTTTAAATTTCATTCTAGAGAAGATCCAAGAAACCTCTTCCTCTCTCTCCCCATCATCACAGTGGCAAAACGCGAACCAACTAGGCAAGGTGACTCACAAACCATTTATATGGCATAATGCAGTGTTAAACGTGGGTTTTGCTTTTATTTCCCCGCATGCCCCTCTCTCTCATTATCCCATGCTAGAAGGTGTCTCTTTGGCAACTGCGTATGTCATATACCAGGCAGCTGCACGAGGAGAGGACTCTGCTCCTCATACACGGGGTTATTTTCCTCCCTATCCATACACATGAACTTTGTAAATGCGTTTTCTCCGTTTGCCCTTCTTTTGCCCTATCAGAGATGTGACGAGGGATGCTGTCAAGCACAGGAGCATAGGCAGAAGACCAGCACATTGATGGAAGCAAGCACAGACATGCTCCAAGGTGTATAAACCCATGTTTCAGCAAGGCCCAGGCTGCAGAGATGTGACTATGACCTCCCTGGAGAGCCTGTTAACCTGGATTGTGTTTAGCGGCTCCAGCAGCAGCCTTAGCACTGACGCACCTCAAAGGAGCAAAGAGAGAGACTAAGCAATCCCTCTTTCCCAGGCTGCAGTGTGGCAGCCCACACAACTGTTCAGAACAGGGAATCATCCCTGTTGCCTACAGCAGTAGTGCCTCTTGCATCTCTTGTGGATTTGGGGGAAAGCCAAGAGATTTGGAGGAGGCTCTTACTGCCCCAGTCTCGATCTATGCTCAGGACTGGTTTTTAGACCACAAAGCTTTCTTCTCCGCTTCCTTCGGGTCTGCACCACAGCCACCACTGAGTCAAAAAAACGCCCTCCTGCCAGGTCTGCACGCTGCTTCAGGGTTGGAAGAACTAAGTGAGTAAATACGATTTTATCAAAGTACCTCCAGCTGTGGGTCAGCCCATAATGGGAATGCAGTTGTATCATTACAAACATGCCTTCTTTCTGGCACAGCTCAGCTCCTTGCCTGCGCAGGAGGAGGTATGCCCACCCGTCCCAGCACGTGTGCGGCACCGCAGCCCTTTCATCATACCAACACGATTAATGTGGTAGGATGCAACTTCTGTGTGCAGATGAGACCGAAGGCAAGTGCAGTTTACAGGAGTTGGGGACTACCGTACGTGTATGACCTGTGAAAGTAGTAAGAGGGTTGGGTTTTTTAAACGTAAAAAGAAACACCAGTTTTGCAGTAAACAGGATAAATTTTAGGAGAGCAAAGATAATATTTGTTTTCAATTTTTATATGTTAGTTCTGTCAGAACTGCTCTCCTCTTAACACCTTAAAAGCATCCCTGAAGCCTTCTTGAACTTTCCCTTCTTTGAATAAGAGAGTCCTCTTTTTCTTGGGGAGCTACCTGAAGGATCTGAGACGCAGCTTCTCCTTTAAAGCAGTCGTTTTTACTTTCAGGGCCATTAATCACATTTTCAGGACCACAGTTAGTGGCCAAGACCACATAAAAACAAGCAGAGCTCACCAGAGACTGCTTCCTCTGGAGTCTGTATCACTCTAAGCCTTTTTTAAACCATCACTTTTTACCTTGTCCTTGGCAGCACCGAATTACACAGCTCCAAAGAATTTAAGCAGAAGGGAAAAGGCTGAGGGAAAGGAGTTAAATTTAGGCTTCCCACATGCGGTGTGGGTAGGTGAGCCTCAGATCTGCAGCTCTGTGTTTCGGCTCCTTAAGTTTGACAAGAGAGACATATTCATTTGGGGGACACATGATGCTAACTGCGGGGATGATTGCGATTGCACCAGTGCACTTGCTCCTTAGCAATGAGTTGTGAGAGAGAGATGAGCTGTATAGGGGATGTAAGCATGTAGGTATTATAACTGCACATGGGGTATAAAAATCTGGGGTAAGTAACTCTTTTCAAAAACAGGGTCAGAAGAGATTTTAAATCCATTTTGGGGACGATGTCGGAGTTACAAAGAAATCCCTTCCAAATGAATAAAAGGATGAAGAAAAGACAAAGATTTTACTACCATGAACTTTATTACCCTACTGCTAGGAAAAGAATTCCTTTTCGTCTGCAATGAAATTACATGTGTGTAAGTGTCTGACTGTTAAAATAAGCTACAACTATTAATTTCTATTACAATATTAGGTGACTTCAGACTGTGCTTTTTAAATTCATTAACGGAGAATGACTTCAAATGCTTGAGGGAACAGTGCACTAGTACACTTGATTTTATATTTTCATGTGTCAGTATGTAACATAAGCCCTGAACTTCTGACTATTACATTATTAAATGTAAATTTAAAAAGTTATAAAATACAAATATATCAGGTGGTATAATTTGTGGGAAGCAAACGTTCCTGCAATACATTAACAATTACAGTGAATTTAGATCTTTACAAGACCTAACTGGCCAGATTCTGTTGCCTCTATTGAAGGCTGTGTAGTCCAGATGTGTTATTCAAAACCTGTTACCATCCCACTGGTGATTTGTGGTCTGATGAGCACATAGTCTAAAACACGCCTCTTTGCTTTAATTAATTCCAGTGGTCATGTAGGTAATTATATATGAGCATCAAGTCAGAAATATCCCCTGCATTTAAATTTGTAGAACAATCTGCATCAGTAGTACAGAAAAAAAAAGGGGGGGGGAGGGGGGGGCAATCCCTTAATAGTGAGATTGCCATTTTTTAATTTCTATCTCAATTAGCAAGGATTTAGCCACTGAGTTTGTCCAGGATATGTATATATATATATTTTTTTTTTTTTTCTTTTCAGAAATTCTGGTCTACGTTTATGGCTTGCCTTGGCATTTATTCAAATTACAACAAACGTTTTAAAGAGGCATGTATATGCACATGTACATGAAAACACATTCCCTAATTTTTCACTCCTCCTAGTTTTTACGTCTGGGGGCACATGATGGATCACTATATCCCACAGAGTATAGATGAATCAGCAAAATAATACTTTCAAATGACACGCAGAACCAAGTGGATGGCAGAAGGGCTGAAGCATTTGGTTCAGTAGTGTCGGTGTGTTTTCATTTCTCTTCACAGAAAAATAAACACTTTGAAGTACTTTGCCAAAATACCTGCTTTGTTTGGCAGAGTGAGAAGGAAAGAAATTCTACGCTGGCTTGGAGGGGATACCTGATCACTCTCGTTCTATTCGCAAACAGAATGTCGTGGTCCTCTATTCCAGAAAATAAACGTTCTGCAACTAAAGGTGCTCCACTAACTATAACCAATGTGCAAGTTGTCCAGTGTGGCAGAAGTTTTCCTAAAATCAAGAATCTCCCCTCCCAGCCTTTCCCCCCAAACTCCCATATTATATCCTACAATTTAAAATCCACTTTATTTTATTGCAGTCTATTGTGTTTAATGAAAAACTTCTCATGAGCCAGGAAGTAGCTGTTTATAGCTGTGTGTTGTGGAAATCACAGTGAAGGATTAGAAACTGGAGCAAAATTGGTTACAGCTGTATGAAAGAGCATATGCACAAGATAGAGCCAAGCTCCCCCTACACACCCTGACTTCGCTTTTCCTCTCGTCCTTCTGGACTGTTCCTTTTCCATGCACCTGCTTCCATCTATTGCTATGAAATCTGGAGGTTTGACTCTTGATTTGTTTCTCCGTGCTTTTTTTTTTTTTTCAGCTGAACCAACTGAGCTGTGAGTCAGACTTTACGATATTATAGAATAAACCTGTTTTGGATTGCAGCCATTGGACAGGAGAAACGAGACACAACGGGGAATGTACTCCCTGGAAATAAACCAAGCAGTCTGGAAAAAGCGAGAGCTATCCTAATTTGAGTGCAATCTTCGTACCAAACCTCAAGTCTTTTACGGATTCAGCGGTCTGCTTAATTATTCCCACTCTCATTTGATCTAAGGACCATTCCTACCCGGGAAGATTTGCTGGTATTCACCAAAACCAGGCAGGAGTCTCAGAAGTCTGAGTAGACCTCCACTACGGTACTCCTTGGTCACCACTGTCTTCTCTACAGAGACAATGAGACTTCTATGTCTGTGTTATGGGACGAGGTGGAAAGAGAGCCAAAAGTATAACGTCTCACGCAGAGAGCAGTTATTAGTCTCCAAGAGGAAAGCAGCCACCTAAATCATTCCTCAGACTTGCACTAATTTCAAAGAAACCTGCTCACTCATCTTCCAGCCAGAAGCCAAAAGCTGTGCCAAAGCATCAGGCAGCCCAGGCAGGTTTGGGAAGCAAGCGTGAGGGGAGGTGGAGGAAAATAGCCAAAGGTAGTTTGGGAACACACACGGTAAATGACTGGAAAAGTAAACAAGTCAAAATTCCAATAATTCAACATTTTATCAAAAATTTTTTGGTGAGAATAAAAGATTAAGAATCAGCCAGACTGATCCATTACAATACTGGCATTTAGCACAGAGCTAAAGTTTGGAAATGGCAAATATGTCATAATTCCACATTCAATTCGAGGAATTAAATGTTTTATGGATCTAAGAAAACGCTCTCATTCCTTCCATCTATGAACCATCTGTAGCAGATTTGTATTTACAGGGAGAGAGATGAGAAGTAACACGCCACGACGTCACCAGCATTCCTCCCTCCGCAGAAAAGGAATTAAGAGAGAGAAATTAATCTCAGCATTGGCCAAATGAACGATCAGCTGAATGTGTTCTTAGAGCTGCTACGCCATACGTTTCAGATCTACATGCATCTGGGTCACAAAATATTCAGCTAAGAACAGCAATGGCAGGATCTGCACCAGCCATGTATTTATGTACCTGTTGCTTGCTAGCTACTTAATGAGGGGCTTGACTGTTCAAATTGCAAAGTTTACACTTGGCCAAGAAGAGCAAGAATGACTATTAGAAAATTTTGAGTTAATAACCCAAACAAGTGACGCAGAGAACTTTTAACGTGAGACATTCAGTCTCCCCAGATTAAGAGCAAACAATAATATATATGATACATAGTACATATAACAACTTTTGCCAGCCAAAGAGAAGTAAAATATTCAAGGTACTGACTGGTTTTTATGTCACTATAAAACATATAGGCATACACAGAAAACATACAAGCGATTTATTTAAGAGACATGGACATCTTTTACTAGCATTTTAACTGGAAAAAAACATTGTTTCCCTGGTACCAATTATTCTGCTTAGAAGAAAAAGAGTTTATGTAGCCACAAAAAACAAATGTTCAAGCTAATAACTTTTTTAATGCTACTTCAAATTCCTACTAAATGTAACTATAAAAGACTTCCTTTTGTTGTCGAGTGTAATGTTAAACAGCCGTGTCACCAGCCTTTGTGAATTTATTTTATGACAATGCTCCTAAGGAAGAGGGAATCCTAGTTACAGAGGTATTTCCTGTGCCACCTTCTAACCCAAAATTTGGATAGCCACGTTATACAAATTAAGGATTTAAAATAGGCCTGTCCACCAGTATAAAACAAAAACCCAGCACCCCTGCAGAGTTTAGCTGTAAACTTGGTCCAGCTGATAAATCGATCCTTCAGAACAAAGCACATGTGGAGGCTCTTTGCAGCAGACCCAGACTGATATTCTAAC
The DNA here is from genome assembly GCA_013398915.1 of Dromas ardeola. Lineage (NCBI taxonomy): Eukaryota > Metazoa > Chordata > Aves > Charadriiformes > Dromadidae > Dromas > Dromas ardeola. The sequence goes on along the minus strand of VYZM01017111.1, from coordinate 408,855 downwards.
CTTTCCACATAATGATTAGGAAAATATTAACCAAGTGAAAAACTGTCAAATACACAGATATGAATCATCACCCTGTGACCTTTATATGAATGTAACAGAAAATATTTCAGATTTCAGTACCTAGTTCGGCACTCAGCTACCAACAACCTAATGTAAAATTTGTTGGTATTCCCCACCTGAAGTGATATCCCCAAACCGGTAGACCTGAGATAAGAGGGCAGCTTGGCACGTACACCACCCTAGCCTCATCTCCCAGTTTCAGGCCACGGAATATCTTCCGTCATAGGCCAAGCTAGAAACACATCCAGTAATTTCCACTGTTTTCATATAAACAACATAAATCACCCAGATCTAAGTCAGAACGAATACCAATACAATAGCAAAATAATAGCAAGCTGAATACAAGCTGTACCTTCGTGACAGGCAGTTCCTTGGATTTAGACTCAAAGAGATGCTCCAGTTTGGAAGTGTCCACCTTAATGGGTTCCAGTTTCGACCACAGGAATTCTCTGCAGCGCTTGTTGTTTTTACACTGCCACTCAAATGGCCGTACCTCATTCCAAAACAGACGGATGGTTTTCTTCTTCTTTATAAATGCTGGCTGACCCCTAGAAACCTGGGGTGACCCTAAACCCTGAGGAGTGCTGAACAGTGGAGGAGGAGCCAATAAATTAGCAGAGGGTGGAGGTGGAGGTGGGCATCCAAACAGCGGGGGAGGTGGTGGAGGAGGCAAACCCAGAAAAGAAGGTGGAGGTGGAGGAGGGGGAACAAGGGAGTCCCCAGGACCCATATCCATGTCCAACACATCTACATCATCCTCCTCCCCCAAATCTGTAAAATCCATGTCTTTGATTTTAAGTTCTCTAGGATTAGCCATGAGCTGATCCCAGATGTAGTCAGATTCCTTCTTTGGCTGTGCTGGTGTTTTCTCAGGGACCTGTTCACTGATTTCATCTTCAGGCATGGCTGTCCCCTTGGCCAGCTCACCACTGTTGAATTTTTCTGCAAAGGCTTTCACGCTGCCTTGGTTGTCCAGATTTCCGATCTCCATCTTTTTGACACTTTCGTCTTTGGCCTGCTTTGTGGCCTGAAGGATAGAGATCCTACTGGCTAGGCTAGTGAGCGACTCCTCGCTTTCCTCCGTCTCCTTCTTTTCCTCCTTCGCCTCCAGCTCCTTCTCCTCTTCATCCTTGGGCTTTTTGTTATGCGCATACAACATGTCCAGCATAAACCGCTTGTTGTTGAGGATGTTGCTGCACTGCTCATTCACACCAGCATCCTGAATGGTCTGCGACCATGGACCTGCAATCACACGCACACACAGATGGGAAGAGTCAAGGGGAGGGAGCCAGAGCACCAAGAACAATCTTCAACCCACCAGAAAAAAATTTGGGGGACACGTGCACGATTAGTCTGAAACTGAGCAAGCAGTAGCTTTGAAAATTTTGAAATAAGTGATAGTGCTGATATATAGCCCAATCTTGGTGGGCTGAGAGTAATTCTCGTGAGGGACTAGCTTGTAAGTGACTATGTAACTGTCAGGATTTTCAGGTTTCTCCTGAAATCTGTCAGGTTTCATTTTCTAGTTACTACCCCAGCTCATTTATACAGTGCATAAATGCTCAGAACCTTTAGTATTCCGGAATGGGGCTTAAATATCATGACAATGGCACAAAATAGGTTATTGTCATACTTTTCACCTAGTCACAAACTGGAACCACCCCAGCAAAACTTCCTTATAAAAGAGATCTTCCCTGGCTGATGTCAAGGTGAACATGCAACTGCTTCCTTCTCCTCCTCCCTCCCTGCTGGCTGGGGGAGGACAGCTTTCACAGTTGACTGTTCTTCAGACCTCCAGGCTGGATACCTGGGTCATCTTCACAGCATGGACTATTTGAATCCCAGAGCAGGTTGCATACCCAGGGTAGAGCTCTCAGGGCAACTCAGTGAATATAAGCATAAGCAAGATTTTTAACGCTATTTCTAGGAATATGAGCGCCTTCATAAAAGATATTTCAAAATGCTGCTCATCAACCACTGTTACCCTCCCCGTAATATATGATGCCACTGAAAGCCTAATGGCCTTCTTCCCACATCACAACCATTTAACACGTCACTGTAATGAAGCTTCATCTTTCTGACTACTGCTTTTCTCAACAATAATCTGCAAAATAACATGTTTGAGACAGCACCATAAATAACAAACTATAGCAGTGAAATTGTAAAAATAAATGATGTAAGCAACTCTTTGACTACATTTCCCTGAATACGATACTGCTAACCAATGTGGATAATGTGTCTAAAAAATTATGGTGTTTCTTTTTCCAGTGGGCATCAGATAATTCTTCACACTTACTGTATTTCCTGTACGGGATTCCTTCTGTTCCCCATAGTCTTTACACATTTTATTAATATATTTTTTATAGACTCTATTTCTTAAACACATTTTATTTTGATTGCTAGCCTGCCTTCCTTTTGGCCCCTTGTGTTTAAAGTTTTTCTTTTATACCTGTCAGTTGCCCTTTCTCTTAAACTTCCATTTTATCTCTGTTTCTCCCCTTACGCTCCCCACCTTTTTCAATACTTTAGAGTTTTAAACTTCTTTTATGACTTGCTTCATCAAGAGAGTTGTCTTCTTACCATAACACCTAGCCCTGTGCTCTGAGAAGCTGTCCCCTCAGTGAGATCCACATCCAGGGCCCCACAGCTTCCCCCCCCCCTCTTAAAAGTAAGACCACGTTAAAATGTAGGACAGGTCTCAGAGCACAAAGCGTATGGACAGTAATGACTCTCACCTCTATTCAGATCAACCTCTAAACCACATTTCAAAATGAGTCCAGAGGCTTAATTCCAGACAAAGGAAAGACATTTTTTCAGCAATGGATACGACCTCCAAAACTGTTTCCTTCTACTTTCCTGCAGGAGGCTTGACTACTTCCATTACCTGTTTATTTTTCCTGAGACTTTATCCATGGTATTGCTTTCTCACCAAGATTTGTCACCTGAGGTAGTCTCTCAGACTTGTCTCTGAGGTTGCGTCACTAGACAACATGACCAGACAACTCCTTCCCTACACCATAGATTTTAACCAGCTGAGTCCCCATAGAGGATTCACCCCTACTCTCAGCCTTTCCTTCAAAGATGTTCAAGACTGCTCCCAGGATTCCTCCTACAAATCCCACATGACCTACCCGCTCTCAGTTTCACCAGCTGTGATCCTCCAGGATTTCAGCCCTTTGCAAAACTGCTCATCAGAATTCCCCCAGCCACAATTTCCAATCTCAGCTCCCCAAGTCTGCCTCCATCTTCCCTAGCTGATCAAAAATTATTGCTGGGAAGACTCTGGCTACTTTGGTGGCCTCTTCTGCCCTTGTCTCCACAGGTAAAGCTTTGAAATACCATTGGAGAAACAAGACTTGCTGGAAGACAAATTCAGCAGGATGGCTAATGAAGGAAGAGACAGGACCAAAGTCTTTTATTCCTTTGTCCTGAATGAATCTGGGCAGAACCAAGGGGCCACCTCATAAATGGCAAACTGCTTGCTGGGAATGTGGGAACTGCTGGAGAAAGCGCTCTCGTTTGCTTTCTGAATCTCCTCACCTACTAGAGAGCAAACAACTCACTACATGAGACCTCCTACCTAGCACAACCTAATAAATCTTTGGGCTACTGGTAACATAGGTCAATTTTAAGATGCTGATTTTTCAATAACAGGGTACATTTCTTAGCTTCTAACAAAAAGGACTTAAGCACTTCATTAGAGTGGTAACAGGTTGGTAACAGACAAGATGAGGGGAAAAAAACCTGCAACCTGTTCTCCCTTACTTGCACTTAGACTATCTTGGACTATGCCATAGTGAACGACATCCTTCATCTGTCATACCTCCCCCTCCCTTTCCTACATACATATCCATCTACATTCTTTAAGACTACAATAGCATTCTAAGTAACTCAGTCTTGGTGCTGGCTGAAAAGAAGATACCTCTTACATTTAGAATAAAATTAACTTAATGCTTCCCATAAAAAAAAAGTGATAGGGTTTAAGCATGAACAGTACAATCTGAAAGTTTATCTCTGTGAGGTAACCTTTGTGATTCAGAGTTTTCCCCCTTCTGTCAGGAAAGAGCAAAACTATTTCACACTCTGACACGATTCTTGTTTTCTTATCTAGAATTTAGAAAACTTCGGACAACGCACTCCACTGTTCAGCCCTATGAAAACTTGGGAACCAAATGCCCTAATTACATTGCATTCATTTATCTCACTATAAAAAGGGGAAAAGAGTAATTAATCAACAAAGGTCAAAATTTGCTTTTTACTCCCTCCCTGCCCAGGCTGCATGACAAGCACTGTTGACATTACCTCTCCAAGCAGAAAACTGGTTCTTAAGGTGTTTTCCAGGCTGGGCCTTTACAGGTGCCTGGTGGCATATCTGACCAGAACCACTGGTCACTCCAGAGCTGGTCTTTTCCAGACAATGTCTATTTCATGTGCCTCCTCCACACGAGCTAAAGATGGCCACAGTCCAGACCTATCTACAGCAGGTCCTGTGTATCTCCTCTCTGTTTTCTGAAGCCTAACCAAGACAAGAGAACTAGAGGGAAGGAAAAAACATCCCAGCCCTCATTGTTCATCTTCTGCTAAAAGGATGAGAAAAGGTATCTGGACTCTCATGACAAATCATGTCAGCATGACCCCTCATCTCATTGTTTTATGTGTAGAAAACCGAAATAAATTCTCTGGGAGCTAGAAATACAAGTCGCTGCAACGTGATGATTCAATATTTAGTATATTAATCTTAGAGGAAGAAAATGGTCTTGAATCAAAGGAAAACTCATTTCATCAAGGCCTTACTGTCCCTCAAACACAGAAGCCCCATCAAAGTCTACGGATTTCCAAGCAGAGAGTAGATCAGACTTGGCCATGGTGAAGAAAGTCTTAGATAGGCACAAAGGGTTTGTTAGCCAATTAACACAATAATAGAGCTGTTAATGTAACATATTTTTTTTCAACCAGAAACCCTTCATTATTGAAAAAGCTTCACTTTACCAGTTTCATTGTCACTGGTTAACTTGTCCTCTCTCTCTTCCCTCTCTAAAGTGCTGCTTGCTGAGGATATGCTGGATGCAGAGCAGTTGTCTTTTTCATTCACTTCCTCATTCTGCCTCTCTTTTTCACTGAGTATTGCACTTTCTTCTGGCTCTCTCTCTGGTCCTTGCTCCACCTCACTCTCTGGTCCCACCTCTGTAGCCTCTATTTCCTTGGGTGTCTCCGTTCCCTGCTCGGCCTCAGCCTCCTGCTCTGGTTCTGGTTCTGTCTCTGTCTCTGGTTCAGGTTCACTGGCACTCACTGGCGGAGAGAACAACGGGAGAAAGAGATTCACTTAACAACGGAGTCGTATCAGGCTCAACCCTCTAAACGAGACCGATGCGAAGGTTGTACAAGTGCCTTATGGAAAGAAAATAAAAAGCAAGTCCACGGCGTGCTGAACATTAGGAGCAACAGACTGATGGATGTTGTGCTACGACAGCCTTGCACGTGAGAGCGACCTGGCAAACCCCCTTGCCTGCCGTCTGGAGCCAGCCCACTGTTTTTATACGTACTTCCACAGCTGGAGTGTTGGACTCGCATAAGGATTTGAACCAGCAGAAAATGGGCATCCCACCTGAGCATGGCATTGACCACTTAGTGCCTAGACAGAGCCAGGAAGGAAGAGATATTTTAAAAAACAAAAAAGGAGGAAGGTTGTGGCTTTTGGCTGAATTTTCTTTGGGTTCTGGAAGCATTCTTTTTTCACCTGATGAGGAACACTTCAACGAAAAAATACAAATATTAGTTTTATTAACACAGTTGAATGGCACAGTCTGGAAATGGCACTGTCACACATTTGGCTGACAAAAAACATACGTTTTTTCATGCACATTTACTTCAGAATAGCCACATCAAAACTGAACAAAGTTTCCAACTGCATGGCATATGGCACAAATTTAGTTTCCAATTGCTTGGCATACGGTGTATGATGAGCGTTTTTATCGGTTGGCACACAGCAAACACTGTTGATAGTATACTTGGTTTCTTCTTCCCTGCTTTATCACTGACAGTGAAATTCATTCATTCACCTTTAGGGTTTTTAGCTATAACAGCAGATTTTCACATGCAAATATTCTCTGCATGCTGCAAAGAAACTGAAGAGCATCCACACATATTCACATCAAGCAGCTCACAATTTTCTGAAAACTGAAATGGCCATGCAAAAGTGATGAAAATGGGCATGCATGTTAGTTCTGCATACTCCCCAGACTCCTTCTGTACTAAATCTTGGAGGGTGGCTGAACTACAATGACCAAGTCATTCTTGTTTTTTCCCTCTGTTAACTACTTTTCACAACAATATTGCAAAAGAGCCTTCTGGACTTGTCATGGTCTTTGGGTTGCATGATATACGATGAGACTGTCTTAAAAAACTCCATGAATCTTTGAAGGAAAAAAAGTATCATGCTGGAGTGTAATCCAAATGTTTCAGTCCTCTAGGAAGCAGGTAAATAGATTTATCATGAGAAAGCATAAGCCAAAATAATGAAGTTCACAATGTTTTCTTAAGACTGTTTCATGTTGTGTGCCTACCCTAGTTTCTGAGACACCCATACAAAGAATAATGAATTTCAACAATGCCTGTGCCTATCTTTACAGTAACTTTACAATAGCTTTTAAGTTAGCTTTCACTAATGCATCTTCAGTACCACACTATTCCACTTCATTTCATATAATTTAAGCGTACAAAACTGCAACTTATTTTCTTTTGCCACTGATTTCATTGGAGCTAAGCTTCTACATTTTCACAATTGATTTTAAATGTGTAGTTAGTTAAATAACTAGACATGTGTATATAATGAATATACGTAAAAGAAATGTACCTGTAATATGTTTAATATAGTCGATGCATACTCAAACCCCTCTATGATGTTTTAAAACACTCCCAATTAGAAGCTTGCGTTTCTCCCTCTTCAACATAAAGAACATTTAAAAGTCTAACAATAGAGCAGCTCTGCACGTGCCTACAAGAAAATCAAAATTATAGACATCTGGCAAGAAGAAGTTGGCAGACGCTCTGAATCCCAGCGGTGTGTTTCTGACCACAGCTGTCAGTGTGTAGGTATAGCACAAGAGCATTTTAAAGTCAAGCCAAGATTTGAATATAACTGAGATGCAGGCTTAGGAATCCTTCAGGAGATCCTGGAACTAACATGGTGCTGTAGCATGAAAGACTAAGCTTGCCATGCTGCAATGGCCCATATATATAAATTACATCAATTCATCCTTGAATGACCATAGTTTTGTATGAATTTTAAATGTTTCTCTAAAAAAAAAACAAAAGCCGTCATGCAATAACCAAAAATCTCAACAGCTCAGGTGGAGAAAGAAGCTGAGTAAAACATGGCCAAGACTGCTAATGCTTATGGCACCTTTGCTGTCATAAAGCTACACTGAAGATTCAATAGGATAAAGTCAGGGGATACGTAAGAAATGGTTGAGAAAATAGGAATGTTCAAAAGAATTCTGGGTACTCTTCATACCAGAAATATTCCACACACACCAGAAAGATACAGCATCTTAGCAGAATCTAATATACAACAAAGAATAAAGAGCAATATACTGACACAGGCTGCTCTTTTGAGTTCAAGAAGTATCAAAATCTAAGCACTTCTGGAACAAAACAGGCATATGGTGACACTCATTTTGACTGTCTCTCTCTCTTTTGGGATCAGGTCAAACAATCCACCCATAACCCAAATAACTTATAAATAGTGAGCTAAATCCAGTAGCGCTTCCCTTAAAAAGCAGTTCAAAAATCAGATCTGTCAGCAAACACCAGAACAAAGCCAGCAAGCTAGGCATGTGTGTATCACTTGCAGTTCCATCGTGTAATCCATTGGGTTGATATTGATGAGAACTTCTAAAAATGTTAAAAAATACAATTCTCAGGGAATGCTTGGTGGTGGCCTATTTGAAATGAGCTGGAACTTTCAGTCCCGTATCTACTGGATCAATTTTCACACCAGTCAAAACACTACTCTAAGTGACAACCTTTCAGGTGGCAACAGATTTAAATAACAGACCAGGCTCTGTTCCTGGTCTTCAGACTTGTGCTGGAAAACGCAAAGACTCAGGGAAGCAAAGCATGGCCATATCAAACAGCATCAACAGCAACGAAGGCATTCCTGAGACATTAAGAAGTGTGATGCCATTATAAGCACCATCTTTTATTTAAAAAAAAAAAAATCAGTTCTTACACATATACAGTTCTTAAGACCTAAGCTAGGACTGCCAGATTTAGTAGTAGAGGTAATTTCTTTTCACTTGCATATACTATTTTTCACACTTCTCTCAAGGCTTAGCTTTCCCCCTCCACCATTAAAACAAATGAGTGAACTGAGGTCTTTAAATTAGCAGAAGTTTAACTTGCAATTGGATTAATCAGGAGGAGGAAAATTGAATGTGGCTTTAAGGACTAATTTTTGAGTCATATGCCCAATTCTTTTTCTGCCAGAACTTAATCACTAAAAATGTATTACTGGAAAAAAAATGTGAAAACTTCTTGGAAGAATGAAATCTCCCAAAGAAACTGTGTAACCTCATCACTAAAAGAGACTGTAGCGGGGTCCCTCAGTAAATGTGTACAGATTTTGTCATTTTGAGAGATGCTGTAATCTACATCTTCTGACATTTCCAAGACTTGGCCATGTAAAGCCCTAGCAACCTGATCTGATCAGATATTGGTGATAACCCTCTTCTGAGAGAGAGGTTAGAGAGGACAGCAAGCTGCTCCCCTTCTGAAAAACGTGGCTACGAACTTGTAATGCTATACAGGAACCTGGAGAGAAACTACAAATGAACTATGAAGCAGACACAAGATGTTGTATCCTTAGTACCTGCTGATAAGACCTCAACGTTCCCCCGTCCTATAAACCCTCAGAGAGAAGAAACAACCCTCTGGGCCCACATCTAATCCCCTGCCAGGGTAACAGATTAGCCAACTGCATCTTCATCTATTTTCTCTGCTCTTTACTTGGAGCCGGGAGATACAAATGCTAAGTGTCTCTTAAGGATGCATACAGTAAGTCTGAAGACGGCTATACCTACCCAAGCCCTCTTCGTTCAGTTGTTCAGGCACTGCTTAAAATCTTGGTTGTTATCTCCCTTCAGTTCCTCCAGCGCAGAATTCCTCTTGCTGTGAATTTAGCAGGGACTCTCTCTCTTTCTCCACCCCGACCCCAATCTTTTCTTCCCATTCCTTGTGATGGTAAAAACTAACACAGAGTGATCACCAGTAGGGAACTTGTTCTTTCTTCATAAAGTCAGAAATAATCATTCTTTTTCCCCTACCCCAGTTTCTCCTCTGACTTTCTGTACTGTCGTTCCTTGGGATCTACAACTGGGGCTGCAATAGCCTCACTGCGCCCTCATGCTTTGTTCTTCTCCATCTCCCGAGATGCTTTCACCAGTCATACTTTAAGCAGTATTTGAACCTTGCTCAGCTACTAATATGTTCAGAAGGTTTCCTGCTGTCCACAATGTGCAGTTGGGCTGGCCTGCTTACTTCCTCAAATGCTAAAAAAGCTGCTCCTCTCACAGAAGGGTTCATCTCCAATTCCTTTGTGGATTGACTTCAGAGATGTCTTGGTTATTGTTGCTCTCCTTTACTGCACATGTGCACTTCATAAAAAATTCTCCAATGAAATTACAAAGGAGGAAGTAGCTGCTCTGAAAAAAAATATTGAGTTCCATTTTGCAGTTATGGGACTGCCTTCATTTCCTCTGAATGCCATACCCCAAGTTTTATAAGAGTAAGTCTTACAAGACTTGATTACTTTAGTTGAACCAATTGTTTCATATGAGAAAACACTTCAGCTCTGTAAGTCCAGATTTTTATATGGGGCAAAGATACTGAGACGTTTCACAGCGTGGGACAAAGTTCCACAGACAAAATCCATTTCCTTCTTAAGCCCAGTAGATACTGGATGGCCAAAGGATACTTTAGCACAAATGGCATAAAATAAATCTGACTCCAAAAATCACTTATTGTTTTGCTAGTAGAGGAACACACTTCCCGTTTGACTTCAGGTTCTAAATTCTGCAGACGAATACCACACATCTGTTAACACCATTCTTGCAGAGTCTTTGGAAGGTCCTATGCACAGAACTGAGGAAGTGTTTCCCTTCTGCAGTTTTTCTTGGGAAGATGGTGACCTCCATGATCAAAGCAACAGCTTGGGATGCAAGTAATCTGCGTTCTGTCTGTGGCTGTATTTCAGCTTTCCTACAACTGGCTTAAGCAAGTTAATGCCTCAGTTTCCTACCTATTAAGTAGGATTGTTAACATTTCCTAAGGACAGTAAAAGCTGAGATTTTAATTCATTACGGAGCATAACGAACTCAGATAATCATCTAGAGGACATGGCACAAAAATCTATCAATAAGCTTGCCAGCTGTTGGCTGATCTCTAACAATCTGTCCACCTCCAGATGAGAGCGCCTGCCCTGCCCACATGCCCGTTACTTCATATGGTCTTTTCCAATGCTTTGGGTAGGCGTGAAACATCAGTCCTTCCTCACGTGTGGCTCCCACTGAAGTATGCAGATTTCAGGCCCCTGTTCTGGTGTCGTTCTGGCCACCTGCCCGCAGCTACCCTTGGCTGGAAGCTTTCCCTGCCCCATCCGTATGTCCTCTCCTTGCAGTCCACTTGCCAGGCTTCCAGGTGCTGCCCCCTCTGATGCCTACTGATATTGCCAGGAGTTTTAGCAGAGATGTCCTGCCTACCCACGTGTTGATAGCTTTGCTGTATTCTGGCTGCCTGAAGTTGTCCTGTACACCTGCTCTAAATGTATTCTCCAAATGGATTGGGCTGCTCCATTTCATGCCGCAATTTATTTTGAATGCTTCCAGGAGAAATATGTTAAAATAATCACCATAAAAGAGATACTTGCTCCCTACCCAGCTCTGAAATCCTAACTGTGGAAAAATCCAGCTTATTTGCACTAAAAGCAATATTGCACTCAAAAAAACCCGTGCATCTGGATATTTCTGAATATCAGTGTTACAGGAAAATATCCGTGTTTTTTAAGTTCAAATGATTCCACTGAGACTTTTAAGGTGCCAGACAAGAAAACTGGGAATATAATTGGGAAAATATACAACCCTAAATTAAATAAACTTCACCTACTTAGTACAGTGAGGATAAACATATGCAACATTCAGTACTTCTAACTTTTTTCTTAAATTACCTTGCTTTATAGCATGCTACCAGCCATAACACTCAATAAAACCAAGCAGTGCAAGTTACAAATGCATTAATCACCAACAGCACGTAGCAGGAAATCAAATAAAATAAAACTGAATGATGGCGATAATTCACCCCCAACATGCATTCTAGCTCCTAATGTTAATGTAACATCGTGTGGTGCAAATATAAATCTGTATGGTGGGTGTTTTCTCGAGGACTGAAGGAGGGGTACATGATGCAAGTGGCAGAATGACGTGCAAACACAAAAAATATTGCTCTGTACACCAATAAATTACATGACAGCAAACCAACCGTGCAAACACTAATTATACTTTCCTTTTTACTAATTGTCTGTGGTCTCTTTTAAGTCCTTTACTACTTGTGCTACAATTTTAAGAGTTTTTGTTGGTGTTAAAAATAACCAACACACCCTCCCTCCCTTCAACTCAAGACCTTTTCTGTTTGTCTCATTCAGCCTGTGCTCTGCTGGAAGGTTATTATAATCTTGGCATTCATCTGTTGCATTTCTTTCAGAGAATCCACATAAGCAAAATCTGTTGGCAGGAACATTGTTGGTTTAGTATTCAGTAACTTCTAATAGACAAGGAACATGATGCTAAAATTAAGACCCTCTGTATGCTGTATTTTCCAATTATTCCATTCTAATAGCATCAGGCAATGATAATATAAATCATAGCAACAATTAGCAGTGTATTCTTTGCTTGAATAGACTAGAAGACATCCAAATCTATGAAAAAAAAAGAGGAAATTTAGGAAGTCAGCATGAAACAATATAGTAAGAACCTTTACTTTGGCACCTCAGAGGTTATATTCTTGCACTCGCATCAAAAATCACTGCTAGCCCGAGAGAAACTGTGATAAAACCACTATTCCTTCCCCTGTTCTCCTTTTCACTTACCTTCTGAGGGCTGAGGGGTCCCACAAGGGGTGGGAGGGGTCTTCAGCTCTTCCTGGGACTCTATGGATGCTGGGCTGATGCACTTGGGTACAGGCGAGGATGGGGCTGAAGGAGATCTCAGGTTCAAGGACAGCTCACTTCTGCCTCGGCTTACGCTCCGACTCTTCAGCTCCTTCTCATACTCCTCTGCTGCCAACCTCTCCAAGTATTTGTATCTGAAAGTTAAATTCCAGAGGGTTTCCGTAAAGAAAAAGAAGTCTGTGGCTGATGCTTGTTTATGGATGAAACACCTGCAGAGAATGAGCTGACTTCCTGACACAAGGGGTACAGCACTAAACTGCCTGCCTGCTCAATCTGCCAAAAAATGCATGCTAAAGCGAAGACTATTGCCCCGAAAAATGTTAAATTGCTCATGACAAAACAAAAGCAAAAACCAGCAGAGTTAGAGAGTCCTTAGATATAGTATTGTGTCTGCACAGTCTTTCTCCTTTTGGAAGCATTTGTCTGTCCTCCTTTTCACCCTCCTCCTTCACCTCCTCCTCCTCCCAGCCCTCCCTCTACCACAACTAAAACGGGAGGGGAAAAAAAACCAAAAGAAAAAAAAAAAAAAAACACCTCCAAAGTCAGAGCCCCTTAATACTGATGCAAACAGCCAAAGTCTGAGACTTGCTGCAAGGAGAGGAAAATGGTTCAGTGCAGCAGACAAAACCAGATCTCCCTGAAAATAATACCAATAATAAATGTTTGGATTGACTATCTAAAGTCTCTGAACCTGCTTCTATTTGCTCTGAGAGCAATGCACTGGAATTCACTTTGTTCTCTCCAGACTCTACAATGGAAAGTTTTCTTTTTTTTATTCTAAAAAATTTCTCTGCCGGACTCAGACATCCAATAGCTTGGACCTGACGTCACATGTAGTTTATTCATCAAAGTCACTTTAAAAGAACAAAGATACATCTGTTTTGCATTTTAGGCAGGCAGAACTCACTAACTGTTTATTAAGACCAGCTACCAATCATATTCTTCATAGTGTGCTTTATACATTTCGACCAAAATAACTTTGAAATATGTGCCTCTTCCAGATGTCTGCTAATTTTATCCACCATTATTTGCTAAGGAATAAATTCATGAATACAGCTGGATCGGGCTTTCGACTCTTTGTCTTACCCACAAGTGAACTGTTAAACAGGTTAATCAAGACTACTGCTTACGTCCCCGAAACCCTGTGGTCATCCTCCTATAACTCACTGTTGTAAACACTTCGTAACAGGGAACACCTCTCCTCCCCCCTTCTGCCTCACTGACAGCCCCAATTAGCGTACAAGGGTGCATTAAAAGCAGGCAGGGTAAAGAAGTCAGCCATATGTGGTAACAAGCATGCTTAGTACATATGGTAGCCACACACGCATGCACATTTGCAAACATCCACATAGAGCATAGAAAAGTCTCTTTGAAGAGCAGTCCTTGTGTTTTCGGAGGCAATTTGCTTTATTGCAAACAACAATAATGAAGAACAAACTCATTTTCTTTTATTCCTCCAGAGGTATGCATGGGCTTTGAACAAATTCTGCAAGAAAAAGAACCCCTACAGGCTCTGGATGAAAATATAACAAGCCACATACTTGTATGGTTATAAAATAGGAACTGTTTACAGTTCTAACATGAAGCCAATTCTCGAGAATGATTTTTTGCCTTTTCAATAGAGGAGAAAGCCTTTCGCTGGCATTAGCATAATGTTTTGTTACAGTTCATGAAGCCGCCCTTTCTTTTAACTTCGGTCACTTAATGTATTGCGCCTTCCGCCTCCTCGCAAGCGGAGCAGATGGGACTTCAGACTCATAAAGAGCCATTCAGATGGACCACTTAGCCCAAACAGGTACAGCCCAGCTGGCTGCCGCCAAGGAGGGTTTTGCAGTTTGGCCACAGACTACAACAAAGATCTGCATGGATCCTTCTATAACGGGGGGAGCTACAATATTTTATTGCCCTCAGCTCTTTTTCAGCGGCTTTTAACATTTCAGCTTCTGTAGCTGTGCGCTGCAGGGCCAACCAGCAAAGCAGGGGACTATCACCAAGATCTGCCTTCTCAAAGTGTATCTGTTCACTATACTGAAAGAAAAAAGGGAAACAGAACAGCAACTCTCATGGCAGGCCATCAGCATAACTAGTTATCGAATGGGAAGCCTAATAAGCAGACAGAGCAATTTAACTGAGAAATAAAAATAATTCAAGAATCAGTTATTAACACTTCACACTTGATAAATGAATTTCATTTAGGTTATTTTTTGTTCCTGACCAAAGTCTTAACAGTGAATGAATACCAGCCTCAAATACAAAAGGCCTCATGAAGACCAAAATCTGAAGGAGCTGAAGGGATGAGCTACCATCCCTCTGCTGCAATTAATTCCTCCACTACAGGACTGACACTTTGCCTTGGTATGTATTACCATATTCCTTTAAATCATGGGCCTGCAGCCATCATCATGTCTATGCTGACGCTTCTCTATAGACAAAGAGGCAAAAAATTGTGAGCTATCCGTTTGGTATGCCTCAGGAACATTACATTCCATGTATCATCTTCAACTGTATAAAAATATTATCGGGAACTCTCTAGGTCTCTGAAAAATGCCCTGAGGGGGACTTAAAATGTTTATGTACCAGCAAAGCCAGCAGGTGGAGAGCATTTGAGCTGTAAATCACACTAGAGAGGGCTTTGGAGCTCACCTTTGTTGGCTTATTTTTTGAACTACCACTGGAAAATACTCAACCAAGCAAAGGAAAAAAAGGCCTCAAATCATTGAACAGCAAGAACACGTAAAACGAATGGTGCTGCCTTACACTCAGACCCCTTGAAACTGCAGGAATATTTCTCCCTTATACGGAGGCCACCCCAGAGCCATTGGAAAAGTGGGTGCTTGTATTCCGGAGCTCAAGGGTGACACAATAGTACACAGAACGCTCCAAAGATTTGACACAATTTAGACAAACCAGTGTTTTTAACAGAGCCTTTTGTACGTGCTCAGCATTATCGCTTCCTACTTTTCCAAACTGATATGGAGGAAACATACAATCCAGATTTTAACTCGGATTTTAGCACCTTGGATACAGCATTTTCTTATACTTCTTGCATTCTGTTAAAACAAGTCAACGTTCAACTTGCTATAAGAAATGAAACTTCATTTGTACAAAGGTGTTTTTTTTTAAAAAAAAAAAAGTTACAGCAGGCCAAGGTATCGGACTACTGACGCGAGACTTTGCTTGCACAAATGTTCCCCAATATTTATGCGCTGTCAAAGCAAACATATGTCTCTCCTCTTTATGAGGAAGAACTGATAGTTTAACATTTCAATTCAAAAGAGCCCTAAGGATAAAGACACATTCCTAATGACCAGTGAAATGGTCTCAGATTGCACAGCAGTGATGCCCTGCTGGTGAACACTTCCCCAGAAACACTCCAGATTACTTGGCATGCTCCTTTACAACTTGAAAGTGCTGGAGAGCTCGCTTCTCATTTGTTGCAAATCTTGCTGACGAGCATGCTTGCTGTAAAAGGTTTTACTCCGCTAATATCAGTGTATGATGCTTATGTGTTTAGACATGTTTCATTTCAGAAAATGCTTTAAACTATTTGTAATTGTTTTGGCTGGAAGGACAAAGGAAAGCCCATCTGCTTTTTCTTACTCTTAGAGATGTCAAAATAATTTTTTAATATTAGCTGCTTCAGCCACAACAGATCAGACTTCAGTATGCAGGAACAAACTGCCTCCTGTATGATGATTTTGTGAGGGAAAAAAAAAAAGAACAAAAAAAAAAAAGAACAAAACAAACCCAAAACCAAAACGTAGCAACACAATGATTTCTGAGATGGCTGCTCTCATACTTTGATAATGTAATTCCAATTCTTGACAATCCAAAAGTATCTCCAGAGAATAACCTCTGGAGGATCATAAAAGCAGAACTGAAGCAATCTGGATGATTTTTCAACTACTATTTGTTCAGTATCATGCATACTTTCCAGGTAAAAACAAGATCTCCCTCCAGGGTGTAGTTACTAGTGGAGGTAGAGATGAAGCTACTGAAAGACAAAGGTCTTTAATCAAGTATTCCTTGAAAAATGTGCTTGCATAAGCACATAGCTCTCAGCCTAGCCCAGAGTTTCTAAACTACTTAACTGAATTTAAAAAAGGAAAAAAAAAAACCCAAACCTCATTCCCTTTAAATATGCTATTTAAATAAAACTAAAACAATGCTGCAATGATAAATACTGCTAAGCTTTGTAATATACTTGCTGATGTTTAGAGAGATCACCAAACAAAACTTGGCCCTGAAAGATAAAAATATGCTGGGAGTGGGTCAGAACCATTTCCATCAGCCTGTGACTGCAGTTTTGCAATACTTGTGACCCCAATTTCCTTTATCCTTAGTTGCCTTGTCTGACCCTCCAGAAAGCTTGGGACCCACTGGGTGAGAAAGACAGGCTTATTCAATTTGTAACTATACTAAATTTGGGCAAACTTCTGAGGCAAATGGCGTAAGCTTATTTCCCACACAAATAGATAAAAGATAGATCATCAATCATTCTTATGCATTCCAGTCCCACTGCTCTTCATTTATTGCTGTGCTTACAGCTGGACTTCATTCTCCTCTTTAATGAAACAATCACTTTCTTATAGAAGTCTTTTGGAATAAAAGCATTCTGTGCATGCAGAGTTAAAAATGTAAATACTTGACAGCTCCACAGTAAAGAATATTGGAAGTGCAAACAACTACAGGGAAGGATGGATGCATTATATACAAACCTCTCTTCTCTTGCTTGTCTTAGTTCTTCTCTTTTGTCTAAATAATCACGGCTAAAAAGAAAATTGTAGTAAATTGCAGAGGACACCAGAAGAATAAGGTAAGTAACGGAAGTATAAGCACAGTAGGAGAAACCAAGAGCAGTACAAACAAGCTGTTCAGATACAATGAAGGCTGTTGTCATCAAAAATTATCAGTTTGTTTTTCTAAAGAAGGCTGAAAAGTATGTGTGTACACTTATTCATGCATACACCACATGTATGTGTACACCAAATACGTAGTTTGGAAGGTCACTGCAAGTGATTATAAAAAATCCCCAAAAGTTAAGAACTTGAAGCACGTTTTGAAACCTGTTATCTGAAATTAGATACAATAAACTGGACTCGTCCATAAGGGGTGGACACTTTAGCGGCTATTAAACCATTCCTCATTTGCTCCATCTAGAATTCCCGAAACGTGACTGCAGCACCTGGCAGGCTAGACCAAGGCAGGGAGCATACCACATTGGCCCTCTTTCTAATATACCTTTCCTCAGGGTGTTTTACTTGCCATGGCTGGAAACGGGACAGTGGACTGGCATTACCAAGTAGGACAATTCTTCGTTCTTACAAGGCGCATGCAGGATCATCAGCCAGGTAACAACATTTCACTTCTTTATTTTTCACCCTGAGTTTTAGATACAAACCTCCCCCTATCTTAGCTGTCCCTCCCTCAGCTCCTCAAGTGACTTAGCTTTTGCCAAGTCAACTTTGCTGGATGCCTGAGCACTGTGATTTCAGGCAGGCCTGTCACATCCACAAATGTGGATGTAAAAATTTAACTCGGAACACAGCAGAACGCAGTGAATGTCCAGCTTGCTTCAATATCACAGCAAGATAGCTCCTTATGATATATTTTTAATATTTTGTTGAATCTGGCGGAAAAAATTGATGAGACTTTCATCTTATCTGTTAGATTCTTCTACAGTGTAACCTGTGAATACCAGAAAGATTTTCAGAATGACTCCATTTATGAATAAAACACTTTTTCTCTTTATAGCGTGTCATCAAATGAATTAATTATCATCTACTATACTAATAGCTATCAAACATCTGCTATCAAGTGCTCTTCATAAGTCCATTAACATGGAACACACTTTACTGTTTGAGGTTACCTCCGTATCCTTTGAATCCCTGAACTGGTTATACTTTTATCATATTTTCAGAGTATTTTTTGGAATTACAATAGCTATGGGAATGACTCCAGGGAAAAAAAAATAAAATCTAGACATTTTTCAACGGGCAAATTTTAACATTACTCTTTCCCCTCTGACAATTTTCACCCTTCCCTACAGCTGAAGAATAACCCTTGTATATTGTTCTATATTGCAATGAGCACAATAGTCCTTCTACTGAGAAAAATGTTCATTAAGTAAAGCATTCCTTCTGCTAGCAATAGCTTATGAAGCTTTTTAACACCTCTCCTAAAACCAAGCTCTTTCACAACTGGTGATGCTCTCCTTTAAATTATCCTCAATTTGTCAATAATGGTGCCAGAACCTAGTGCAATGTTCTCAAGGCAGAGTTGGAAAGAATGAGATAACAAATGAGTCATGATGGTAAATCCAGTACTGCTCACGAGTTTAAAGGCTGTGAATTGCAAGTGCTATTTTTAATCAAAAATACATCTTCAGAGACTGGGTTTGTAGCCAGACTGATGATACGATAATGTAATCCCAAGAACTCTTACGAAACTGTCCATGACTGTTTGCTGTGGCTTTGTCCTCCTCCTGCCAGACTGTTTAATCAGCTGTGGGATGCTGTCTGTCCGCAAAGTTTGGTGGCTTTGGAGACCCTCTACTCAAACATAATTTATAATTTTTGCATGACCAGGGAACACAAATCTAGAAGATGAAAACACTGGGCATTGAAAAATGGTTGTCTTAAGCATGCAACACAATCATGACGTTTAGTTCAACAGTTTCTGACTCTGGAGTAATGGGATGAAGAAGTGTATTTTTAAAAAAATTGGTTTTCTGACTTTAAGGAAGCTCTTTTAGTTACAGAATGACTACTATGGCCAACCTCTAGTGAAATGTGCAGATCTGTTATTCAAACAGGTCAAGCTGCCAAATGTCCTGGTGGCTTTTTTGGTCTGGGAGTTTCCATTCTGAAAGATCATGTTGGCTGTCCATGGCAGCCTGCTGCAGCCTGATGATACCACTTAGAGGGAGAGTTTTTGGAACAGGCTTGAAGGCTGAGACCTGATTGTTTCTGTTTCAGGAGAGCTTGGGCAGCTGTTGGCTGCCAAAGATCCTATTATGGTGCTCTTCCACCTTCCCTCCGCCTCTCATTTTCTTCTAAACTAGCTATCTTCTGGAGCCAGGAGAACATCTCCTTCAACCAACCAGCCAACCAACCACTACTAAGTGACTCCTCTTTCCAAACTCACTACGACACAGACCATTTCCACTTCTTACTAAAGAGATGATTACAGTGAAAACAATCCTGCATACTAATAAACAAGCTCACATGAATCCCAGTGCCGTCTTTTCCATAAGTATCAACTCTAAGGCTACGAAACACTTATCCTACCATTCTTTAGGTTACAACATTATGTCTTCTAACTACTAAAAACATGTTTACTTTTCCCTCCTGTTTATGAGGACACAAATTGGTTTCTTAGCATACACTCTTCAGACAGTAGGCAAACCACTCTAGGTACAGGCATCTTACCTATTCTAAGGCCACTGCAGTGTTCACTAATGCCTGTGCTGGGATTTCCAGGCATAGTTTTAACAGGGGGAGAGGACTTGCCTCTTACGTTCCCAGGCAGCACACCCTGGCATCCCACAGCACACCACATGGTCTTAGATGTGAAAATGGAGAGTCCTATATTCAGCTGGGGTCTTTGCCTGGCCATGGTCTGAGCAATAGTTTTGATAATTATTTTCTGTCAGTTGCTGCTTTCAGGAGGAAGAAACACATGTTCAGCAAAGCAGGAAAAAGTGCAGTTTAAAAACACTACCATACATCCTGAGATCTCAAAACACTTTTACTTTGCAGAACATAAAAGCAAAAAGATGTCTCAGTGCTGTCCTTTCCTCCCTTCTTGATATCTTCTTCCCACTGTTTCATCTTTAAACCCTATGCCTCACTAGAGATTATATTTTGAGAAGAAGTATATTCGCTAATAAAACCTGGCCTCTGCAGATATCCAGTCAGCATAATTGGCAAATACATAGCTGCCTTTAAAAAACCTGTTGCTCTATTAAATGCCAAAATTCATCACGATGGGTTTAATAGATCTGTTCTTAAGATACTTAGATCAAAAAAGGTATCTAAAAAGACATGCAAACTATTCATCAATTCAATTATTTTGCAACTGAACGTCTCAATGATTTACAGACCCATCACACATTAAAGCAACACACTGAGAGCAAATTTGGTTCCTACTTGAATTTGTTTCTTTCTTCACGTTCTATCCTTTGCAACCTTTCTTCTCTTTCCTGACGTCGTCTTTCTCTTTCTGCTGCCAAGGACTCCTGGTGCTGCCGAAAAGATGATGTAAGGAGACCACCCAAAGCTGGCCTGCAGAGAAGGAAGATCAGATTTCTCAGTGTCACTTTTATTGATTATACTGGCAAAAAATGAGTTGCAATAATTCAGTAAGAAACATAATCCCAACCAACAGAATGACATGGCAATATTTATGTACAGATGCTTCAAAGCACTGGCTAAGTATCTTCTTCCGAAATTGATTTTAGATACTGTGATGAGCTTAAGAACAACAGATAGGGTAGGCTTCTTAAATTGCCAAATTTCTGAAGCACAAATAAAGTACGTGTAAGAATTCTTCAGTCTATTTCAACTGCAATATTGTCTAAATATTTTTTTTTTACTCTATAATCCTATTAACAGAAAAGATGGATCCTGTAATGGATTTTTGAAATCTTAAAGAAAAAAAAAAAGGAATATTTTTTCAGCATTTTCCAAACACGTTATGCAATGAAGTTAAAAACAGATGTGTCACAAACATCTGAGAATCCTATATAAAGAAAAACAAAAGTAAAAGAAGACGTCAGACCCGCCCTTCAGAATTTGAATGCTCTCCTAAGTAGGGGCATGTTTTTCCTTTATACATTAACAAATTTGTGATTTCATCGCTGATGTGCTGCAAGAGCAAAATGAATCACGTATAGGAACACATGAGTGTGTTCAGGGACAGCACAGCTAGTTACAATAATCATTAAGTGACATCAAAGTTGTTATAAAAAATCAGAGGAAATGGGGCTGGAGGAGAACAGATTACCTATTTTCCCCTCCTTGCTCAGGGTAGGATTTAGTTTTCTCAAACCATTCTTGAAAACTGTTTGTCTGACCTGCCTTAAAAATCCTTAATGACGGACCTACCACACCCATCTAGTGCTTAACCACCCCTGCCAGCAAGAAAGGCTTCTCTGCTGTCTAGCCTAATTGGGTTTTTTTTCCATTTTTTTGACATTCGTTTTTGTTCTGTCCATAATGAGCAGAAAAGAACAGTTTACTACCGCATGCTTTATGGCTAAGCAAGAATTAGTCCAAAAAGGGACTTTCTCTGCAGTCCTCTGACCATAACTGTGAACGTAAACATTCTTTGACATGAAATAGCTTCAAGTAGCAAATAAACTTTAAAAAAAGCTACATTTATATTCACTTACAGTTTGGTCTTGACAGAGTTTTTTTTATTATTTTTTACTGCAAGTACCACTTTGGCTAGGAGAGTGGCTCCTCACACACATCTTTCCCTCAACGTGGTGGTATTGGTACCACCAACCTCTCACGTGGCAACAGACTGATCTCAGAGTAAACATGTCTGTCTTTCTGTCTCTTAGACAGGAAAAATCTGTATTGTACAGGGTAGCTTTATACAGATGTAAATGTATCCACACTGATTGAATTAGACTGAAAAAATCAAAAAGACATAACTCATGTAGAGCGGTTTCTGCGCATTGTTGTAACATGAGTTTTGCAACGAAAGGATTAATGAGAGAAATAGATACTGCCTTTTCTGAAAAGAAACTAAGCCCTGTCTAAAGGAAAGTTCCCACTCCAGCAATGCAAACCTGAATAAATTTCCGTTATTTTTAAGAACTCAGACCCTTTCCCTTATGTATTTGCATGCCTATGGCTGCACAACGTAGACTTTCAGTGTAATAGCACCAGTTCACCAGTGAAAAATGGTGCAGGCAAAGAGAAAAACATTAATGCAAACCTATCATCCCCAAGTGTCTATGTCTGTGTGAGCAGGAATGCCACAAAACATAGCCACTTCAGCCCCACTGGCAGCAGGGCAGTATGAATATAATTTCAATAATTTCAATAAATTGAATTTCAATATGTCAGATCCCACCCGCATAAACATTACATAAGATGGTATAAAACTTGATATTCTGTAAGCCTCCCTGCTGGCTCTCCTCCAGAGCTACAGTATCAATGCTGGATCACACTCAAAACCATAAAAATCTCTAATATGCCTCAGCACTAGGAAAAGGGGGAAAAAAAAAATCCCCAAACCCTGACAGTCAAGTACATGTGGTGAATTTTCCCTTGAACATATTTTAGATTTATTTTACCCTATGACCTTTCAGTGCATGTTGCAAGAGAAAGCTCTCAGCAGAAACAGTGGCACCACTGTGCTACGATTCAAGAGCTAGAGCTCCATCCCTGTGGTAGCATGAAAAACCATGGCAATAAGTTTGGCCATATCATCAGAAATTGCTCTACGAAGGGGCAAACTGGACAGTGCCTCCACATGAAAACATCGGGAAACAAACTGGAAGAGATGCAAAAAGAGGGTCCCTATCAAGTCTGTGCTCGTATTTGTTCCATGTATTTCGCTTGCTATCCCACCCCGTCTCATCCCATCCAGCTGCCCTGAAGTATGCAAACTCCGTTTGGAGTCAAAGGAAGTTATGACTTAATAAAACCTGAAGGAAAATTAAATGGAAGGATGGGGTGATGCTCTGAGACCAAAAGAGTGATTGTAGGTCTGCACAGTATCTAGCAGGTTGGAAACCTTCAGCTCTGACTAAGCTCTTTGGGGCTCCACAGTAAATACACGTTCTTATCCAAAGGATTAAGGGGGAATCATATGCTGATGTGCAGCTCAGTCCTGCAGATGGGATTCTAACCTGACCCTGGTAGTAAAATGTCTCCACGTGCCAAAACACCTTGTTTGGAGGTTTGATCTAGCACAGTTTAGCCAGCATTGCTCACTGTGTAAAATTTGCTGATGTATGAACAGCAACTTCACAGCCTAAACAAAAGATCCACAACCATATAGCCAGAAAAAAAGCCAATGTCCAGGAAACTGAAAATTAATATCCATGCCACATTAGTTTGCCACCTCTTGGAAACTAATCAAATCAATAATAACTAGCCCAAACTTGGTATTTCCCACTGGCTATTTTATAAGTCTATACTTCAGCTGAGTTACAAGCTACAGCTATGGCATGCACACACACACCTGATTCAATTCATTTGTCCCAACCACAGTCAGTTCTGGTCTGCCATATTGCATACTACAGTTTATTGCAGGAAATGGTCAAAACTAACAGTCAAAGCTGCGAGAAGGTTCTGCTGAAACAGGTTATAATTAAACAGACAGGAATGTGCCAGCTGACTCCTTGTGTGGCACCGACTTCTTAAAAGACAAATAGTCAGGTTTTGGGTTTTCAGTGACGTTTAGAAAAGAATAGGCAAGGAAACAGCACTGATATTGCTGAGGATAGTGCTTGCTTAGTGGTTAGATCCTGCATTGTCCAGCCACCTGACCGGAGACATCTCCCCTCCATGAAGACCACACCACACACCAAATGCTGAGACCATTCATTTGCCTTACAAAAACTCCTAAACTCACAGCTTCGCTGCTGCTGTCAAACACTGTAACTCAACTGGTATTCAGGTGCATCTATCCTCTTTTTTAACGTGAACCGCAACTGTAAACGAGCAGATTTCAGTATCTAGTAAACTCTACTCTTCATTTTCCACATGTGCATAAACTACACCTGGAGGAAACAGGTGTTACTTTCAGGGTGTACAAACCTGTACAACAGACAGAAGGAAAGGCAAGCGGCAAGAGGTGTTCCTCAAATATTCTAAACCATTCGAAAAGTGGTATGCCTATTCTTGATTTGTCTGTAAAATCTGGGGTTTTGTCTCTGTATCCCCCTGGCAATAAGGCTTCCCCTTGCGCTGAACTCATAGTTGAATTGCAAATGGCAGTGGGACCTCCCAAACCAGCCGGCGGGATGGCTTGGCCTGAGCCTTCGGGTAATTTTCGTGTTTTGATGCCATTTAAAGGGTGACAATACCTTCAGGCTTCAGGAATATTTCAGTCTTACTGCCATAGGCTGCATTTTAAAAAATGGGTAAGCAAGGAAAAGGCTAAAAAACATATCTGGCATTGAATCAAAGGTGGTAAGAGATTTTAACAGAAAAGAGTACGTGAATGCTCAATGAAAGCATAATAGAGAGATCAGTCACAAAACGGGGTTATAGCTAATATATGCCAGCAATTTAATGTTGGTGTCATGTGTTACCAACTGGTAATATCAACCATTTGTTCAATTCTACAAATACAATCCAGAAGGATGCTTACTCTGATTACTATTTTTAGTCTTGTAGAGAACACAAGGATATTAAGAATGGACTGTTAATACAAAAATATTAAGAAAATCTTTCTTCTGCCTGCTGTTAAAACCAGCAAAAGCTAAGCAAGCTATGTTATTACAGTCTCATTCCAGAAAGAAAACACGCAGCAAGAATATGTCTAAGTCTGGGAATTTGTGAATATAACTCCACACCACTGCATTAGGACCTGGGCACAAAGAGGTCGTTAGTTACTTATCTTGTTGGAAAAAGATAGGGAAGAGCAAAGAACAGGGGAAAAAAAAGAAGGAAAAAGAAAGCAAGAAAAATATACACAGGGCAGAGGATACACAGCCAAAACATTGGTTGTAGGCCAAAACTCTTCTAAATACAAATTCATCTAACCTGACCTACTGCATTTAAACTAGCAGTGAATTAGTAAACGTTATTAAAAACACAAACTCAGGCAGGCACAAGATATCTCACACTTTTTTGCAAGTATTTGCAGTTTTCTGACGATACTCCAACACAGACTATATACTGTAAAAGGGACTATGTGACGTGAATTACTCTAACCTTGTTGAAAATTGAACAAAATATTTCTGTCTTACTATAAGACACTTTGTTACAGCAAAAGTGCAATTATTAATTTCAAATGTTCTTCATTCACTTTAACTCTGAAATACACTTCTTTTGTGGCTGCATTTTCTTCCATTAGTTGAATTTTTAAAATTTGCTAAATGGAAATGGATATCTATAGCAAGAATACGAAATAAAAATGTATATTTTTAGGAGCTAAAAAAAAAATTAACAGACGACTTATGAGAGGAAATCCCTTTATGTCATAAGGTTAATATTCAGGATTTTCTTTAACATAACATGGGTCAGAATCATTAATAACCTTAATAAGGAAGCAATAATTACCCATTTTTCCAAAGTGCTCCTGCTCCAGCAGTCATGGGAATGCTACAGAGAGGGAACAAGAGTCAGCAGCTCCTACTCAGGCCTTAAGTAACTCTAAATGTCTCTTGGCTTAACAAAATAAATCTGCTTTCCAGCTTAGAAAGAGACAAAAGAGGAGGCAAAGCTGCCAAGAGCCATATTGCTTTTCACAGTTAAAGAAACTCTCTGAGTATTATGTCTCCCTACATGACACGGCAAATTCAAAAGCGTGTTGATATAAGATTTTGCAAACAGACTAAACATTACTTGAGGAATCTTTACAAAACTCCTCTCAAAAATAAACACAAAATTGAGAGATAAAAACTACTGACTAATGCTTCCTTTGAGAAAGAAATTTGAGAATGACCAAGAGAAGAACTGATTAACGTTAGGCTTTTAACTGGCCTGAGGGGCTACGTAAAATAAAGCTACAGCGGGGCAGAGCTGCGCAGAGCCAGGGCAACGCATGAGGACCTTCTACATTACATGGTCCTCTCGCAGCCTAAGGTTTACAGGTTTTATATTGTGTTTCTGTCTCTCTCCAACCTGGAGCTTCTTGGCCTCACGTGAGTCACAGATTGCCTGGAAGTGGCTTGCAAAGGCCAACCCCGTTCCCACAGACCAGGCTGAGGTACGTGCCCCCTGTACATCATCACGGTGCGCTGCGTGTTCAGCCAGCGGCACGTTGCAGCCTGAAACTGGAACCCAGCTCACGCTTTCCGCTTAAACATATGCCCTACGACGAAGCCTACAAAGCTGCAATCAAGAATACTGCTTACACAGTAGTTCAACAAGCGGCTAAGCCAGCGTAAGCCACCGCTGCTTCCCAAACTGTAAATCATCAAGTTATTCCTCAGGTCATTTTTCCTAGTAAAATCTCAGCAATATAGTTGAGGCTTTTGCCCTGGGCCGCTATTATCAACAACCAAGCTATCCCTTCCTCATTATGTTATTCAGAGTCAAAGAGGTACTTGGCATTTACTGGAAGAAAAAAATATCCATGGTCTCTGGTCTGAGAGCCCAGAATAGAAAGCCAAGGAAAGAGGAGCTGTTCTTGGGAGAGCAGCAGCTTTGTAGGCTGTCTGGTGGGTTCTGTTTCATAGGTTTCTTTTTTTTCCCTTAGTGCTTAACAGCTGGAGTAAGGTAACTCCAGAGTGCAGATTAGTGATAGATGGCTAATGAAAAAAAAAGAAAAGAAAAAATGAGAACCTGCCAAGAAACTTCATCCAGCAGCACCTCCCTGGTGTTGTCAATTACAGGGACCTTTAATTTTAGTAGAAAGTCTACCTGAAAAGCTGTTTAGCATTCTCAAGCAGTGTGTTTTGTTTTGCTTTTAAGAGACTGAAATTTGAAAAAAGCACCAGATTGCCAGAAAAATAATTTTCAGGCACCTGGAGAGGGAATGAAACTCAAAAGAAGAGTATTTGCAGACTTCTGCTGCACTTCATGTTTACACTTCAGGTATGGTGTTTAAAGTGTCTTTAAAATCAGCGGAGAAAAAATCACCAATAATCTAGTCATGCTGATCTCAGTGTCTGTGTGCACCTGGTGCAGAAATAAATGCTTGAAGGTACATTACCTTTAAAAGATATATAAGAACATGGAGACGAACACTCAACATTTAAGGCCCTGTGTATTGGATTTGCGTGGCAAGGTTTTGGTAGCGGGGTGGCTTCTGTGAGAAGCTGCTAGAAGCTTCCCCTGTGTCCGATAGAGCCAATTCCAGCAGGCTCCAAGACAGACCCACTGCTGGCCAAGGCTGAGCGCATCAGCGACAGTGGTAGCACCTCTGTGACAACGTATTTAAGAAGGGGAAAAAAACTGTGCGACTGCAGTGGGAGAGAGGAATAGGAATATGTGAGAGAAACAACTCTGCAGAAACCAAGGTGAGTGAAGGAGGGGGAGGAGGTGCTCCAGGCACTGGAACAGAGATTCCCTGCAGCCCATGGTGAAGACCATGGTGAGGCAGGCTGTCCCCCTGCAGCCCATGGAGATTAATGATGGAGCAGATATCCACCTGCAGCCTGTGGAGGACCCCACACCGGAGCAGGTGAATGCCTAAAGGAGGCTGTGACCTCATGGGAAGCCCATGCTGGAGCAGGCTTGTGGCAGGACGTGTGGCCCCATGAAGAGAGGAGCCCACACTGGAGCAGGTTTGCGGGCAGGACTTGTGACCCCGTGGGGGACCCATGCTGGAGCAGTCTGTTCCTGAAGGACTGCACCCTGTGGAAGGGTGAAGAACTGCAGATTGTGAGAAGGACTCATGTTGGAGAAGTTCGTGGAGGACTGTCTCCCATGGGAGGGATCCCACGCTGGAGCAGGAGAAGAGTGTGAGGAGTCCTCCCTCTGAGGAGGAAGGAGTGGCAGAGGCAATGTGTGATGAACTGACCACAACCCACATTCCCCGTCCCCGTGCGCTGCACAGGGGGAGGAGGTAGAGAAAATCGGGAGTGAAGTTGAGCCTGGGAAGAAGGTAGGGGAGGGGAGGAGGTGTTTTAAGATTTGGTTTTATTTCTCATCATCCTACTCTGATTTTATCGTTAATAAATTAAACTAATTTCCCCGAGTCAAGTCTGTTTTGCCTGTGATGGTAATTGCTGAGTGATCTCCCCGTCCTTATCTTGACCCACGAGCCTTTCGTTATATTTTCTCTCCCATGTCCAGCTGAGGAGGCGGAGTGATAGAGTGGCTTTGGTGGGCACCTGGCACCCGCCAGGGTTAAATCCCCACACCCTTCATCACGGGAGCTCAAGGTACTGTACTGCTGTAGATCATAAAGCAAGTAAGACGGAAAACAGATTAAGAGATGTGAAACACATTTCATCTTTCCTAAGTCCATTTTCTAACAGTCTGGAAAAGTTGGAGAGTGCATCAAACAGGAACAATTTGCAAATACCATAGCAGGCCCTTACCAAGCTTGGAGATTTGAAACAACTTCAGAGAGACCAGCCAGAGGTGGAGACTAAGTTGACACTGACTGGCCAAGACAATCCAGAAGTGGAGGTTTGCAAGCTGAACTTTCTGGCATTCTGTTTAAGAGACAGACGCAAGAGAAGGGGGACCATGAACTCCGGCTACCTCAGCACATAGTGCCCGGAGAAGAAGGCTTTTCAAGCTAGGCTAACTGCACTACTGTTTGACTACCAAGCCCAGTGGGAACCGTCTGCTGGCAAATGCATCAGAAGAAATCTACCCTGGAAACACACCAGCAGGATATTTTTCTGGCAACGGAACGAATTAAAGCTGGTGCTGAATTCAGGAGCTCTTGCCATAGAAGTTAGACTCCTCCAGGGTCTCCTCTAACTGTGGCCATGATGAACAATGCATACACTTCACCATCAAAAATACACTATGAGGTGGTGTGAAGCTTTGCAAGTAATGAGTATGCTCTCCGGCTACAGATTCCAGACTGCAACTTTCAATTTGAGTGACCATCTCAGATTCAGAGTCTGAGAAGGCAATCTTTGGCTAAACAGTGTGAGCCAAGGTCTGGAAATACAGAAGAGTCTTACAACACCTTCTTCCCCCAGGCAAGGTGACAACTTGGAGGTACGGAAATATGCTTTTCTCTCTGGTGTGCTCCAGCCATGTCTTGCACTTCGCCTTTGTTACCAAAATTTATGAGGTTAAGAAATTGAGATTAGTCTTTCTTTTTTTCTTTAGCAACTGGGGAGAGAGTTAATTGGTGATTTAAGTCGTGAAGAGTGGGACCAGTATATTTATGGAGCAAAGCAGTCTTTGGCACTTGAAAACAGGAGGACTGGGTTATACTTCTTACGCATTAGGAGCAACTTTCACAAGCAGAGAGCTATGAGAGAACCAATACACCCCTTCTTCTCTCCCAATGAAGGGCTGAACAGAAAGTGCCCTGCAATTTGTCCTCCTTCAGCAGGATTCCCATGGCTGCGATATGCACTGCAGAAACATGGCTCTCCACAGGGGACCCAGAGAAATGAAAGAGAACAACAGTTTTGCAAGAAGTTGGCAAAAGGCTGCAGCTGAATTTAGAAACCAAGGAAGAGTCAAGTAAGCCTTTTCTTCCTCTGTACAATCAGAAATATATACATTATGTGGATTTCAAAGAACACAATCTAGTTACTGTTGCACTGAATTATACTGCTGTTTTGGATTCCCTACTGATCTTAGCCAAAGAGGGTTTTAAAAGTATGAATGTCAAAATGTCAACCACACTGCTTCTTTCCACCTAAGTTGTAGCTCTTGTTTACATAAGCAAAATGCAGCCAAGGGTTTGAAAGGCCTGTCAGGGTAACCGAACGGCGCATGAATCATTTTGCTGGGCACTGCTCTAAATGCTGCCTCTTCCTTCCTCCTCGTTCTCGAAGGTCAGATAAACAGTACCAGGAACTGCATCTGAAGCTCTTCCCTGCATGATAAAAGACAGGAATCTTTCTGTGGATGCTTTGGATAACTGTAGTCATAAGCTGAAAGCAGAAAACTCACCTTGGAGCTAACCATAGATACGCATCTGCTTCTTATCAAGTGTCTTCCTCTCCCCCCCTCATTTTTTAACTTTTTTGTGTGTTTGAATCCGTGTAAATTTTTACCATCAGGAGGTAGGAAATAATGTTTACATAATCTAAGGCAAACACCATTGAGAGAAGACTGTGAAAACTTCCGCAATACTTTCCACTTACTAATTAGCGCTGAGTGTTGCATCATGCACTACACAGCCTGCTCTCCAGTGCGCAAAATTCTATCCATCAATCTCTGCGTGGGCATTTCTGCAACCCATGTCTTTCAGGCAAATGAAATAAAAGTGGGCTTCTGCTGTTCTTCAAAGCAGTCACACCATTACAGCCTGTGCTAAACTATACATCTGCAATGGCAGCACACTCAAAAAGAACAAGACTTGATGCAAAATGGCAGCTGAACCTGTAAATTTAATTATCTTTCAAGAAATAACTGCATCTATTCTGCAGGCAACACGCTTCTCAGAGACTAATATACAAAAAGCATCAGGCTGTAACATCCCTCAAATATAAGAATGAAGAAATCCTGGTGAGTTCAACTACTGTGAATAGAAAGCTGCAGATTTACACAAGAGGAAAGAGCAGTGAATGCAACATGAAGGAAAGACAGAGATGCAAATCCAAGCACTGTGTTCAGACACTTAAAATATGTAAGAGAGATCTGATAGCTGAAGGCAGAGCACTTTCCAGTTTCCCAGAGAAAAGCAGAAGGAGGTGTAATGGCTGGAAGATGCTGCTAGACAAACTGGCCTCAAAATATAAAATATTTTCCTAGCAGTGACAATAAATACTGGAATGTTTTCCAGCAGAAGTCACGTGCAGCCACTTGAAAACACGTGAAGGTACAGGGGGCTTTCATTTAGCTTCTGTAAGACCCATTACAGGTCACAACAGATGATCACAAGAGCTCCCCTCTGGCCTGACTCTCCATGAATCTGCGAATTTTACA
The DNA here is from genome assembly GCA_013398915.1 of Dromas ardeola. Classification (NCBI taxonomy): domain Eukaryota; kingdom Metazoa; phylum Chordata; class Aves; order Charadriiformes; family Dromadidae; genus Dromas; species Dromas ardeola. The sequence continues at coordinate 377,868 of VYZM01017111.1, read as the reverse complement.
GCCCCGTCCTGTGGGGCCAAGGCATTTTGGCTCCAAACCAGCAACGCACTTACGCACACGCTGCAGTGAAAGCTCACTTCCTTCACTGGAGCAGGGCCAGCGCAATCAACCCCTTGCAGGACAGGCCCAGCCATCTTAAGCCATCTCAGCGTTTGACCACTCTGGGGTTTCTTTGCTGCAGTAGCAATCAGAAGCTTACAACAGCAGGGGCTTAGAAAGCTGAAACTTCAAAAGCAGCAGGATACCTTTAATTCTTGCTTATCTTGCATCTATTTTGCTGAGGTAAAAGTGGGTGAAAATGCCAGTTTAGAATTTTTTTTATTACGGTTTCACTCAGCAATAATTTAATTCAGATCAGGAAAGACAAATCGAGGCAAGTTACTCCAGGAAGATGAGCAAATGAAAAACGATGCCCTTCTCCAAAGATAAACTTAATGTAATTACTCACTTGAAAAAAAGGATTAAATCAATACCTCATGGCTAGAAATGCATGCATGCTGGAAGAACCTAACTTGAACCATTCTGAATAATAGACTGGAAAGGACGTGAGGCACTAAGTAGGTTCAAACATATATACATACACACAAAAATATATATGTATTTCTATATGCATATAGAAATATTCAAAAAAATCATTAATAAAACCCAATTGGAATATAGATAAAGGATCCTGAAAAATCATTCAGTTCAAAAAAGGTGGGAGAGGGAATTTTATGAATTAGAGGTCAATCTGGCAATAAACAATCCAAAGCCCATCTGGCCTAATTGGATATTGTTTAATTAAATTATTTAAATTAATTAAAAACTTTTACCTTTCCTCCTTAAACTCAGCATGACATCCTTTGAAGCTGACATTTACTTTAAGGTTGTAACAGTCAGTTAATTTCTGGTGGTCCAAATCTTTTGCCAAGAAGAATTTCTTTCATGTATCCATAACATTTTCCTATCATTTTTCTTGCCCTAGTAACTTACATAATTCAAAAGAGTATTTTGATTGGTCAAAATACTGCTTTTTGTTGCTGGTGTGTTTTTTTTTATTTTTTTTTTAAAGTGAGCTGATAACTGGCAGGTTAGTATGAGTTTGCTTTATCTACAGCAAGAAACATTTTGCCCTTGATGAAATACAATGAGATATATCAAGTATTTTCAAGGAAGGAGAAAAATTACTGCCCAGGAAATTCTGAGCTAAGCACATTTCCAAGATTTTATAGTTGATTTAAGATGATAGAAATGAAACGAGAGGTCTGAATTTATTTTTAAAAATGGAAAGAAGTAAAATGTTCTTTAATTCACCTTTTAATACTTAGAACGGTATACATGAGACACAACTCTGTTTTATCCGTTTAAGTGGAAGAAGAAGTAGGATGGAAGTACATCCAGCCTTTAAAACCAAGTCAGAGAAAGGCTTGCAAATGAGTGGGAAATGAACACGTCTAGACTGTTGTATGTTCTCTTTCCAACGTTAGAAAAGGTCTGACTACAAGATATTTCCAAAATCCATTCAGAACAGCTTACACTGTCTATAAAGGAACTGTTGTCAAAACACTGATTAATTTACAAACCTGTCAGATTTGGCCTCTTGAGGCGGTGAGAGAGTTGTCCCATAACGAGAAGTGGGTGTTGCAGGGGCACTCACACCAGCGTAAGGTCGCGGAGAAGAGTAGGAGCTGCTGCCATAGCTATTGTATCTGAAGCAATGGGAGGGGAAATAGGAGAAAGGGAGAGACAGAAAGAATCCATCAGTAAGCAGGCATGCAACAGAAAATCCTCTTGTTCAGGGGGTGGCAGTGATCCTGTACTCCAGAACTTCTCAAATATCCACCTTCTGAAAATATTGCTCTAATCCAAGCTTCAAAATACGCTACCTATCATCTCATTTTAGTATCAATCATGTCATAGGCATACTTGATTCAAACAGTGAGCTATTGGTATGGAAAATAATGACAGCTTAGGATAGTCCTCCCACGTGACAACTCGGAGTGGGAATAATTAAATTACCGCTCAGTTACTCAAATTTACTAGCTGGTTTGGGAGCTGATAACCAGTCATTAGAAAAGGGACCAAACAAGTCCAAGTCAGCAGTATTCATATCTAGTGAAATTAAGGAAAAAAGCAGTGCTCCCAAGACATCATCTGAATATGGACATCCATGATTTGCAAATGTTTGCGTTGTAGATGAAAAGCATCCACATTCTTTTCAATTAAGTCAGGCACTATTTTCTTTCCCCTCCCCCAACATAAGTCATAACTTATGTGCCATTTATTACAACGTCTGTAAAAAATCATCACCATGGTTAAAAAGAAATGTCTCCGGAAGCATGGCTTTAGGAATTTCTAGCAGCCATTCCCTCCATTAAAAAAACCCAAAACCTGTTTGACTTCAATGTGAGCTTGCTGATCAAAGAGAAATTGTTTCCAGGACTCCTGGAACAGCCACCTCCCCAGAGTCCCTTGTATCAATGTTTTCATCCTGGCTCCTGTACTGAATAGAAAAGGCAGTTGTGTTGCTCTGATGTACCTTTTAACCACCGTACTTAAACAGCATGTCAAGGAGAAATTCCCGATTTGGAAAAATGCTAACATTTCTGTTCACAGATGATACCATTTTCCCATGTGGAAAGCGTATGATGCTCTGTAGGTGAAGCACTCCACAAGGCCAACTCATGCAAATGACAAAATTCACTTCAGGAAAAAGGGTAACATTATTTTCCGCCTTATAATTCATAAGATATAATATATCCTCCTTCACCGTATCTTTTCTCTGCTGCTGCTTCTCCCACACACATCAGCGCCCAGTAATTTCACTCAGCAATTTTATTTGAAAAGGCGGGTTGGTTTCCTTCAGCTCCATTTAGCACACTCATCTAGTCATGCAAAATTTCATTCAGAGTTTCAAGCTTCATTCCTTAGGGTACAACAGCATCGCTGCCTGCCAAAGCCCGTGTTAAAATCAGAATAGATTTCAGTTAGGGGGTTTTATAATGGAAGAGATCATGCTTTAGAGAACATGCCCCCTTTGGCAACAATTCCAGGTTTATGTTTTAGAAAACATCCCACCACCACCATCTGTTTTTGAGACACCATGCTGAGTGCCCAGGAACAGGGGAATAATTTGGGGAAAAAAAAATGCTAACACACACATTTCTGAGCTACAAAAGAAATTTTGCCGAATGGGAAATAATTGCCTTCCTGGCATTCCTGCCCTAGAAGAAAACTAACTAGAAACTGTAGACGGTGGCCCGGTGGAGGGCTGTGTAGCTGGGCAGTGGGGGGCTTTCCCTGGTAGCACAGGCCTGGCATGGGTCTTCTCTCTGGCACGCTCAGCTCAGAAAAAGTTCTGCCTGTGCGGGCACTGAGTGAGCGATGAGAAAACTCTGTGGTTCTGAGAACAACTCAGAGTGTATTTGGTGTGTTCCTGACACTAACAGAAGCCTCCATTTCCATTTCAATCAACTGAAAGGAGACCTTCTTATCAACCATTACATTTGCTTTTCTTCTCCTCTGCCCCATGAAAAAGCTGACACAGCGCAGTATCCTTTTTCCGGCCAAGGAATTTCAATCAGTCCAAAGGTAACTCTCATAAAAATGGAGAGAACACACCTTCTGTGGACTCAGACCTAAAAGTATTAACAAAATCAAGGTCAGAGGGACTGGGCTGGACACTGCCTCCCTATATATCAAATTCAGAGGGAGACAGAGATGCTGGCAGAGTAGCAAGGCAAAACCAGCACACCAGGGTACATCTGCATTCCTGTACACAATCCATTTTCCCTTCTTGTCTCATACACCAATGCAGATGCAATGGCCTTGTCCCAGAAGCCTTCACTCTGAAGAAATCCCAGACGTCTACCTCTTTTATGAACACATTATTGCCCAAATCGTGCAAGCTTTGCCCTCCTTTTTCTCCAAATAAATCCAGCACAATCCTTCACCACACCACACCCTTGATCCTGTGTGGTAAATAGAAGCACAAGGATGGTCAGAGGAAAAAAAAAAAAATCACTGCAGAAATACTAAATATTGTAGGAACAGGAGGTACTTAGGAATCTACTCTCTAAAAAGTATAAATCTAACAGCAGTAGTAACGAGAAAGCAATAAATAAATGTGAGAGGCCTAAGGGAAAATTGCACCTATGCAGGAAAATGCAAATTTAGAGGAATCCCAGTGTTCAAGCTGCAGGTAAGGAAAGACACGTGATCTAAGTCTCTTCTCAACAGCTACCTGGATTTACAGGCTTTTCAGAGAAATGAAAAAGCAACAAAAAACAACCACCTATTAGAAGAGAAAGATCGAAAATTAAAAGGATCAAAGGAATCAAAATATTTGTTCACATGCAGAAATTCAGAAGGACTGCTGGAGAAAGGAAGAAATAAACAGGCTCACAATATACGTGTACATTTTCAGCACCTAGTTCAAACAACACTGATCATTGGGAGAGACAGCTAAAAATCGTCAACTTCTTTTAAAGGTGATTCTCTAGCACTGTTTTTAGTGCTACTTATTGTCAATCTGTTTTACTTGAAAACAGATTGAGACAAAACAATTTCTTTGGGGTTTTTAAAATGGGTGGGAAGGGGAAATTAAAAATTAAAATTAAAAACTAAGACAAATGCATGAGGACCAACTTAACTGACCAGATGTTGTGGAGGGTAAGCTGTCTGACTGCTATATTCTCTTTACAGGGTTTAATCCACTTCTCTTATTACAAGCATGAGTTGAAATTGCACGACAGGGATACGCACTGTAATCTAATAGCAAATTCAGGATTTGTCCATTCAATCTTTGAAGCCAGGATTTCACCCCTGAATTCCAAGTGCTGATCTGATCTCTCTTGGTTTTATAGCAGAAGAGCTCCACTAATTTTCATGAAATCATGTCTGCAAATTACATTATTGTAAATGAGCGCAAAATGGTGCTCCTTTCTGTGATCTCCCAAATCACAGGTTATTTATCTACTGCTGTATAGAGGAAGGTAGGACACTTATTAACTATAGACCTTGAAGAGGAGTAAGATGAAATGAAGGCAAAAAAGGCAAAGGGAGAATATTAATCAATTCAAAATACAGGCTTACGGGACTAAAACTAATCCTGTATGCTCTGTAAATAATACAACACAGAGAGTGCATTATTACCACTATAAAACTCTTGAAAGGTGTTATTCATTTATCTAAACATTGTCAGCTGTATAAAATCTACCTGTTTTCCCTCATCACCTCTGCTTCCTTTTCTTTCACAGATGCTGGAGACTCTTCAAAGTCGTAGGAGAAGAGGTGAAAAGGAGTATGTGGTACATAAGGTAATTTCTCCACCGTTGGAGATGCCTTTGGAGTAATGGACGCTGATGAATTTTGGGAAGAGCTCAGCAATGCTGCTGCAGGTGAAGATGGTGACGAAAGGACAGAATTATGATGAGAGACAGATGAGTCAGGCACAGAAGAGGAGCTGCTAGAAAAGCCTTTTGGTCTAGAGCAGGAGAGAGGCCTCTCAGCTGGAGAAATGGCACTGGAGACGACTGAAGAATCAGAACGCTGTGAAAGGTTTTCATTCACAGCCTCTTGAGCACCTGGGACCCCACTGCAGGAGGAAAACATCGTGATAAAGGGAAGGGAAGGGAAAGGAGAGAAAAGCAGGGAGAAGAGAGATCAATAGATCATACCGCTTGGAGGAAAAAGAATAAAGTATAGGAGAGTTAGACAAAAAAAAACAACTTCCCAAATGTAGACAATCACTATCTTTTTTTTAAAAAAGTAAGGAAACCTGTATCTTTGTATCCCAGTGGGATTCTTCTGGGGGTTGCAAATACTGAAGAATGGAAGTGACTCAGCTTAAAGGAATGCCCACAGGTTTCAGAACTAATTTTCATGAACCTTTTCACAACCATTTTCTGAACAATTTTTAAGTATAACAAGTTAGGTTGCAAGCACTGTCAGAGCAGCACAAAGCAGTCTCAACATGCTGGATGACATGGTCCACAGAGTATAGATGCTTCAAGATACAATCCGCATGACTGCCTCTTGAAGGCCAGATATCTGATTATCATCCTTCCCGGTGATCTGCTATTTTTACTAAAAACGCTCATCCACCAGAGAAGAAAATAAAAAAATACTCAATCAGCACTGTTCTGTCAAAATTAAGGTTCAGAATGATTTCAAAAGTAATGCCTTACCAGACCATTTGTTTAGGTATGAAGGCACTAATTTCTCTGAGCGTCAGCATCCCATGTTGGTTTTAGATAGAGACTTTCAGAGTTGCAGCGAGTGCAAGAGAAAACACATCTGCTTTACTCTAGTGAAGGCAGGTGTTGGTGAGTGACAGAAACAGCAAGGCAGGTGAAAAGTCATGGGATCTGCACTCTGGGATATCTGTTTTCCCTAGTATCTCCAGCATAAACACTGTGCGTGTGTTTTGGGCTGGATCACTCGGCAGGTGGCTGATTTCCTTCTCCTGACACCACTTCTGCAATCCACCTACAGGCACGCAAGGCATGGCTCTCATCTGAGGAGTGTGGGTTTGGCACAGAGTACGCAACAAAAATGTAATACATGTTATATATGTTAGGATATTATGAAGTTAATCATCAGGTATATACCAGGTAATCGTTCTCACAGCAGAAGCACAATGAGCAATCTGGAAACCTTCATCTATTGCACCAGCTGGGCATGACAGGAGTCCCTGAAGCCAGGGTAGTCCTTCCCATCCTGACAGCATCTAACACGAACAGCCAGGGTACAGATCACTTTTGTAACACTATCGTGACAGTGAAAGGGGGTCTTTAGAAATGTCATGGGAATATCAACCAGTTATCTCGAAGTGACTATTATTTTAAAATACTGATGACCTAAAAGCACATCATGCCCTGCACATGACTCCTTGTTTTTTTTTAACAGTATTGTAGTATGTTCATGCGATTTACTAATAACTTGTGTCTTAGTTTTGACTTTCAAGAATTGGATTTGAGGAAATTATCACTTAATTTTGAAATTTCAGGCAGCCATTGGCAAGATTTGCAGACTGGAAGATATTAATAACAACAGTACAGTATTTTCTTTGGAATTTGCACATTAAACAGTTTCCTTTCTTCCTTCCGTGCTGTATAGCGTCTGCATGAATGTGGTTTATTTAAAAAAAAATCCAATCTCATTTGCCGAGTTGCAAAGCCAAACAATTTAACCTAAATCAAATGGCTGTCTGGAAGAAAGAACATATTTTCTTTCTTCCCATTTATTAGGATAAAGTTGCCAGATGCCAAATCCATATATCCCTCAGAAATAAGTGGAAAATTTTACATGAGAATATTGTTTTGATAGGTGGTTTGTTTATATCCATATGCATACAGAGGGGCAGGTATGTATAAGATGGTATATATCTATCAATTTTGCCTCTAAGTAGTTCTTTCCTTTTGAAACATGAACAAAAGTGATAGAAAACATAGGCAGCATTCAAAAAATGTTGACCTTTTTCACAGTGACAGATATTGCTAATAAGGTTGTATCATGAAAATATGGATGAAAACCTAAGAAACCAAGAAACAGCCTAACTCAGAGAAGCACTGCAACATTTCGCCATTGTCTTAACTAAAAAGATAAACTTAAGCCATGCTTAGAAGTTATGCTTTCTGCTAAATCTTTCAAGATTTGTGAGCGTCACTCATTTTCTACAAAGGCAGTGAGCGCAGACAGTTCTTAGTGCATTGAGCCTACATAATTAACCTTGTTTCCATTAACACACACATCCCGACAAGGCTTTTAAACGCAAAAAAAGATTTCCTTGGGGGGTGGCTTTAACAGGTGATTTAGGAATGCGAATGAAAAGGCAGATGCTACTGCACACCGTGCTGGTGAGTTCATGCCAGAGGCTGAGGCTGAGGGACAATGCCAAATCCTGGTACCTGGCTTTGACCTGCCTACTGGTCTCTTCCTCCCCCTCATCCTCAGTATTGGGCTCTGTGACTGGCTGTTCTTCTTCCTCCTCTTCATACTCCTCCTCCTCTCTGAGGTCAGACCAAGGAAAGAAGCATGCAGTGGAATGGAAAGAGAGAAGGTGGAAGAGAAAACAATGTGAGTCCCCAGAAAAACAAATGCAATGAAGTTAGAAATGGAAGGAAAACCCTGAGGGGAGGGAAGGGGAGAGTTATGGCACTAGACAAACAGCCACCTAAAACTTACCACTAAGTATCCTCTCCTCTATTTAATTTTTTTACTATTGATTTTTAGGAACCCGCAGATGCCTTTTTTTTCCTTGAGCTTGGCTTTCCATTTGCTGCTGCCCTACCTGCAGAGGCATTAATGGGAAACATTCCTGACAATACCAACGTTCAACTCGTTAGTCATTAAGCTGTGCCGGTTTGGCTTAAAGGACAGTACACGCTGTGCTGGCATGGGACAGCTGGCACTGGACATCATGCTTTCTAAATTAACACAAATAAAACATTCCTGTTAAGCAGCCGATAGCTCAACTGGAAAACAGGACAGGGTGAACCATTAAGTTAGAAATAACAGAGAGACCAAATCAGTTCAGGACTATTTGCAAATAGCAATATTTAAGTTATCGGATGCCAGTACATGAATTTTTTCAGTAAAGAGTCATTAGTATGGTCAAAGCAGGCTTCAGTTCAGCAGTAATTCTGGCAGAGGAGAACTGTAAGTCACGCATAAAGCCTCCATAACCTACAAACCACATAAGTAAAAAAGAAAACTATATTAAACAAAACAAAAAAGGCTACATTGTGGGTCTCCTCTCGCTCCCATTTATGCCTTTCCTCCCCAAACACACGGACCTGTGGAAGATTTAGAAAATATTCTCTCTTTGGACTTCTTTTGCATTTGCAGTTGATCCAGTTCTCCATTTGATTTAATGATGAATACCGTCAGGTTATGTTCCATGCAAAAAGTAAAACATACAAACAGTAATAAAGTTTTTAAGACACTCGTATTTCTTGTATTTTCCTAAAAGCTGGTTTTCTTTTCTCTAATTCTGAAGGGATGCTCTGTGCATTTTTTTCCATTTAGAATTAGTTTCCAAGTCATAAGAACAATGAATATTTACAATGTGAGATCGTGAACTCATCGAATGCAATGCAAAGGGTCAATCCAAAATTTGTTGCATTTGTATGGAGTCAGTTCTAGAATAATCAGGAAATGGGCAGCACCTGGAACTTTTCCAATACTCTGGCAAACCTCTATAAGGTAGACACTTTCCACCATTCCTAAAGGTATCATAGTGACATAACCGTCTCAATTGTCATCTCCATCTCCTTGTCTTCTCCACAAACATATATATCCCCTATGGAGACACCTCTCAACTTCCACACATGTATACATTGGTATACTACATCCCACCCCTCCACCCCCCCAAAAAAAAGGAGTTGACCAGGAAGCACTCATATCATCCCTTCTTACTAGCGAGCAGCTCAATACTAGCTTTGTTATTATCTCCTGTCATGGGCAAATGTCTACATCTGCCAGTCCTACAGCAATCACATTTGGGAAATAACTCATGAAGCTCTGTGAAATCACAGTTTTTCTCTGATAAGAGTACAATGCATCCTATAATGCTGATAGCATGGCTATTGCTGACACGAACAAGCACGGCCTTGTTATTACTACGTTTTAAGCTCCAGATCGATGACATCAAATTCCTTGCTCTCCTTGACTCTCTCGAAATGCCCAAAATCATAACTGAAATACTTATCGGGGGTTTTATTTGTTCACGCAAGTCCATGGTAGTAAGGACAGGAGTTTATACAACATGGGTTGAACTGGGAACCACTGGAGTTATATTTGCATTGAATGGAAAGAGAAGGTGAGAAGAAAAAAGCATCCAGAACCGAGCAGGTTAGCTCATGGCTAAGGATCACTTCATAGCACAGGATCATCAGACCCCTAAACTAACATTTGCCAGGTGAGTGACACAGCCTGCATATTTTCCTTAAGATCTTGTCATTCTGTCTTTACACCTTGTGTTTATAACCCTGAACCTACCGTTTAAAGCCTCGATATCAAGCCATTTATTTACCAGAGTGAAAGCTGTTCCCTTCCCCACTGTTCATAGTTTTTGTAATCAATATTTATCAGAATAGGATATTCAACTGGTACCTAGAGACCCCAAACTACTTTTACCCTACAGCCTATTTCCCTAGGGCCAGACATAGTTTGGAATTAAATGAGGACTTGTGATTCTAATTTTAGGCACCCATTTCTGAAAATGCTGAGCTTCTGTGTAGAAAGTGTAAAATTTTCAAGCGAGTAAATACTACAGGTGAGCAGTAATCAATTAAAATACAGTCGTCTGAGTTTGTTCCTGCTTTGCAAAGCAGCATTCTTATCCATTATTGTGAAAATTGGATTCCTGTACAACTAGCTTAATTATAAATATGAAAACACCCTAAATTAAGCTCACATATAATAGCCTTCATAAAATAAGGATATATGACCATTTCCTCACAAAAAGAAATTATCGCACTTTACCCTGGAAGGACTAGTTGTCTCCAAAAAAAATTCCTGAAAACCAAGCAGCTTTTAGAATTAACCTAGAAATGTCCATATAAACTCACATTAACAGTTGAAAAACAAACCAGGAAACAGAGCTGTGATATATCAATTTCCAGAGCCATCAATGACATGGTTTCTATAAGCACTAGCACTTACTTAAAAACATGGTTAAAAGAGAAATAGCTCTTTAGAATATATATAACATAGCTATGCTTAAAGGACCTTAGCTTTTTACATACATGCTTCTTTCAGGTAAGCTGCGCAATACATCCACGTGCTGAAGGCGAAGTTATAGAAAAGGGAATTAATTTAATCTTGAAGTCAGTTATTAGACTGAAAACCATTATCACATAAAGACCAGTTTGGGACCTGTAAGGTTTTGGGTTCAGTCTATAGGTAGACACATTCCTGCCTACAAGGAGAAACAGAACTTAGACCAAGAGGTAATATGGAGCTGAAGGGAATGTTTAGCCCCTGTCCTCCTTTCATGATGGGTCATGAACTATTAATAATGTCATATGAAGGAAATACTTCTGTCTGCTGTGATGTTTATCTGCAATTTCATTTTAGGAAGCAAAAAGTCAAGAGTCCGCTTCTCAGATATTATGACTTGCTGTACCGCAAAAGAGCAAATGAAGAGTAACAGCCCCTTAATTTGTATATTATTTAAGAATATTATATTTCAAAAGAACTACGCATGTACAGCAACTCTGTATGACACACTTGTTTTTAGAGTTTATAATCAGACGTTAACATATCCCTAATGGGTACTGTTTCCCAGCTGAATATTTTGTTGGAAATCAATCTCTTCTTAATTATTGCCGGCAACAGGACAAGAGGTAATGGGCACAAACTTGAGCATAGGAAGTTCCACCTAAACACGAGGAGGAACTTCTTTACTTTGAGGGTGGCAGAGCACTGGAACAAGCTGCCCAGAGAGGTGGTGGAGTCTCCATCTCTGGAGACATTCAAAACCCGCCTGGACGTGTTCCTGTGCAACCTGCTCTAAGGTGACCCTGCTCTGGCAGGGGGGTTGGACTAGATGATCTCCAGAGGTCCCTTCCAACCCCTACCATTCTGTGATTCTGTGTGATTGCACATATATCTGAACTGTGGATAATAAAAAAGAAAACTGAATTAATATGGAGAGCTCTAAGAAGTGAGCATATGCAAATCATACCATGCACTCAGAGCTCATAGAGTACACAACAAGGTGTTACACACCCATTAGAGCAACTGGCTTGGTGGACTGGCATTCCCAAGGCTGCTGGTGGCCCACAGCAGTGCCTGCTCCACAAGAGTCAGATGCTGAGATTTGAGACGGAAAAAATAATCAAAATTACTTTTTTTACTCCTGACCCCAAAAAGAGGACCTCTATAATCCCCTGACTCAGCTTTTCTTTCGATAGAGGCTGCAAGTTAACTGACATCTTCGCTCCCCTCCAGCTGTCTAACACTGAAGTGGCTCTGCGGGCCCACCACCATACCTTAACTGGTGGATTAATTTTAGAGATACCAGCCAGATAATTCTCCTATCAGGCCAAGGACTCTTTACTCAAATCTCCTTGACTTCCAGATCAAAAGCTTAGAAGAAGCTTTCATTGGAAAAGTCTCTTCCTCTGCTAAATTTAACTCTAGGGGGACAGCAGGTACATAGCAACTGGCTGGAAAGGCCAGAAGAAGGACCTGGCTCTGCCTGTGTCGGCTGTAGAGATGACCGGTGTTGTGTGTGGAGGGGGGCATGCTCCCCAACCTGGGGGAGCCAAGTTTGGTCAAGGGAAATTTGCACAATGGAACTAAGTGCACGCTTAGGAGAGACGCTCAATGCTTGCAAAGTCCTCTTTCAGCAACTAAACTCACAGTTTCAGACCCCTGAACCATCCCCAGAAAATGGATCAGATTCAGATCAGAGGAGAGGGGTAAGCTCACAGGCAGGAATCAAGTGTGCCATTCTTTCAACCAAAGCAATAGTGGCAGTTGTTTCTCAGTATTGTTTTAAAGAACAGATATTCTGTCCATGAAAACAGCAGTACCCGCTATCTAAATCTTTCCCAAAAGGTAGAAAAGGAAAATTTCCACTTGACTATTTATTAAAACAGGAAAACACCAACTACAGACAGATGACATTCTTGTAAAGCTAAAAACGTCAGACGGATGCTCAAACAGAACAGCAGATTTGTGAATTCATCTGGACCCTTCAGGGTTATGTGTTCATTTCTGTGTGCAATGGAGAAGGGATGATGTGGAAAAGCTCACTTTCCCTCCCACATACACATGCAAATTTGGTGCCAATGCAATAGTAGAATTAAATTGAGAAAAACGATACATAGGGAGGTTTTCAATTAAGCTAGGTTGCAGAACCCAGCATGTTTCTCAGTAGCACAGAGGAACCTATCCTGTTTGACAAAAGGCAAATATTTATCCTGAGGCAGGGACGAAGGGCTTCAGCTAATGCGGATGGATGAGATATATTCAGCTAACCTTAAGGCTATTGCTGTGTTACTTCAGTTCCATGATAACAGCACCACATCAGAAGTATTTAAACAAAAGCTTTATAGCAGTGAAAACAAATTTCAAAACAATCACTGTGTTTATTTTCATCTTTAAAATGGATTACTGCTACAGGTTAACACCCCCACCAAACAAACAAACAAAACCCAAAAACCCCCACAAATCTTTATAAAGTGTATCATCAGTCACGGCAACTAACATGCATCTACTAGGGCACAGTTTCTGCTCAGTTCTTTCAACTAAAGTTTGACATGAAAGTATTTATAGCCTCTTAAAATACGTGCATGTTTAAAAAGACTATGAAAGTGCACTTTATGGATAGAGAACCACAAGGGCATCAAAACAAAATCTAGGCAAAGGCTTTAGAACTAATGGAATAACCTTTCTCCTTTTAAAAGTAAATTTAAAAAAAAAAAAAAACCTAACCACAAAAAGAGTGCCAATCAAACTTGTCCTGCTGATATTAAATAGCTACTCTAAGTTGCAGAGACATAAACACTAAGAAACACAGACTGAGGAAAGGAAATGATAATCAAGGTACTCATCTAAAAGTTTAGTGAAGGCAGGGGCAAAGTCTGTAGGATGCTAAGCATCATAACTAACACATACCTAACCTAGCCACAGTTACGTGATTTTGAAACGAAGGCACCACTCTGAAGATACTGAGTCTCATTCCATAAGAACTCAAAGCCCCAAATAATGCTCTCCATTTTACTGGTTCCTAGACCTGAACAGTTTGTGCAAGGTTATCTAGCTGCTGCCCTTTCCAGGCTCCCTCCTAAACTCTTCCCTTCATAGAGTTTTGATGAATGCAGCCTGAAGAAACTCAGGCTTTCTTTGTTCTAGCTTGTAGCCCAGAAACACAAGTTTCTCGCTCCCCCTGTGCCACCCCTGCCCCAAAGATACAGCTAATAGAAAAATCAAAGGCTGTGCTAAAGGAAAAAACACCAACAAAAACAACACCAAAGCCAGAAAATAAGCGTGAGCACAGAAACACATTCTGCTCTGCCTGATATCAAAGGAAATTTTTAAAGTGTAAGATATGCTTTAAACCATTTTAATTCAGGAACAATTTGACCACTACTCTTCAAATATAGAACAATAGGAAAAAAGATGGTCTTGCCATAATTAGGCTATCAATGTTTTGGTGTGCAGATACAACGTACACAGAAGCTAATTAATGAGATAACAGCACATTAAAATATCTCCCTTTTGGTATATGATTCCAATTTGTGTAGAGCTCATTTAACCTTTACTGAAGTCTTACTAAATATTTACTTCTTAATTTTGCAGGTTATTAGACAAGGCCCTAAGTGTACTTCTGAGCCTTTTGCGACCACCCACAGAATTATACAGAAATTCCCAAGAAATGCGAACACTGGACTCCAGTGAAAAAAGGGGTCTTGGAGCTATGAAGCGACCCAGAGAAGAAAGGACTAGGGAATTGTAAAGCCATTATTCCCACACTCTCTGAAAATCACCCTATGTGCAGTTAATTACCGATGAGGAACATACTCTCTCTCTCTCTTTCTCTTTGTAATTAAGTCAAGTGCTTTTCAGTTTCGCTGCTTTAAATTACTTGCATTTAAACTTTCACTGCCTTTCAGAAAAGCAGCTCCTGACTAGGACTACCGGCAACATTCAGTGAAGTAAGATCACCGTTAGCCATTCCACAGTATTATTCTAAATGAAATACTACAGTTGATCTCAAATTTTTCTTTCAAGGTTGTTCCCCCCAACCCCCGCTTCAAACCTCTGACCTGTTTTACCTCTCGCACAGCACTTGGAAAGCTGCTTCTCTGAACTCCTCACAGGTGAACAAATAGAAAATGAAAAATGTTCCATCAAGGAGAGATCTTTATAAGTCACAGTGGATGTAATTTTATTTTCTTTCGCAATCGCTTGCCATTGTCCTCAATTTATGAGTGGAATTCCACTTTCATAGGTTAGACAGCACAATTCATCGCGGAATTCCTACGTCCATGTAGAACAAACAAATGCTTTGGTACACTTCTGCTTCTTCTTCCTTTCTTCTATCTTAGCTGCCAGAACAGATTCAACTAGTCTATTACGTGAAAGACGAAAATGGAATTAATTTAAATTCATCATTTATTACTCTGTATAAAGATATGGCAAAATACTTTCCTCCTCCATTAAAAACAAAACTTACAAACTCGCCTGTTAACCCCCCTGCTCATTTCCATTCCATTGCTACATGTGATAGACCACTGCAGCTGGTGCAATTATGTGAAGATGAATATAATGAAAAGATACAGGTAACGACTTAGTTGTAAAGCCTCAAAATTTGGCCTTCTGCACAGAAGGGAAATAATTACAAAGGTCAAAAGGAAAAGTATCCTGGTGTTTCTGTCCTAAATAAAGAAAACTGTTCAGAAAAAAAGTTGAGGAAATGACAAATAAGGTAAAGTAAGCATGTTCTCTACAATTTCATATTATGCTGTTCTCTGTCTCCAGGTTACTGTTATTTTCTTATATTTTCTAAAATACTATCAGTAACAACTTTTCACACCTAAATAGTGTCTAGATACTACCTCCACGCTTTTTTCATTGCTGCAGTTGGTTTATATAGGACACATCAAAGCTGAGTAAGACAGCAGAGGCTTAAGATACCGGCAAGGCTGCGCAAAGACTTCAAGAATCTCAACTCTCTGATCACTGAACACCATTGCTGTTTTTACATCTGTATGCACAGAAGAGGTAAAGAAACAGAATCATGCTGTAGAGAGACTTTAGGAGCAATAAATACTGAAACGTATACAGAAAGGGAGAAGAAACGGTGTTTTCAGAGCTTGGAACTGCGTATTGGTTGACACTTGAAGGTCACAGTTATTGCCCCTAACTTCAAAGGGAGGGATCTGGAAATGGCATCCTGCCAAACTGCTGTCTTTCTTTCCTCCCATCCCATCATATGTGTAAAAAAACTTTCCTGGCCTCAGAGGATCATGTTTACAAATACTGGGAACACCCTGTGGAGGTGAATCCTCTAAGGCACGTATAGGCCCGTGCATAAGACACTACCATGGGCCTCTGGAGAAACGTATTCAAATCCTGGTTTGGCATTACATTTCCTCAGGTAATTCACCAAAGCTAAATACACAGTGGAAAATTTTAAAAAAAATAGCCTCAGTCACACTGTGCTTTCATTTGCCGGGCAGCTGTAGCCTCATTTAAGTCTCACTGCTTTCTTCATTCCTACTACAATTTAAACAGGAAAAAATCTACCACTGCTTTTACGCAAAGTCCAGTGCTGTCAACCAGACTCTGCATGCATGCGAAGTATAAAACATTTCCTTTCAGCAAGATCCACAAATAGCAAACAGTACCCCTACTACAAAAGCTGACATTTCCACAGAGGTATTTTAATTCATATGAAAAGTGTGGGTATCAAACTGAGACAGTAACAGGATCAGTACATGAGACACTCATCAAGCTGTAACTTTGAAATTTTTATTATTACCCATGCATTAATAGGTCAATCCTTATTTATACATAAAAGGAGTCTTTTTTTCATGGTGTAGGTTTGAAAGAAGACTTTTCTTAACCTGTCTCATGTCTCTTCCTCTACTGCATTGCCTACAGGCACTTCCAAGATATTCTTACAGAGTAAGATCACAAGTGTCACATTTTTACTCACTTCCTTTCAAATCCGCTTGACTTCATACTTCAAATAACCCTACCTGCACAAGAGGTCCTCCTTGTCCCAAAACTAAAATAGCAGCACGTTAATGGATCAGATTTTGTATGTTGTTGTTATCAATGACAAATAAAGCTCTGATGCTACGAATAGATGCAACCTTACCAAGCCTTTTAATTTCATGCATCAATCTCCTTTCCAAACCCACTGCTTTTACAACCCATTTCCATTTTTGCCCATACCAATCAAATTGTGAAAAGTTAACATCTCCCCCATTAGCATCATATGCCATTCTATTTCAAAGCCACCAACAATGCCAGGTAGCTCAAACCACATACATATATGTATTAAAGGGATCCTTGGCACATCCACAGATAGGTGGCTGCATGTTTATCCTGGAGATGTTTGCTTTATTTAGATTCATCCCTCAGTTGTTTCAAATATCTGAAAACAGGAACCAGAGACAAACATCTAGGAATAAAATGCATTTGTTTCCTTCTATGGAAGCAATAAAAATAAATCAATTTCTTTTTTCTTCTAGGCCTTTAATAATCTGCATCACAGCCTGAGTCCTGCATTAAATGCTGATGTTGAGTCTCCCCACTTTGCTGTTTCATACTTACCATACCATTAATATTTACCACAGACGGCAACTCTAAAAGATGTGGAAAGTAC
This sequence comes from Dromas ardeola, assembly GCA_013398915.1. Lineage (NCBI taxonomy): Eukaryota > Metazoa > Chordata > Aves > Charadriiformes > Dromadidae > Dromas > Dromas ardeola. Next base: position 360,536 of record VYZM01017111.1, on the reverse strand, counting down.
CCATCCTAAATAAAATGAAATAAATGCCACCCACCACTCTAACCAGCAGTTTGATTTATAGCCTTAAGTATTCACGTATCAAAACATTTCACACAGTGTAGTGGAAAGTCACTAGAACTTGAAACATCATGACAAAAACTAGAATTTTGCCATAGTAAATGCTAGAGAAAATCAAAGATTAGTTCTGGTTTAGGATGTCTGAAAACATAGAAAATCATAATAAAAAAAAAAAAAGAAGTCTCAGCTGTATTTTGGACAAACCACCCCTGCAGGCCTGGCTCTACATGAAGCAATTTGAATAATCATTTAATAGTACATAATAGCCAAACTAAGGTCTGTGCTGTTGGTTAGAAACTCGTCAGGAATCCGAAGCTAAGCAGAAAAAATGCTTAGCATCAGAGGCTCAGCTGTGTTCATTGTTTTCTGGTAAAACCAAAACAGCGTCACGATCTCTTCCTGCATCTGAGCCATCCTCAAGCATCAGAAACATGTATTTTCTTGCAAACAAATCCTCAGCACAGCTTTCCTTTATTTAGACAACAATTTTCCAGCTTTCTTCTTCCTAGGGTTGTAAAGGGCGTGAAAACCCTTGAGCCCAGTGTGCACCGTGCAATGGTGCTGTGTCCAGTTAGCCCAGAAATTTGCAGGAAACTTTTGAATTCCCTGTGCTACCCTTTGCTCAGAGGACGAGTCCTAAAAGCCTTCCAGGCAGGACCCTAAAAAAAGCACAGTTCTCTCTCCACTGTTTTTTTCCTTAACAATACAGTTCTCCTGAAGGCCGAGTTTCTTCAGATTGAAAAATCTGGAAGCCTCAGGTGAACCTGAACAGTTGCTCTTCCTCATACCTTTTTAGCCCCGTCGTCTGGAAAAGATAGCTTGTTACATCCAGCTTCGATCACTGATTAGGAAGCAGGCTCTGACAGGTTCTTAGATGGCAGCCAGCTCTTCTGCTTGTTAGGTTTCAAGCACAGGAATACTGACAAGTCCTAACCAAGGCCTGGTTATCTCTAGGTGAACGTGTATAGCGTTACATGATCAATCCTAGCAATTCTTTTGTGATTTTTGATGATATAAAACAAATCAAAGCTACGAAAAAGAAGAAGAAAGCAGAGAGTCTAGTAAAGTAAGGTAAACACCTAATCCTAGCTATTCACAACTTTATAAACCTCAGTCTTTGATTGTAACTAATTGCACGAAGCTTTGACAGAGCCGTTCACTCAAATGTTGGTAAGAGGTGTCAGTGTAAATCCCATAGAAGCTCCCTTGAGTACATTTGCTATGTCTGGCTGGCTCAGCTCTTATGGGACACCCAGGGAGAGAGACGGGGAGGTCGCTGTGCAGTATTGAAGAAAGGGAAATGCACAGCAAAATGTGAAACACATTAATTTGAAAAACTTGGAGAAGTACTTGTTCCTGGTTTATATGTATAGGGCTCTTGCACAGCACCTGTTCAGTGCTCAAGACAGCACTGAGAACTTCCAAACTACCTGCCTTCTACTCCCTCAAAGCCAGACACGACGAGACTGAAAGACAGACAGACCCCAATTTGTTTTTTAATGTTTATATCGCCAAAAATCACTGCATACAATAAAACATCAATCTAGTGCAAGTTCCATGCCACTCCTTACATTCTTCCCTGACTCTATCTATTGTGTGGTTGGAAAAAGCTAGCTTTACTTTAAAAAGAAAAAAAACAAACCTCATGGAAGAATTTACTTAAAAGTCTACCGCTTAAGAAACAGCACCCTAGACCACAGATTGAAAGCACTCAATTTGGACCAGGGCAGAAAACCTTAGGAGGTGCCCTCAGTGAAGCATTTAAAACATCGTGTTAACAGGACTGAAGTTCCCCCAGGTCTTTTGGTGCTCTGTGCCACCCTGGTAAAAGAAAGAAGTTTTGAGCAAAGCAAACCTGTTGGTGGTCAGACCTGGCATTTCAAAGAACCCTGCAGCAGCTACATATCCTTAAACTGGCTTTCAGCTTTTCTTAGTTAGTAGTCGTTATCAACTTCTTTATTTATTTATTTAGTAAAAGGCACATTAGCCTGTGTTTCACTCCCCATGAAAACTATTTTAACACAAAGCAGATTTGGGTCTTTATTTGTTTTGAACCACAAGCGAAAAAAGCAATACATTTAGTTTGGAAGACGGTTGCCAAATGGATGAAAAAGGCCTGCAAGTTTTCCTTCTGGTTGCCCTTAGCATTTACGGTCAACTTTTCCCAGGTCAAAACCCAAAGTCTGCTCTCAATTAGCCTGGCATAAATCAGAGCAACTCCATTGACTTCAGACGGCTTTTCTGGATATAGAGCATTGTGAGACAGAACAGAATTTGGCCAATATTGTCTTTTTTTGTTTTACCGGCACCATGGATTTTTCTCATTTTGGAAGACTTATCGGTTGACACAAAGCAGATGACTGTGGACAACCTGTTTGATGTGGTAAACAAAAGCAAAGTAACTGCCAAACCAGCTGATTGAGTTAGAAAGAAAAGAAACATGAACACTGTGGGAAGGAGAATGCTGAGGAAGAACTTGAACCTTCTACTGATTTTGGTAGTGAAGTCCAAAAATAACCAAGAATATTGCCCAAAACACAATTTAGTACAGTGTAAGAGTGTGACTTTAATCTCTAACCATATTCCATCAGAAGCAATTCCGCTGAACTTCATGGTGCTAATCCACTGTAAAACCAGACATAGACACCTGCAACCACACACAAAGCTTAGATACCAGCAGCAGCAACACAGTAAGATTATAATTAATATTGCTACATGTTTCCTATTGGTAAAGAATATGTAATGAAGGAATGAAGAGACTGAAACCCCTTTTTGCAGACTACTTTTTAGAAAATACAGGACTGCAAAAATTTACTGTGAAATTTTTCCTTCCTCGAGAGGGACTAGGATTATGAACCCGAAGAAGGGAATTAGCAGTAGATACATCTTCCCTTGATGAACAAATGTTACTTTCAGTTTAGAGAGATAATAATTAATTTTTATCCATTTGTACAGATTCCTTTCTACAATATTAATCATGGAAGTAGAAGAGACACAACAAGCATTTCTTTTGACAAATACAGGTGATGGCTGCATCATATTTTAACATATGATTTTAAAATTTCATTATAGCTTGCAGCAAGGCCTAAAGCTATGATGCGCTATTAAAATCCTTTAAACTAATAAATAGTGTTGCATCAGAAACCACGTGCTCAAATTTGAAAACTTGATTCCAGTAGGAACAATGCAGAAAGAAAAACCTCTTTCCATTTAAGGTGAATTCAAACTTTATAAATACGTAAAAACTTCGTACGAGTCATTCAACTTCACTATTTTTCTGTTTAAATGTTAATGAATAGAAGTCATGAAGCTTCTACTTTATTTTTGTCCCAGTTTAGCTATCAGGTGTAGAGATACTATTGATTTCATCTGGACTATTTCACTGAAAACTGAGAGACTCACTGGGATATGATAAAGTAGGAAGGCTGGTTTTCCTCTTCCTACCACAAGTACAGATTTGGGTAGATGATGAGACTAAAAATGTAAAGGACAGAATCAGCTTTTCTGAAATGCTTGTTCACCAGAAACCCAACGGGATTTACAGAAGAGCCAACAGTTGACTAGCTTCTTGTTATGGCAACTTTGAGAATTTCACTGAACGTAGAACTTGCATCGTCAGGTACCAACAAATATTCCATGGTCTGTAATGTCCAATGGGAAAAAACCTGATTTGCTAGCTACAAGTAATACTCCCTTGTCTTTACCTGCTAAGAGGGTCGGAGAAGGGAGGGGGGGGAGGGGGGAGGGAGGAATTTTATTTAACTACTATGAGAAGATCAGTGTTACATATATTCATAATTGAATGCCTCTTTCCTTAGAGAGGCAGGTGAGCAAGTTAGAAATTCCAAATGGAGTTGAAGAGAAATTAATTATTTTCCTCGAGGAGATACCAAGGACAACATGCAATTAAATTTGATTGCTTAAATGATGATTTCTTTCTTGGATTTAAACTTAAATTATGCTTTAAATTATGTCAGTTTCAAGGAGTATGTAGAGTGGAGCTGGATATTTTTTTTCAGAAAAGGAAGATAATTATCACTAATATTATTGACATTAATTATTGAAATATGAATAACAAGTATTGAAATTATACTATGTTGGTGAAAAAAATATATCAAAGAACTTATGAAACTAATCTGCTGTATTTCTATTGCCCTGATAATAAAAATCAGCTCAAACACAAATTCATTAGGAATTAGTGAAGACTACAAAATAAAGCTAGTAAGCAAACACTAACAGTGAGAAAGCATATTGATAGCGGTTGTCATCCTGCAGGACTTGTATTTATTTAACTACAGTAAAAGAATCACCAATTTTTGTAGAGTTGAAGCATCCCCTTGTTTCTAATCCAAATTAAGCAGTTTAACAAATCAACAATATCTGCTGCACATCCATGGGTACAGATTCTCAATCACGTTGGTTAAGCCATGAAGCAGGGCCCAAGATCGTGCTCGAGGCATCCCATGCAGAGCAGCTGAAGCCCCCAGGTGTACTCACACTGAAGACGCTTTAAACTCAGCCTCAAATGCACTGTCATCCTCATCATCAGCCTGTAAGACCACAGGGCGCTCAGCCTCCAGCTCACTAAGGCACGGCCGATAGAAGGTGATGGAAAACAAGCATGAATGTGTTGCCAAATGGAAGAAAAAAATAAAATAAAAAGAAAAAAGAAAAGGAAACCAAAAGCCACTCTGCAGCATACAATACACAGCTACTGTTCAAATTATCTGCAGTCTTGTATTTTCATATTGCCTGAAGCCATTAGGCTTTAGTCAACTCAGTTTGCTTTGCAAGAAGGGCTGCTTTTCATGTAATGCAAGATTTTAAGGCTCTAAGTTCACATCCAGTGCTTACCAACAGAAACCCCCCGAAGAACTTCCCACATGTTATAATCAACACAAGATATGCTCTTCATGGAGCATGCTTTGGTTTTGCAAATTTACACCTTCAGCCATGAGATGACAGTGTCTAGCTTTAGCCATCTGCAGTGTATGTATCTTCACCTGAGCTAGTCAGCCAGATTCCCTTTATAGTCAACAGAGAGAAACAGCCAGTTTCAGAGCATGATTCATCTCGGTTGAAATTTCAGGCACGTAGAATACGTTAGATAACGGAAGGCCTACCAGTGCTTGCTGCACTCCACGGACATCAAAGGGAGGCGAGCTGATCAGACATCTAACTTTCAAAAAATTAATTCCAGCCCTCTTGTGCGGCAGTTGGACAAGCTGAGGATCTGCAGCTCCCTTTTTTCCTCAGCATGCATAGCCAAAGCTAACTGTTATGGGATGGGCAACAACACTAGCTTTGACTGACTCCAGTGTTAAAGACTGCTGCTCAACTAGTCGTTACTATCTCTCTTTCACTAGTTATAAAACATTAGATATATTCACTACTGTAGCGTAGCTCAAAGGAAAATATTTATGCTGGAATGATGATTGCAAATGCAGGGCAAAAAAAAAAAAAAAAAAGAACTGCAACATATTGTGCTGATGGGAGGGAGGTGGTTAATGAAGATGTATTGAACAGTGTGGGACCTGAGTATGATATAAATGGTATAGAATAAGGGGATGGAGAATGTGCTGGTTTTGTCTGGGATAGAGTTAATTTTCTTCATAGTAGCTAGTATGGGGCGATGTTTTGGATTTGTTCTGAAAACAGCGTTGATAATACAGGGATGTTTTGGTTCTTGCTGAGCAGTGCTTACACAGAGTCAAGGCCTTTTCTGCTCCTCGCACCACCCCACCAGTGAGGGGGCTGGGGGTGCACAAGAAGTTGGGAAGGGACACAGCCGTGACAGCTGATCCCAACTGACCAAAGGGATACTGCATACCACATGACGTTATACTCAGCAATAACACTGGGGGGAGGCTGGCAGCGGGGGCCGCTGCTCGGGGACTGTCTGGGCATCGGTCCGTTGGTAGTGAGCAACTGTTTTCATTTGCACCACTTGTCTTTCTTGGGTTTTATTTCTCTCGTTCTGTTACTTTCCTTTTCATTACAAATTATTATTATTGACAGTATTATTATATTCCAATTATTAAGCTGTTTTTATCTCAACCCACAAGTTTTCTCACTTTTACCTGTCCTGCAGTGGGGGGAACACGTGAGTGGCCGTGTGGTGCTTAGCTGCCGGCTGGGATTAAACCATGACATATACACAGGACAAACAGTTCTGCATTAATGTGACTACGCCCTTGTTACAAGCTTCTGTTATGTCACTATATTGAATATAAAAATCTGTCAATGGATAAGATTAACCTTGGTTAGTTCCCATATTGAATGCTTTACCTCATGTGGTTCAGGTCCATTTACTTAAGGCAGATGGTGCCAAAGAACGTAGCTATGTAGGTTAATCAAGTCACCTACAAATCCACTTCTTTTCGCTGGTTTTCTGGTTTTTTTTTCTTTTAACTTTAAATATGCTTTTTTTTTTTTTTAATTCCGTGGAAAGAGGAAGAAAAGTCTGGCAGATTAATGAAGTGCAATGAGCATAACAGAAAGTAATAGGGGAAAAGAAAGGACTATTCCTCATCTTATGCACTTACCTCTCACTGAGGTCTTCAACGCGCTGTCCGTGGCCCAGCATGAAGCTAGGGTTCGACTGACTGCATGGACTCGCAGGGGCTGATAAAGTGCTTTTGACGTTCTGTACCGAGTGCCTGCGGCTCCGGCGGCGCTCCAGCCCCCTTCGCTCACTAGCACCAAGACTGGCCCTTCTCCGGTCCTTGCGCCCACTGGGAGGTGGGTCAGCACTCTCATCTCCATCCTCGTGTCTCAGGGTCAGCTGAGAAAGAAAGGAAGAAGGACAAGGTTTCTGACCCGGTTCCTTTAGGCACCACATGTCTTCACACCTAGGCTTTAAAATTAACCGATCTCAACGTGATTAACTCCTATTAGTGTAACCATTTCTATAGCTGTCCCTGTAAGTTGCTGTCTACCCATTAGTGCAGTGCAGCAGCTCTAATAATGGAATTATATACTGACGCCTTGTATAGAACACTACAGGACCTACACACCTACAGGACAAGACACATTTATGTATCTCCTAGTTTAGTTCTTGGTTTTGTTGTTGTTTTTTTTTGTTGTTGGTTTTTTTTTTGTTGTTGTTGTTTTTTTGTTTTTTTTTCTTTTCTTCCCCCAATGTAGGACTTAATTTTCAAGGAAGCTGAGCTGTGTTGTACACCAAGCTCTCTTTATTTCCTCCCAAAACACTTAGGTGAAGTCTTGGCTCTAGTGAAATCAACAGAAGAAACTCTCATGCATTGACTGACTGAACACCTCCTCATGTTCAGACGTGACACTTGTAATGACCGAGTGGAAATTACCATCTACTACTTTAGAAAGTATTTTAGAATACTGCCGTCACTTCTCCCAAGCCAAGGAAAAGATCAGCAGATGTATGTGTAACTGCATTCCTCTTAAAAATCTCCATTTTTACAGATCTCCCTGCAAAGCAAACGAAGGAAAAAAAACAAACAAACAAAACTATTTCTGTGCACTGGTACCACAACAGATTAAGAGAAAAAAATGCAGACCACACATCTCCTCTAAACCTCACAATTTTTAGGTTAGCATAATTACTTTCACGTATGCCTTCCAGTGGAAAATTCAGTATTTCCTGCCAGTTCAGAAGCACTGTCAATACAGAGGAACATATGTATTATATCAGAAAAGAATGATGCTGAGAATACCATGACCACAATGACATTTGACAGAAACTTCCGACATGGGTTTAGAGCTCATCAGTTGGAAATAATAGAGGAGTAAAATACGGGTCCAGCACGTAGTATCTTGAACTGCAGCATGCCGTTGACATGCCAATGTGACATACCTCTAACAGACATAAAGCAAGTTCTACCTTAGGGTACGTGAGGAGAGATATCACTGGCAGAAACAACAAAGTTACTGGTGGATCTCATCTGAAATGCAGCATAACATTTAAGTAATCTTTATATGAGAAAGATCCATTCAAACAGGCAGAGATAGAGAAGAGGGTGATACGGGTGATCAGAAGAATGCGTATCTTCTCGTTTCTATTAGTCCTTTCATTCTGATAATTCTTACTGGAAGTAACTTTAACAAAAAAAGGCAGGAGGTAAGAGCAATATCCCTGCTTAGGGTGTGAAACCTTTTTCAGTGGGGAAGAAGAGATTTTTCAGATACATAACATTGGCAGAAAAAAAAATAAAAATGTGCACAGGCATGTCTAAATTTAATGTGGTCATCAAGAGAAAGCTGGTACCCAACTAAGCCAACTGCTAATTTTGCAATCAAGTCTTTCAGTAGGTACAGCATGCACAAAACCCCCTGCTTATAAGATTAATGATCATCTTTTTAAAAGAACATGGAGCCCTCTCATTCTCATGTTTCTGTTTTGGCCTGACTCTTCTTGCAAACTGCTGTATATAAAACTTAACTCTGCCAAAGTTAGTGAAGTGACACGGGTGTAGAGTTGATGAAGAAAATGGAGAATCAAAACTACCAAATCTGTTGCTGGACATAGATGGAGATAAAGTAATTTCATTTAATCACACCAGAACATGAATTCACGTTTACATTACATTAACTTCAGCCTAAACCTCCCTGCTCCAACACTTCTCGAAGTCTGAAAAGAGGCTAATTATTAAGAAACTGGATATCCTATCCTTACATATGAATACTCCAGAAGTAGTCATTTTATACCTAGGCGGTGAATGTGGAGTCACCCATTACTCTATTGCTGCAAACTGTATAGGATCTGGTCCAGTGTAAACTCGTAAACAAGGACTTGCTGGGTATTCAGCTGCAGAACAAGTGGTATTTGTGAAGCTGAGCTCAGCCGAACCCTTTTCATGAGCTGAATACTTCTGCATATGGAAAGAACTTGTACTTACTTCAGGAGGTGTACCTAGCAGTCTGAGAAAGTTTTAATTGCAGGCAGAACTGCCTCTAAGGAGGCTAGTAAATGGTTTGCCTTGGAGTATGCCCCAGCTCTAGTATGAAATGCATTTGCATTAAACGCAGCTATGCACTGTATCAGGTCCCATAGACGAATGTGTGTAATAATTCTAGCAACCAGATGTTTTTCTTTTAAAATAAAATAGATAACCAAATTTCACCTAGGTTACATTGCCCCCCCTCCTCTTGGCTTTGAAGTCCGCACAAGCTGTAAGATGCATAAAACAGGGCATGTTATGTTACCTCATAAATGTTAAACTGCTCAACTAAGTCCAAGTCTGTTCCTTTCTTGTTCAAGTGTCTCTGTGAAATAGCTTCAATGCCTAGCTCTTCCAGACAGTCCACCACGTCGTAGAAAGAGTCTTGATCTGGCAACCCCGACAGCGTCTAAGAATCAAAGGAAAAACATTTAAATCTGTTTGTTTTGAAAAGAATTAAACAAAGGCTTTTAAAAGCGGGTGGCAAGTGGTGCTACGTATGATTTCAATAAAGTAAAACCCATGATGTGGGATTAGAGACACCACTAGAAAATAAAAAACAAGTGGCACAGCTTTTAACAAACAACTCTGTGCACTGTGCAGAAAAATGAATAATAGGCAAAACAAATCAATGTTGTTATTTCATACAAAAAAGTATGGAAAATATGGGTCTTTAAAATACACAGTTGGATTCTTCCTGGCTTCATTCAAGTACAGATTTAAAGAACAGAGAATGTTAAAGCATCAAACACAGGGATAAAAGTGAAGAGAGAGAAAAAAATAGTTTAGCTAAAAACAGTGAAACTGATTTCCTACTGATTCCTGTAAATTTGGCCTTAAGAAGAAAAAGCCCAATGCACAGCTGTGTGATGTCAGGACAGCAGGAAATATCCTGCACCATGTGCCTACTGTCCTCAACACCTGCAGCAGAGGTCATCCTCCCAGTGCGCAAATTGTGTTATATTACAGAGATATTGACTCCTTTCCTCCCTTCCTCCCTTTCAACTTGAAAAGTCTTATTAAAGGTACGCTGACTCCTTAACTCCTATGAAATGTAAGAAGAGTTACTAATTCCTGCTTATGGGGTAAGTTGTTACCAGTGACAGCGGAGAGGAGCTTTTGCACACTAGAAAATAAAGAATGCCAATAATAACAGCTATTGAAAATGAACTGTTTGAGTTCTGAGCTTTCTATGCCACCTGCTCGATGTTCAAGAGAGAACACTTTTCTTACCACAGTCATTTCCCATTTTTTGGGTGAATTCAGAAAACTGAGAAAAGGAAGGCAGTCTTCTGCAGCGTACCAGGTATACCAAAGCATGCCACTGCAGTGTACGTAGCCAGAGGGATTACATCAAGCCACCCACAGCTTTACTGCAGAGTGATGCATGGGAAGAGGACATGGGCATTGGACAACTTTGTCCAATGAGCACAAGCGAACTTCATCCACCAGGGTCCTGCAGACTTTTACAAAGTCAACAGAAAACACTATTATTATGGTTTGCCATTGATTTCTGCTCAGCTTGTGCTGATTTTTTTACTGCTCCTAATGGATGATGCAAAAAAGTGAGTGTAATCCTGCGCAAATTGAGAAACTACTGAACATCCAGTGCAACCTACCTGCAGAGCAACATACACCTCCTCGCAAACATCAGTCTGTACAGAGCCATTTCTGCACAATATGTGAGAGTGCAGACTGGAAGCAACTCAGTTATTCTGGATTAGCTCACCAGAGAGATGCTTACTCTGACGTAGTTTCCTCTCTCCTATTTAGGGAAGTAATTTATCTATACGCCCAGCAGAGGAAAGAAAGAGTAAGAGATACAGACAGCACATGCGAAAACCAGGCCCTCTCCAGAATGAGTGTCATCTTCTCATGCCCGGGATGGGATGAGCTGCACTCTGAGAATACTGGTTTTCCGGAGCACGGCTTTTCCGAAGTGTCTCTGAGCAGCAGAATGCAGAAGAGAGCAGCCACTCTGGGCTGCCTCCCTACACCGAGAAGCTTTACATTCAGAAAAACTGGTCTGAATTACATGACTAACAAGAGAGAGGAAGAGAGAGCTGACATATCCTGCCCTGTTAAAGCATCTCCTTCCTGTGAAATGAGGCACTGGAAAATGTGCCTCACCGAGGAACTTTAAATTTAATTTATTTTTTTTTTTAAACTAAACAAAATGCAGCAACATCTTCTTCTTCAGTCATTACAGGACTATTGCCTGATGTTTGGTGAGGTCCATCACAACAGGAATGCTCAGTACAAACACCAATGAAGTGTTAGGGTTATACGTTCAGGGTTACATGTTCAGGTTCTAGTTAAGAATTTGTCTTTGTCCAGGACAGTATTTAAGCCTCTTTTTAAAACCCACTGAAGACCATGGAACTAAATTTTCCTGAACAGTGCCGAAAGTAGATATCACATACATTTTGTTCTTTCCTAAACTGATACCTAGCATTGAGTAGAAATCTCAGGATTCAGCAAATGAAGCTATTCCACTGTAAATTCAATGGAGCTTTAACACAGATACGGAAATACTATAACAGAAAACTACATCTATCATACTTTCTCTTGCTAATGAAAGAAGTAGACAGCAGCTACGCTGACCTGAGTGTGTCTTCAGGCACAGTAAGATGTGATGCCTTACATGCAAAAGGATGGACAAACAGTCAGATCTTCTGCACAGATCTTCTGAGCATTTACTTCTTAAAATATCAGGATATGGTCTTAATGTTGAAATGCAGATCACCCGCCTTCAAGTATAGCTTTTTTAAAAATCTGAGGTCGGCCAGGCTGTAGACAGGGAAAATAGCAGCATAAGGTTGTATTTACTGGCAACCCTGCTTCTGTCAGCAGCCTTTTATTGGTTAATATAATTTTAAATCATGCAGCAGTGGAAATCTAATCTTCACTGCATGCTACTGGCCAGAACTGGGCAATTGAACTCCCAAGTATAGAAATCAAATATTTTTCCTTTGCACGGTTTGTCATTAAACTCACAGATCCATTTTTGGAGCCTAATGCGTATCAAATTCAATTTCTAACATTATGAAAGGGCACCTCTGGTGTCACAACAAGGTCAGTTCAGTTTAGCCCAGGAGAAAGATATTTGCAGTAATTAAACACATGGGACATGAAGTCCTTGCATAAGTGACTGATTAATTCTCGCTTGTGAGATGAGAAAACAAGAGTGGGCCCCCCTTTTCTTGGTGGCTTTAAAAAGGTAACAGAAGTTGCAACCAGCAGAGAAGAGGTCAGAAATCGGGCAGGACCTTCCAAGGTCCTTGCTCCTTCCTGAGTATCTCATGAAGTTCAAAATGATACTGCAGTATCAAAATTTACATACAGTTCCCAAATATTTCCTCCTGCTCTGAAGACTGAACTTTACAATATGAAAACCTGTCTAGAGAATTAAAATTCAGCCACTTGGAGTTGCATGTTTAAACCATACTCTGTGGTTTGCTTGCTGTATTTTGTTATGTTTCGAACTCAGGTGTACAAAGGAAACATGAATATGAATGTCAAGACTCATTCATATGACTCTAACCAGTTTTGGTTTGAGGAAACCTCCCTGAATTAAGATTTTTATTTGTTTGTTGTGTGATTTTACAAGTTGCTGTCAAGCCCTTGAGGGAATGCCTATGCAACTTTATGTTTTTCCCTCTCAAGTGGCTGCTTTTGGAACGGTGAACTAAACAAATTAAAACCAAAACCCCTGAGAGTATTGAGCTTGACATATCTTCTTAACCACATTTTTACAAAAGCTTAAACAATATGTTTCACCTAACTGTGACAGTCCCAGTGGAAAGAAAGACAAGAAAATTGATGCAGTAGTATCAGGGGTTAAAAAAAAAAAAAAGGAAAAAAAAAAGAGTTTTAAGGGGGTATAACAGCCAAATGTTTTCCTAGATGATAAAAACTATTAGACATCATACTCAACTGGTAAAAGCATAATATCCTTATCACTATGTATCCTCAGTTATGTTTCTGAACAAAACCTGACATTAATTAGAGCTAGCCTACGCCTGGCTTCAGACTGAAAGGCTCTCTTTATTTTCAGTTTTTAAAATGTGTAACCCTGGCTGATACTAGCTAGTAAAACTAGTAAGTGTGGTGCCTTCTGTCATTTACAAAACAATCACAGTATAAACCAGTGGTGCAGAGAAGGTACAGACAACAGAAAGTCCAGCTAAATGTGTTTAGTGTACAATGCTCTATATGCAAGTCTAAGTAATAAAGGAGTGCTGCTCTGGTTACTAACCATCCAACAAAATGGGCTTCACTAGAGGGCCCAGGCACCACAGAGACGTTATCGAAACCTTACATGCTACAGTGAAAAGCACTAGATGGTAAATAAACATGCTTATGGGCATTAGCCAGGTTTTCAATTGCTTTGGGATAGGAAGAAGCATCTCTCATGTATGTGTCTTCCCAAGAACCGCAACTTCTTCCAAAACATCTGGTGCAGCCAACGTCAGACACAGGACGTAAGATGATTGTTGTTCCGGTGTGGCAGTTGCGATGTTCTTAAGGCAGGTGACCAAAAATCGATGTGCCAGCTGCTGTATTAATGCCACACTGGACTGAAACTGCACTTTTTCAGCTACAGCTGACGGACCGCTCGCAGCTGGTCCATCACTAAGCTCCCACTAGTAACCACTGGCCTGGAAGCTGGTGCTTAAATTCTAGTCTTATACTGGACCTGCTAAAAAACATACAGTGCTTAGTCCAACTATACCAAAATGTATTAATTTTTATATACCTCATAATCATTTTCTCTTGTTTGTTTTTTTTTTTTTTTAAATGTATTGCATGTTATGAGAGAAAAAGCAATATTAAATACAGGTAAAAAGAAAATCAACAGTAATCTTACAACTACAAAGCTTCCAGTGTAATCCCAATAAGGAAGAGGTTCTACAGCAAGTAAATAGGAAGTGAATTAAATGTAACACAGAATTTTCCTTCTGCATTTGATGAGTAGGTTTTTTTTTTTTTTAATATATATGAAGGAAACACAAAGGCTTTAATCTATCCGTACCTCAGTAGTAAAAATGAAGAATGTAGAGTTAGAATAAGATCTAACCGATATTAGGAACTAACCAAAGTAAGACAGCAAAGGTTATACTGAAACTATACATAACCTGAAGTATCTGTATTGGGATCAATCTCATTTAAGAGATTCATTACGCCTGAATCCCCCCAGATTAAGAGAGGGTTAATGACATGTAAGCATAAGTGAATCGGTTAAGCATTAACAAAAGAGAGGGAGAGGATAAAAGGACTGGAGCAATTCTTATGTCTGGGCAGATGTGTTTTCTGTTCCTGAGCAGGAAGGAAAGCAGTCTGTAAATGTATACATGGAGAAAGAAGCTTCCTTAAGACAAATCCCTCATGAGAACCTTGCCTGCACTGAAAACTTTGACGTTTCCTCATCTAGAGAAGCTGAAACCATCTGAGCCTTCTTTGTATTCTCTGCGGGGGAAAAAAATTACAACTGTGACATGCTGCTTGCTGTTTTCTCTATAATCATGAAAAAAATCCGATTAAAAACATCATAAAGCTGTCCATAAGCCAGATCATAATTATAACTGTGGCGTTGTGGGATTCCTCTCTTCCTTGATCTTCATAACTGCCTTGCTCCTTTGACTGCGAGATGCTTTTTCTTTTTGTGTGCTTTTAGAGAACTACCTCCTCCTAAAAATAGCTTTAAATGTAGTGAAAAACTCAGACTAAAGGACTCAACTGAAGGATGATGAAAGAGCCAACACAGAAAAACATTTTTGAACAAGTCAATCACCAGGTAGATTACAACTGTGCGAATGATGAAGAGAATTATCTCAGAAAGAGGAACTGGTACGTGAAACAACGAGGTATAAAATGGAGATGTTAAAAACTAGTCGCCTCGCCTTTAATAGCAACTACCGACAGAAGCATATAAAGCTAGTGATGCCTTTCAGAAAGAGTACATCAATAAGATAAGGTGGTCTTTTAAAGTCAAGAGGATCCTTACTACCATGTAAGCAGGAGCAAGGGTGCCTCTAAGTAAAATTACAGTGACATCAGTGATACCATTGGGTGACATCGGTCCCTCTCGCGCATCTTTGCTGCCATTAAGAAATTATTTTATCAAAAAAACCCAAAGCAACCCATGGTTCCAAACATGTAGCCATGAGCACCGTAAGCTGGCAGCCTGATTTATGACCTCTACCAACACTAAGGATCTTTAACTGCATATAATGAATAACAATAATATTCTGTAATATTCCGGCCTATTAAGTATAATCATAAACCACATGGTTATTTTGATTTGCTAGTAGTATGTTGATCTTCTGTGCTCTTTAAAAGGTCCATTTTTAATTTCAGTCACCCTGAGATTTGTTTAGGACTAGACGCTAATTTTTAAGGAATTTACGCTAATAAATTTCTAACTTTTACAGGCCTTTCACCTTCTGCCTCCTCATAGCACAACTGAGTACTTTGGAAAACATTTGATTTTACTGCAAAACTAGTACCTGTAACACAGGACACCAGAAAATATAAAGAAAGAAGAAAAAACGTAACCTCATTTTTTTAAGCAGAAACGCTCTTAATAGCACTCAGACCTGTTAAATTCATCATATTTGGATTCCAGTAAAAAAAAAAATTAATTAAATGATCTGAACTAGAAAATAGTGCACAATGCAAGCCTTTGTGAGCATGTGATTTTTTCAGCAGTACTTGCTTTCTTTGTCCCCTTGGACAATGTGTTGAGCTAGTTTGATGAGTTTTGTTTTGCGCTGCGTTGTCAGTGTTGGGAGAGGAGCCATGTCATAACATGTTTTCGCACAGCGCCTAGAAAATGGCAATTCTGCTCCCAGCTGCTGCCTCTGGGTGACTGCAACACAAGTAACAAGAGCACGCTGACAGATTACAACTTCTCCTGCAACTTCTCTGGAACCGGTCTCCTTTGTCGTATGTCCTCAACAGGGAGATCACTATACAATTGAAAATAATACCATCTCCATCAGTTACGCTAACAAAGCAAACAAACCTTGTTAACCAATGTCATTGCGTAAACCAGTAGCTCAGTATCAACCCCATCCTTCTCCTCCAGGATCTCCATGATGTTGGACCACGGCTTGGCTCCTAGAGGAAAAGCAGAAATCATTGGTGACGGTGATCCAAAAGGAAAGCTGCTGCATCAACGTTTATCCAAGAGGTAGTACAACAAGGTGGAATGATGTGGCCAGGTGGAAGATCAAGCGGAAAGATCTAGCTTCCTCTACAGTCTCCCCTGCTTCACAGAGTGAAGTTAATGCCGATAGTGAAAGCTACAGTGATCCTAATGCAGGGATCTAAAATATGCCAGGTGGACTTTCCCCAAAGGGAAATTTCTCTCCCTTGATGATGAAGGAAGCTTTGTTAGCCCACTTTGATTGACACTAAAGTTCTGAAGTTCAGGTGGGAAAAATTTTACCCCACATATCACAGGTTCACATGGGCTTAGAGAAATCTTCAACAAAATCCTATATGCTATGCTTTCAGTGCGTTTGTTTCTCACATTCCTAGTGATATCACTGAGTTACGCTGCATTAAGGTAAGTCCTGTTAACAAAACAGTGTGGCAGAGAAACACAGTTTTCTCAAACTATAGGCTTGTGTGTCCTGGATAAAAGAAATGATCAATGAGGGTAAAAGATTTTTGCTGTGATTCTTACCCAAATTATTTTAATAAAAATCCCCTCTACAGAACTTTCAGAAACGCTTCTCTCACTTTTCCACTGAGGTCAAAATTTGTGCTTCCAGTTACGACATATTTGCTTGATTTGCATGTTGATTTGCATTTGCATGATTATCTGATACCTAAACCCAAGTGGCTTAGTGAGTTACTGTGTCAAAAACGTCAGACAGGCAACACCAGCCAGACTCAAGATGACCTCTTGTGTGGAAGGTACCTTGTAAAACCCATCCTATTTCATTTGGCTAAAAGACAGATGGTTGCATTTACTCAAGAAAAGAACTCGCATAACTATTTTGTCTAGGAAACTGAAGTAAACAATAAAAGATGATAATTCAGTGTTTTGTTTGGAGTAAGGTTAAAGGTGAGGATGATGAAGCAGAGAGCTAACCCTGACTTAGAAATACTCAATTCAACTACACGAGCATAACTGCAAGAGTCTTTGAATTTCAGAGGGAAAAATGCAGAGTATTCCAACAGCCCACTTCCCTTAAACACTACAGGGATGACAATCATGTGAGTATAATCAGGCAGTAAAATGCAGATGTTTCATCACCATAACCTATTGCTGACTGATCAGTGACCCTGATGTTAAAACTCTGCATTACCCTCAGAGCGATAACGGTCCTTGTTTATTCATGCTGATATTAGATATACGCATCCTGCTACACAGACATCAAATCTCTGCTAACCAAGGATCTCCGTTTTCAAGGCGATGGCAGCGCACTGTGCTGAAAAACCTGTCTATTAATGAACACGCAGACGGCAATATTTCTCCTGTTTTCTTTTCCCTTCTTTTTGAGACATTCTCTGATCTTGACTACTGAATAATAAATCAAAGCCTCTTTATCTTGAGGCAAAATCAAAGCAGGGGGGATTCACTCTCAGTTCTCCAAATGTATTTATGTGCATTACTAATTAAATACTAATTCAAATACACAGCTGTAATGAAAATACACCAGACACCTCTTCACCAGATTCTCTATAGTACCAGACATTTTGTGCAGTAAATGTTCAAAAGACATGTGGAACAAATTCACTCGGCTCACAAATGATATATGATCAGCAGGAATGATATCCTCACTACAAAAATGTCTTCCTGTGGTTTCCAGTGAAAAATAAAAATGGAAGAAAATAAGAAAGAGAAACAAAATGGGGAAACTATGCAAGTCTGACTTACAACACTGCCATGTGGAAAAAAGCGAGTTGACAACAACATAAAAAATTAATTATTTAATCCACTGCATTATTCAGTGAGAGTCCTTCTAGGGAAACATGCCTTTATTTTCCAGGCAGGTTTTATTCTTATTGGAACAGTCCTGTTTGTTTTTTTTAAAAGAGCATCCTGGTGTTTGATTTTTTTTTTGCCTGAATGTCTCAATACTTCTCCATTATCATAAAAGAACATTTTCAGGATCACCTTTGCTGGTTTTCCTGCAAGGTTGAGATATATTTTTCTTCTACCCATGCTGCTGCTTTTTTTCAGAATACAATTTTTCTAAATTGTTATTCAGGCACACTTACTAGTAAGGCAGCCCTGTAATAGCTCATCCATCTTTCAAAGGCTTTAATTAAGGTGCTGCTATTAAACATAGGCAATTTCCACAATCTAGCCTTACATTTGAAATTCTTCATCTATTCCCTAACTAATATCAAGAGGAGGCAGTACTATCAATAACTTTGACAGAGCTACTCCAATCTGTACCAGATTAAACCTTTCTTTTCAAATGCTATTTTCCTCATAATGTTCTCAAGATGAACAGCCCAGGACTGAACATGGAAATACCCGTAAAGCCATCTACCCACCTGGGGACATCTACCCTTCTGGTCTGGAAGTTGCACCGTGAACTTACTGCATTATTATACCTGGGTTAATATGCCTTGCTAATACATAATGAGAGCCTATGGTTTCCAAACTATGACCCAGACAGCATGGGATATGGGCACATCTCGAGCAGCTGTCTGCTCTCACCCACTCCGATATCCTCAGCTTGGATTTCCAAACATGTTGTTCCTGTAGAGTCACCACTTAAAAGATGAGAACACAGGCTGGCGTCTACATGAAAAAAAATACATTTTCAAGGCTTTTTTTTTTTTTAATGGTGACATGGCTCAGTGGACAAAATCCTTCTCCTTTCAATCCACACAGAAAAACTTAGTGAAAGACACCTTGGAAAATCATATGCAAAAATCATACAATTGCTTTAAGAAATTGATGACTTTTCTAAACGAATTGGTCGCTACAGTAAAACAATGATGCTCATACAAGACATAAGAAAAACATGATGTATTATTTTCCCTTAAAAAGATATTTTTATTGTGGAGAATATTAAAGGCTCTCAATTTATAGATGGAGAATAACCTTGGAGCAAACTATTATGCAGAGCTAAAAGCTACAGCTTCCATTTTCTGTATAATGATCAGAATATAACAAATTCTGAAAAACCTAAACTCAAATCTAGATTTGGCAATGAATGTGTATTTTCTAGTAAAAAAATGTAAATTCATGTAATGTTTGTATGTTACAAATCTTATTTTTAAAAACAGCAAGTGTAATCATTTATGCTTGCCAATTATCAATAAGGTTTACTTTCCAGCCTGTCTCCTCCACCTGATTGTGACATAGAAGAATGATGATGTAGCATCCCAGTAATTCTTCTGGGAGGAGACTGGGATGTTCCCATAAGGTTGTGACTTCCATGCAGGACTTGCGGCAAAAATTGATGGGAATGATGAAACAGGCTCACTGCAGTAAAACAGCAGAGGTCGAGTTTTGTGCGTGTTCTCCTGCCTTCTAATGGGTAAAATGAGAATTGCTCGCCTGCCTTTCACAGGCTTCTCGCTGGTAACAGATCATTATCGTGGCTACTCTGACAGGAAGGCAGAAGCCTCAATCCTGATGCTACTACAGCACTCTCAGTAGTCACACACGGTGCATAAATCCATGGAGAACTATGGGGTTGCAACAATGAAGCCTATATTACATTAATACAGTCTATTGAATAGTGTTGTCCATTGTTTGAAGTCTTAGTCTTTTCTCTGTTTGCCCTTTAAATGCTTTTACATATGACTCTCAAAATAAAAGAGAAAAATTAATTTAATGATGTCATTCATGCAAAATCTTAATATCACAACTACACAGGATGTGCGCATTATGTATAAAGCATGAAAAACTTCGCATCAGGCCAGAACCATACGTGAGGACCACCACCAACTTATAGAGTGTCCGTTCTCTAGTCACTAGAGGATGGAAAGATATTAATACTTTTGGGAAGACCTCGACATCTTGTACTCCTGGCTATTTAAATATGAGTGAACGTACAGCCTTCCATCACACCTACAGTATGGGCATTAATTTAGTGGATATCGAACCATGCGTGAAATGGCAGAAAAAACAGAGAACCGATAATGAGGGCCATTTACAAATAATATAACAAGTCAGGAAGCAGAAACTTAATTCACAAACAGTATGAGAGAGTGTCCAGGTCAGCTACAGGGCTTTAATCTCTGTCTTAAAAAAATGCTCGTGATAAAGCAGCCCCATACAGCAGAGTGCAATGCCAGCTCCACTTTCCAGAGCCCGCACAGTCCCGGTATGCTCAAACTGAAAAGAGATTAAACTCCTCTGGGGCTCTGAAACAAGAAAGGGCAGGGGGAAAGGGGAGCTAGATGGAAGTAGAAGTAGAAGCTACTTCCGATATGATGAGGGCCATGCAGTTATTCAGTTACGGTCTGCTTGTGTCTGAGAGTAAAGCCGGCAATTCCACGGATCTCTGTACTTCAGTTTGCATATGGATGTGTTCTCACGTAGAGACCACAGATGGGATCGCTTTGAAACCAGGCTGAGTTATTATGGGGTTCTTTCTGTTAATCATGTGTGGTACACATGTTGAGGAATTATGTCATATCTCATCACCTTGTATGTACATGAAACATTGGACTTTTTTCAAAGCAGTGCTAAACTTAATTATATAACTGCAAGATTTATGACACTGTTTCAAGAAAAGCCACATCGCTTTTTCTTCCCCTGTATTTCTGTTCCATTAAATCAGTCATTAAACGCAGGTACTCCTCAGTTATAAGCCACTAATTTCAAAATACAAATTAAAACATAGCACGTGCACAGATAAAAGTGAGGGCTATTACATTGATGACCTAAAAAAGGAACTAAATTATAAAACCAGAAAAAAAAAATCTCCTTTGTAGCTAAGTGCAACTACATCATAATAATAATAATTAAAAAAAAAAGAGAAAGAAAGGAAAACTGGGTATTTGGGGCTAAATTATTTGCAAGAGTTCATGAGACAATCCACTAACCCACAGGTATGAGAATTCCCATAAACCCTCTCTTCATACTCCTAACAAGTATCCCTCTAAGTACACACATCACTTTTTTTCACACGTTTTACGTTATTACTCAAGGTGTTTTATTACTTCGGGGCATGTAAATGTTTTCCTGGGGCTGTTCTACAGATACAGAAGCGAATACACAGCTCATGGTAGTGTGTTTTGGGTTCTCCTTTCTCTCTTTTCTTTAATGAGGTTTACTAGCATGTGAACAGATGGCAATTTGAACATGTTGAGAATACCAGTGAGTTCAGAGAGCTGAGGAAACACTAAGATTGACTGTTAAAATAAATCAGCGCTCACAATTACATGAATATTGTAATTACATTTCCACTTATGGCATTGTAAGGTTTATTGGTTTTAATTCAAAACAGAAAGCCAACCTGGAGTCCACTATTTGAAGTACTACACTGTTTTGGAATTGCCCCTGCCGTAAGAGACAATATGGGTTTTTTTCTGGGGTCTTTTCAACACACTTATTCTGATAGCTGCAAGCAAAATCTGGCTATTTTCTCTCTTTTTTCTGGCACCATGTATCTCCCCATCCTCCAACTTTTTTTGTTTCACTTTTACCGTATCAAGTCGCTCAAACAAGTTCAGCATGGAGGCAGTTGCTCCACAGAGGGGATCTTGCTTTCAACCTCCATGTGTTTGAGACCACAACAATGGCTCTCCCAACCTCAAAAACTCTCCTTGAGGCAAAGGAATGTTTTGCATCAAGAGAGAATGCCCCGGGAGCTTAGCAATGACTTTGCGGGAAGAACAAGAAAGAACCATTTTTGTTCTATTTATTTGTAAAAAATACAGTATACATATTCAAGTATTTTTCATGAGCCTGAAGGGTAACAGATTTCATAGCATAATATCTGCTCAAGGGCTTTATTTTAATGTAACAACAGATGGTTTTGCTTTTACTATAAAGCCTGTACTATTACTGACCTCATCTTTCTCTTCAAAGGGATTACACTGATTAGATATCATTTTCTCTTCTAAATCAGACTGCTGCTTCTCAAGAAGGAAGTGGAAATACAGCCTGGCCCGAAGGAACCTCCAAGGTCAGAAGACGCAATGGGGCTTACTTTGCGCCTGGGTGCAGGGAAGGGGCAATGACTGTGGTGCCCAGGGAGGCAGTCGAGTTCCTCACCCTGTCACTCTTCCGTTTTCCCACTATAATTCGTTCCTCAAAACAATCTTAAATTGCATGAATACTTAAAATACGCTTTTAATCAAGAAATGAAGAGTATGTCGCACAAAGCAGGCATCACGACAGCAACTCTAGAACCACTGAAATCAGTGATGAAATGCCGCCCTGACCTCAGCGGTGCTGGGATTTTGCAGCCCCCCAAGTAAGGTTACTCACCTCTCTTTTCATCAACAGTAGATACTGCCTGGATTAAAAGTGGTGCGTTGGATTCGGTATATTCCACAAACACCAGCAGCAGCTTCAATGCTGTTTTTACCACCAAACGGAACTGGAAGAAAAGAGTGCGACTTGTCATTCAGCAAACCACAGCATTTCCAGATGTGCTAAATGACACTGGGCAAGACGCAAGAGCAGCGATCCAGATCTGGTAATAACACATGAACGGAAGAGATTAGGCTGTGCCAGGACCGAAAAAAGGAAAGGTAGCCAGCTGGCTGAAAATTTCATTCGCCAGACAGTTCTCTCCTAGGGAAGTCTCAATAGCTGATTAATCCAAATGAAAGCTTAACGCTGTCACATGTCATAAAAGGTTGAACATCCCACCTATGCATATACCCAACACTGCTGTCCAAAGCTTGATATACACATAACTTACTTACCTAAGAACATATATATTCCTCTATTTCTCAACACACATTTTTTCCCCCTTTTCACTGTGAGCTTTTAATGCTGTCATATTGCTGTATGATGGGATGATTTTCTCCTCATGCTTTCTTCTTTTCATATAATGTTACTATTTAATGCTTAAATTATTAAATCATTTTTTTCAAGTCCTCTCAACACAACTCTCCTGAGAGGCAAAGAATCACTATTAATCATTTAATAGATGCACTCAAAGACAGTGACTGTGTCTATATTCTAAAAAAGACTGCAAGTGCACCAGGCATAAACTCAAGCTACTGCACTCACGTTGTCACTCACAGAGACATACTAGAGCTCACTCCAAGGTAATGAGCTAAAACGCAGCTTGCAGCTATAAACGCAGAATTTAGCGTTAACAGTGACCCGGGTATTTCCCTAGCTTCTTGGATTTTAGCCACTCATGCCGAATTGAGCTTAATGAACTGAAATGACACTACTAGCAATGCAAAATCTCTTGTTGTTCAATCTATCATCAAATCAGTTACTTTTAGGGCTGACAGCCTGACAAACCTGACCAGGTCCCTTAAGATGCTCAGTTAGCCTAATCTGCAGTTGTACTGCTGCAGTGATACTTCATAGATACATGGGGTAGTTAAATTAAATGCAATTGAAATCCGACACACCAACAAATCACTTCCTCGCGATTGCGCTGGACATCAGCGTATTTGCCTTTGAGGCCAATACCACACTGTTTCTGCTCTACAAGGACATTTCCCTTAGCAATTAAGTTAAATTGTTTAATAGACATATTGAAAGAATTTCAAACAAGTCTCCACTTGTTTTGTAAAGTTACTTCGTAAACTACGAGTTACCAGATTACTGTAAACAATTCTATCATTAACATACTTCCCAGATAACCACTCGTGTACTACCTACTAATCTGATCAGGAACCTTTCCCTAGAAAGGAAATCTTGGATATTACTTTTGATGGTTCTTAAAGCCTCAAGGCTTGGCCACATGGTAACAACAGGATGCATTTACACATAACTATTCCATGGCAAAGTTCCCCTACGTTTCCATTTGACAGCAATCAGTGGGGGACACACCGGGCTTATATCCAGTTTTGCAAATCTCTTTTTCTTCAGAAAGAAGGACCTTCTTTCCTCTATACCTTTCCTCTAACTGTTGCCTGCTGGCCATGGCAGCTGCTGTAATAAGGAGCTAGTCCCTATGCACCCTGTATCTGCCACGCTGCAAACCCTGTGAAGCCTCAGGGCAGCCCACTGCACTTGCACCAGACCAAGGCTCAAGCTGGTTGATTATTCGGGTCCTGTCTGCAGGTGTCAACCTCCTAACAGATGATAGCGTAAGGAATAAATACCACCCAGAAGCAGCCCTGGAGAACAGGAGTGGTTAGAAAAGCTACGTTTTGCTTGCCATTTAGCTAGTAGAAGGATACTGTAAGTTCAGTTCCTTAACCTGCAAGTTTTCAGGGCTTATTCAACTCCTCACAAAATAGTCAATGAGCCCTAGGAAGCGGAGGTGTCTGTAGGTGAAGGTACATACCATGGCAGCTTTCTGCTTGTAGTCAGCACGGGCACTAGCTTTGAGAAAAACTGCATTTAAAACACGCTGTTTCCTGCTCATTAGAAAATGGCATCTGAGACCCCTGTGGGCACTTTTAAGCCTGTGTGCTGCTTTGGACACCTTGGGCAAGTACAAAACCAAAACTCTTCAGTTCTAGACTAAGCCACACAATACCTACCTACACTGGGGACTTACTAGCTACCTGTGACCCACACAACCTTTGCACACATCCTACAGTGGAGCTTTTAAATACTGCTTTAATAGTGCTTCTTGACAGAAGCAGACAAGGCAATCATTGAGCAGCTGCACTGCCCCTTGGAAACTGAAGTCTTCAGCCAGCCAAAGCCCCTCCAAGACATTTGACAGCCTGTCACCCTCAGACACAAGGACAGTCCAGAGCCTGACATGCTTGCACTAAAATCAACTCTGATTATCCACCATGGCACCAAGTTGTCTCTGAAAGGTCCGTTCCAGGGATACTTACTGCCAGGACCCATGTGAAGCACAGCGTATTTTCTTACATGGCCTCCCATATGATGTGCTACCTGTTAAATGATTCCATTCATGGCTCCGTGTGGGCCTGACCTGCCTGTAGTAGTTCATGCAGGCTGCTGATGACATGTTAAGTGTCAGGTATCACAATGGGAAGGGTTTCAACCAAGACCCAGAATGACTGTTTCACAACTTTCAAAATAACAGAGCTATTCCCAAAGTTTCCACTTGTGATTAACGATGTTGACTGTCAAAGTGGGAGATCCTCATATCTTCGTGAGTGAATTATAAGATGTGTTTGCAGGGCATGCCTTCTCAATTATTTAAATAGTAGACAGCTACATTGCAAATAACTGTAAATCTCAAAACTGGGAGATTGCTTAACAGGAAAAAAGAACAGCAATTCAACTTTCTTGCTTCCCTTTGTGAAGCCACAGGAGTTTTTGCCAGTCACTGGTATTGTTTTATTTCACATTACGTACCCAGATGGCACAGCAAAGGGAGCAACAAAACAAGTTTCATATTTCATTCACGAGTAGGTGAATCATGATTCATTTGAATCACTGTTAAAAACTTCACAAAGGCTTTTAAGACTGTTTCTGGGATTTACTGGGCTCTCATTTAGTATAGAAGACAGGCACCAGTGCTTTCTGAATCAGCTTCAACAGTCACTGTTCTGTTAAAATTCCACAGGGCAATCACACAACTGCCTTAAATACAACTAGATGTCAGCAGAGCAATGAAAGAGGTAGACACTTGCTGTGCTAGCTCAAAAAAAGCCCTGGTATCATCACTTCACAAATATTGGTTGTAGCAATTAATTCCAAATTTCCATCCTAAATATTACCGCTTAGTTAAAAAAAGAAGGCTCATTGAGGCAATATACGCAGTCATTGGCTTGGTAAGGTGATGTTTTAACAGTTCTGAGATTAAATCGGGATTCTTGAATGTTAAAACACTGAAGTATCAAAACTTTTATTAAGTTAGAAAAGAAAGTCATATTGTGTTTTTGTATCACGTGCAAGCCAATTTATAGAGAGGAAATGATGTTAGCATCTTCTGGCTAAAGATAAGATATAGCCAGCAATGTAAAAGGAAGAAGAGAAATTGTAAACCTTTTCCCTCTGACTTGCTTTACGTTATACAGTGGAGTTTGGCAGCCCCTTTCCTTTTTATCTCTTTATATTTAGACAATCGGAAATGTGTTACAGACCCAGCCAAACAGACCACACAACAGGCTGCAAAATTCATGTCTCATGGAAGGGCTTGTCTCAATTGTTAATCACTTGCCAGGAAAGGCTTTAGCCTTTACAAGGAATGTTGTCAGAAAGTTCATTGACTTAGAAACCAAAGCAATAGTTGCAAAGTTCAGATTTAAAAATCTAGGAGGTTTTGTTGTTTCGTTTTTTTGGTTGTTTTTTTTTTGTTTTTTTTTTAAAGGGAAAAAAGTGAAAACAAAATTGAGTAAAAACTTAATTTTGCTCAGGGCAATGTAGTTGCTTTGGATTTACACTACTAAAATTTAAAGGAGAAATAGGCACTGCATTTTTAGCTAAAGATTTATTACAGCCAAATCCTCTGAGGATTAATCCAAGCACAGACATGGCCTCATAGGCCATGTACTCATCCCATTGATACGACACATAAGGCAGAGCTGCAGCTAAGGAAGCATGCCGTGCAACGAGTGTCCAGCCTGCAGGAGAGGTGCACAGGAAAACTGAAACCCTTCTCTCTTGTGGGGTGCAAAGAGACACCCCCAACTTCAGATTTAGTGCTGTGGGAACAGCCCACAGGCATCCCACCAGCACCTGAAATGTGGCTCAGTTTCATGTTTCATAGAATAGAATGTGTTGGGTTGGAAGGGACCTTTAAAGGTCATCTAGTCCAGTTTCACAAGTGGATAAAACCACCTTCTGTTCACAAGAGGAGGAAAGATCTTCCTGGAATGGAGGATTTTATATATATATTTAAATAAAATATATAATATATAGTATATCTAGAAAACCAATATTTATTATAATAAATACAATATATAAAAGAAATATATAATAATATATTATAAGACTATTATATTATATTATTTTCCTTTGTAGTAAGCAAGGAAAAGGAAACATAAATATTGAGCTCGAGAGAATCTTAGAATAACTTAAGTTGGAAGGACCTAATACCACTTTCCTCCTCATCTTAGGCGAACTACCCCAGCTCCCTCTTCCTCATATATCACGTGCTCTTACCCCCTAATCATTGTGGTGAACCCCCGCTGGACTCGCACCAGTAGGTAAATATCTATCTTGTACCAAGGAGCCCAAACCAGAACCCCTGAACTCCTGATGCAGCCTTATCAGCACCAAACAGGGAGAGACACCTCCTTCGGCGTGGCTACTTGGTGGCTACATTGCTGCCAACCCAGCCCTGGATGCGTTTGGCCTTCTTTCACACGAGGGCCCACTACTAACTTTTGTTCAAATTCATTTTCTCTTATTCAGAATGGGTAAACAGAATTAAATGGCGTGATGCTAATTTCCCCTGATTTTTAAGAGTTACTAAGACTCAGTACCGTTTAAGGGTCATTTCCAAGAAGGAATCACAGGTAAATGAAGAAAAGAGGTAGAAAAGGAAGATGTATAAAAAGTGCCAGTTAAAACCTGCCACGAGAAAATTTAGTCCTAACAACATTCACCTTGAGCTTACAACATTACTGCTAAGATCATAAAAAGTAAGGACAGGACACGTTTACTTTATCTACCAAAAAGTAAGACGTGCATAAACAAAACAGCATTGCGATTCCCCTGGGACTTCTTACAAAGTTTTATGTTCCATGTATTTTCTGTCTGTTGTTCCCAACCTGCCTCTCCTGTTCAGGCAGGGGAGTGAGACCAAAGCATATCTTTGGCTTGCATGTCTCAGGATGAATCTCATGAGATGGGCAAGTTGAAAAAAAAGAAAGAAAGAAAAAAAAAGCCATGTAGCAGAGCAGTAATGAAAAATGTCTTCTAACATTTCCAAATTATAATTTGGGATTCAACCAGAGTTTGTATCCAGCTTTTTGGTTTCCTGTTGTATTTGTTGTTGCTAATAAGTCAAAAAGCTCTTTCACCACCTGGTAAAACTACAAATATATAAATATTTATACACACACTCCCACATATACAAAGAGACTAGACAATATATTAGAATAATCTACGTACTAAAAGACAACCTTGTTTTCTCTACCTACTTGTTTGCTACTAGCTTACTATTTTACTGTTGGTTTACATGGTACTAGAAGCCTCAGGATTGTGCTTCAGCTTCAGCATTAGTGGATATGGGCAATGAGAGCTGCCTGTTCTGTACGAGAGAAGGTTTGCCTCTAATGACCACACAACGCAATCTTATCTTACTAGTGCTCTGGCATAAGGCATCTGTATTTTGTGGTAGATCCCAGAACCGTACCAGTTTGTTCACTTTCTTTCCCTGGAAGATAAAAACGCACCTGGAACACTTCTGCCCTTGTTCTCAGAGAAACGTCTAATCCTGAAATCAGATTGATCTTAGAAATATTGAAAACAGATGAGGAGGGGAAGGACAGCTGGATAATCTTATGTTGTCATTCCTTTGCATAGCACAGCTTCGGTAGAAATTAAGACATTTACAGCCCATAAAACAGGCTGTGTATGAAGCAGGAGGCTGATCTTACTTCTCAGTCAGGTAGTCCGTGCCAGGTATGTGCACGCGTGACATACAAAAGCCCTCTGCCAAGGACGCATATCTGTAGCCAGTCTTTTAGAAGCATAATTTAACTGACACATAAAACATCCCCGTATTTTCTGATAAATATTAATTTTCTCAAATCTCTGGAAAACCGTAATTTCAGTATTTCACAAGCTGTTGACCCGTATTTATGTAACAAGGATGTCTCCACCGCAGCCAGCATTTTACTGGCCTTTCTCACATCCACACAGCAGAAAACCAACTGGTACCCATTTCAGCCAGCCAGCACTGGGCGCGCAGGGAGGCAGAGACACCTCTGAAAGGATGGCTAGACACCAGCTATCTCAGAAGTATGCAGGTCCGACTATACTGGGGAAAGAACCATAACATCTACAGCAAGAGCAAATAGCTTTGTAAATATGTTGTACAGCATTTAAGTAATCCAGACAAAACTATATCAGAAGGGGGGTGTGGAGGTGTCAAATAAGGAGAAAGACATCAGGGGGTAAAACATTTGGAAACCCCTGTTACTAGGATTTGCAAATGCCTTACAGAACAAAGAAACAAACCAAGCCTTTTCTATTCTCTGTCTCTCTTCTCCAAACCCGACATTTGAGGTCAATTACTTCATTCCAAAAGGGGTGACAACTCTATTTAGTAATCCAGTTCCTTTCTATTCATAGCTCCTCAATGCCAGAACCAGCAGAAGAATGAGACCCTTCTGCGTCACCTGAGCCAAGTGCTTCTACTCAGCTTAATTTTCTGTCTAAACTTTAAAGCTGCTTCTTTTAAGGACAACGATGAAAAATTGAAAAAGTCTAAATGACCTACAGAACACCACAAAACTTCTCAAATTAGTGTAATCACCCTTCTCTAGAAGCGAGAGAGAGTTCATATGAGCTGGGGCCTTAAAAGCTGCTTTTGAAGCTGCAATGAAGACATGCCAATTGCTCCACTTTGTTATCAGAAAGAACACAACTGCCCAAGTCAGAGGGTGTGCAGGGCACGGGGCGGCATCGCAAAGCTGAGATGCATGGGAACTGAGATGCAGTTAAATACAGTATGCATAAAGTATGTAAATACCCCATTCTAGGTACTGAATATTGTGTATACTCAGGCATTTTATTTCATTAAGACTGTAATTATTAAATGATCTATGTAACTGTGGGCTGATACACCAGTAACACACTTAAGAATGTACAGGATGCCACGTCTATTTTAAGCACTGGAATTTTTATTGGATGGCATATATTAAAATAGTGCTAGACCCCATTTTAATATTCAGCCTTTTTTGCTCAAATCTTGAAAGAGGGATGCTTAAATAAGGCAAATTAACTGTTGTTAAGCACTTTGCAGGCTCAAGACTAAACATGAGGATTGCAGAAAGATGAGTTAGATCGAGATGAAAATCTCTATATACTTAGACGCAAGAAGCCAAAAAATTATCAGTTAAACAACAGCCTTTAAATTCTGAATGTTCCTTTAAGCTTTTCTCCCTGCAGAACGCGTAATGCTAGGGATAGCAGAGAGATGCATGCATTTACTATTCTTAAAATGAAATTTCTCAGAACTTTGTAACCGTACTGGATAATGATTATAAGGTCTGCGCACTGTTACGTATGTGGTGTGTATCTGTCATTTATCTGCGGTGAGATTTCTGACATGAAGAGAAAGAAGGCCATTAAAAAGAAATTCATCTGGCTTACCAACAAAACACAGGGATGAGCAAGTAGTGATTAGTGACTGGTCAACAGGAAAAAAAAAAAAAAAGGCTCATGCCTGGAAGTGATTATTTACATCATCAATCATGGTCCAGAAGCAGAGGGGGGGGAAATGAAAAAAATCTGTACACAGAAGCAGGCAATTCATAGAACAAATCAAAACATATTATAGGCCAACGCAGCCCTCAGATGAACACATGCAATTCTGATGGGAGCTTTAAAAGAATATATTGGGGGTAGGAATCAGCCCTGTATTAAGCCATTTGTAATGAACTAATGATGTAGCTACATTTCTCATGCAGCAATCACCACGGCACACAGGCATTGTTTAAAAATTGAAGTGCTGCTGAGCCTGGAATGAGACAGGAGATGCTACAGGGGTTTTCGTGCGTTTCCCTCTTCCCCTTTTGGAACACCAACGACGATCTTCCCATGAGGTGGGGAAGTGATGTTCTCATCCCATGAAATAGTCAAAAATGACGTTTTTCTTTGTTTTGGACAGGATGAATGTTTTTGACAGGATGAATGGAAGACTATTCACAGCTTCGCAGGACAAAACACAAAGTCAGAGAAGTCTTTTCTTGTTCTCCTCCCCTACAACCAGAGCAATCCCCTCAGTTTCTCCTGTGAGAACTCTTCATTGTGTGAAAATGACATACAATTATTCAGCAAGAAAGAAGGAAGACAGGAAGATAGGACCTGGAGATTATAGGACATAAAAGGATCAAACTCCTTTTGTCTCAGGTGACTCTTGAGATGAGGGCCTCAACCACAGAGCTGTTACGTATTTCCCAGTTTTGAGCGCCTTTCTCTTTTGCTCTTTCAGAAATTGCTGAAACAGAAGGATTTGGTTTCAATTAAATTTTTAGCTGTTTCCATTGCAAGACACAAAACAAAAATAATTCACTGAAAATTTGCAATCAGCCCGTGTCCAGAACAGGAATTATGCTTCACTTGTAAAGATTTACACTAAAATTTTCTTTTCTTTCTCTCTTCAAATTGTGCAGTTTCAGCGTATTCAACCTGTTCATCTTTTATTAACCCTTCCTAAACACTGGTATCTTCTCAGACTCCCACCAAATTAACACCATCAGTACATCGAGACCTGCCTTCTGTGCCTGGGTAAGGATTGTCATATTATCTTAAATAAGGTACAAAACACTTAGCTTGAGAGACACGACAGTAACGTGAAAAGCACTTTCTGCTAAAACTCATGCTAGCGTGTAATATGCTATCAAATAGCTTTTGATAAAGAACAGGCATTTTTCTTCTCTCTTTTCTTCTACAAACATGCACCTCAAATTGTTTATATATAGCAAGGGTTTTCAAGCATTTTCATGTTATGGATCATAGAGTAATATTGTCTAATAAAGCCTGTTCCTTTCATTAGATAACATAACCGTTGTTGGACATATATGAAACAAGCACTATAAATATAATAAAAATACTACGACGTCTATGTCATTGCAATGCACCTTGGCATCTGGAAGCATACTGACTAGGTGATTGTTCAGTAGTTACTACAAATGCATGACCCAAAGATCTATAGGTCACAGCCAAAGGAGGAGTATGTCACACTTTTTAAACAAGCGGGGTCTTTGGGAATCAGTCATCTTTCTATTAAATGAAATTTGCAATTTTGATGAGCAGAATGAATGAAAAGTAACCTTGTGTCTCTTGAACACTACCCTGATGATCTGTTCAGCAATAGAGCGAGCTGTGATATTTCATGTTTTGGTAAAAAGAATGTAAGTAGATAATAAACAACAAGAAACCACAAGTAATTAGAATTCCACATAACAGATGAATTTGCAAACTAAATGTTAACCACTGAGTACTGTCACATTGATCACAAGAACTGGGTGTGCTCCTACATAGAAGAAATGCGATTAAGGCCATTTGGTACATTTTTCTTTTTTTTTTTTCTCTTGTAATAATGGAAGAGTTGCATGCCGAGCCTTCCCACCAGCTCTCTACATTGATGTATGATGTTAGCCTTGAACTACGCTGTCCTCAACAGATGGTCACTGGACTGAACCTCTGGCAACAGGAAAGAATGGGAGTTTCAGCAACTTCTTTTCCTTGGGCAGGGCCAAGGTGATATTTCCTTAGCTATGTTCCAAAAAAACTGGGAGAGGAAAAGAGTTTTTATGAAATTAATTGCAGACAGGACTTTCTCTTCGCTCCCCTCTCCAAAATCCCATTCATATCACACTATTCCAGCTTTCATTATGAGGCTGAGTGAAATCTTGGTCTGTGAAGGCATCTAATGTAATACAATGTCACTGTACTCAAGACAAAAGGCAATCAATTTTAAAGAGAGAAGGGATTAGATAACTTGTTAATACTTCAAAATACTAAGACAAGTTACTGATGTGCTACTTATCTCATGCTTTACATTTAAGGATCTGAAAGCCATCTACAATTAATCATGTCATGCAACAGTTCTATGAAGCAGGCAGTGAATTCACTGCATTTTATATATAGGAAAGCTGAAGTACTGTGAAGTTAAAAGGCAAATAGAAGATGAAACATTGCACCTTATTTCCTTTTTTTTTTTTTTTAAACCTCCAGGTAAATATTTGACTAATGTGTGTTTTCAGAAATATTTTATATTCCAGATGCAGGCTATAAGATTTAAGGTTAAATCACTACTGTAGCATTTTCATGAGTGATTAGAAACGATTTAGAAGGAAGTCAACTTGCTCCACACCAGTTTTCCACACCAAATCACCTTCTTCTGAGACCCCCCTCCTATCATAGCCAGACCTCTGATTTGTACAGGCTGGCCTGTAGGTGATGCAAAAAAGAATTTCCGCATGACACTGGCAGAGAGTCCTTCAAAAGCTTCAGATCTGCAGTACGTTTGACATGGGAACTGTGTACAAAGCAGCATCTCAAAACCTCAGCATCTTCATGGAGTCAGTTTTCCTCCGGTTCAATGCATAGAATGCATTGAGGGTCTGAGATGGCGGGGGCGGGGGCTCTGGGGTGACCCTGCCCCTGCCTGTGAAAATCATCACCAATAAAATGTGTGGCACTGCTGAATTATGGTCAAAGCCAGAGGAAAACAGAGAAATAAGGAAACTATCAGGGTACCTTCTCTCAGAGCCTCCTTACAAAATCAAACCCAGTCAAACACATGACAGTCCATTTTCACCCTTGTTTCCTTAGAGATCTGTGCTGTCCCTCCCACTGTCCACTCGTAGACTAACTCTTCCCTGTAACTATGGGATCTGCCCACTGAATTCAGTCATATTTGACAATAATTGAGCTATATATTCCTATTCAAATTGAAAACTGCATTAGAAAAGACCCCCACGTCAGTGTTCCTATCAGAGAAAAGGAAGTTTCCAGACATTTTGAAAGGGAGCCAGCTAGAAAATTAGTCCTCATGAAGCCTTCCACCAGCCACACCACAGGCTGCCAGTTGTACCAAAGACAGGCACAGGACATGGCAGAACTGACGGTACCGACAGCATGTGGGATGGGAAGGAAAAAGCAAGGAAGGAGGAGAACAAAGATAACAAATTGCTTCATTAGTTCTACTGCTCGTGAAACAACTTGCTGGAGTTAGTGGCCTTGGCGATGTCCTGTTTAAATAATATCAAGGTTGAGTTCAAGGGCCCTAGGGGAAAAAACTATTTGAGTCTGCAAGTACAGTGGAAAACTACTTTGTTATTATTCTGTGGTTTTATGCACGTGAAACTTGTTCTTTCAACAGTTCCATTAAAAAGTACTCATATTAAATACCAAAACTATGGCTGGGTTTAAATAACTTCACCTGAAAACCCCTGTGAGTTTAATGATATGCCTGGCAGTCCTTTCCTGACACTGTACAATCTCACAGACAACATTTCAACAGCAAAAACTCAAAATCAAAACAACCTATGTATAAAATGTGTGGATGTGGTTGAAGATAGCGTGTTAACAAAGAGTCCAAACTATAATATATTATCTACTGCAACATCTTTCTTAAGCCAATAATTGTTAACAGGTTATCCTTTTTAGGCACCCTAAAAAGCAACATACTAGTGGTTTCAACTACTGAAATAATAAAACTGTTGAAAGAACAAACATCATACATAAAACCATGGCACAAACCCACCACAAACTCCTCTTGAAAGAATAATTAATAAAGAAAAACTAGAGAAAGGAGATATATATGTATATATTCCACTTATTACTGGAATGGTAAGAGTACTAGTATTTCACTGTATGTATAAACTGAAGATTTTTCTCTATTCTCAAACGTCTGAGTATTATCAGGCACAAAAAGGAAGCCAGAATCAGTGGTTTGACTGCAAAAACAGATGCATTTATTTACCTTTGAACAACTTGCCAAATGAAGTTAATGAATAAAGCTGCTTTCTGAGGAGCATCTAAACATAATGGAAGCAGCCACATTTCTCCACCTATTTGCTATAGCTTTCCCAAGTCCGGAAAAGGCGATTATCCTCAAATCTAATTCACATCATCAGTATACTCCTGATGCTTTTTTCTACATCCACAGGACTCCATGATGAAAACAGAAATGTAACGGAGCCCAGACACATTCCCAGCTTCCCATGTGGTGGGTTTCTGAGCTGAGTGGCAGCATCTTTCACACAGCTAACATTTACGGGGGCACAAGTCACTGCACATCAGCTAAGGCACTGCTGAATTACACAGCCCTAGCAATTTCACATTATTTTAACTCCCTCCTTCATTGAATGAGGACAGAGATGGAGGTATTTTAAATTTTGTTTTTCAAAAATGCAAGCAGGTATGCAACTTCTGCATACAATACAGGTGGAGAATGGTAAGATTATATGATGTTATTATGGTAGGCAACAGTACTCTTATATCACAGTGATAGCTATTTTGGAATAGATACAAAGTTAAGTGTCCAAGGAGATAATGTAATTCCTCCATCTCAAGCTACCTCCTTCCTCTGACTTGTATCAACCACCCTCTTGTATCAGCCACCCTCAATTTCAAAGCAGATCAAACAAACACACAAACCGAAAAGATGTATGCTTGGTTTTGAATAGCAGAAAGGAGAAAGAGCTGCCAGGAGACCCCTCGGACTCCTGCTTGGATAATAAAAATGGAAGTGTTTCTATACAGCACTCCTCCTGCTAACCTGGGAATGGCTTCCCAAGCCCAAGTTGGGGTTAACTCTAATCACACTCATGTTCACTTGAGTTCCAAAGGTTTGCAGGTTAAACAATGTCAACTTCAGCTTCATCAACATCCTTGAGAGGACTCTGATGTCCAGATTCATCACGATGTCCAGATTCCAACTCTACTTTGACCAAAAGTAAATTTCTTTGTTACAACTCATAAAAAAGAACTGGCTTTTACCATTTTCTTCACAGTATAAGGCACATGTGTGTGGGTACCACTACAGCACAAAGAGGAGGAGGAACCTTGGGTGATTCACAGAATCACAGAATGGTTAAATTTGGAAGGGACCTCTGGAGGTCATCTTGTCCAACTTCCTGCAGAGCCACCAAGAGCTAGTTGTCCAAGAACGTGTCTCAATGATTAAATATGACTAAAAGATAATAGCAATATCAAGAACATGAATATTAAAATGGAGACCCCTGGATATTTATTTTAAAACACACTTTGTTTTTCTAAGCCTAGCATCTGCAATTTATTTTCTGTCTCTCTCAAACACCCAATCACACATATACTGAAAGGGATATCAGGGTGCAAAAAGATCCATAGAACTTGTTATTTTCACCAGATCACAGTAATTACCTAATTTTGGTATAACTGAGCAGTCCTACATGCATTAAGATTCAGATGCCCATCCAGATACCCAAAATGTACTTTTCAGTTCACAAATGACCCGAAGGCGAGACCTTTTATGCAATGAGATTCTAGTAGTTCTCTGCGCACCGGGAGCGCTCTGGCATTACGACAACCACCTGTGATATTGCAACTTAAGTGACTTAATTTTCCCAAGCACTTAAGAGAATACTGAGCAGCTTACTAACAAATCTCCTGTGACTCACAGAATTTGTAATTCAGTTCCTCATCAGGACGACAGTGACAGCAATCCTTACTTTTGGTCTCATTTTGACAGCACACAGGGAGGGTTAGAAACGTTTTTTCTATATAGCAGACTTAGAACGTGTCTATGACACGTATTTAAGGCTCAAAAACTCATTTTGAAAACCTGTCTGCTGACAGGTCCAGCAGAGCTTCTGAGCTCACACATGTGTATGTGTAGAACTTTCCCTACATCCCGCTTTCCTGGAAATCTGCACGTGCAGCTCAAAGATAAGCCTGGACCAGGTTTCTTATCTCCCAAGTGAGATAAGAGAGCCTCAGAAGTACCCACAGAGCATCCTCCAAACTCACCTAAAATGTGACCACTCTTGCCACAAGTCTAAAAATACCAAACAGCAACGTAATAAGACAACTGAAATCAAACATATGCCTGTATATTCCTAGGAGGCTGGAGCTACCAAGCTACAGGGTAGGTTTCCAGCAGCGGTGACCGGCAGAGTGGAGCAGCTAGCAAAGCAACAGAGCCCAGATTTCTCTTTATTTGACCCTTCTCAGTGTCCTACTCTGAACCTGAGGACTAAACACATATGATTAAACCACGGCACAGTCAGATGTGCCTTTATTGTGGCATTATTTAACGTGCATTTCAGTTTCGTTACTGTCAGAATGAAACATATGTGAGATGTAGTATTTGAGAATTATTCAGCATCTGGGACTTGTATAGTTCTTAGCAAAGTAATTGCCATGGTCATTCAAAGAGCTGAACCCACAGAAGTATGAGATCATAATCAGCAGTGATTTGACTTGCATCATAGATCAATTTTGGGCTGTTGTTTCAGTTCTTTGGGAGCAGTACAGACAGAAAGAGGCAGAGAAAGAAGGAGGAAAAAAAAAAACTCCAAGCCTTTCTTTTTCCTGAAGTAACCGCAACAGATTTCTTCCACTTTCTTCTGAAGTCAAGAGCAACTGCAGGCAAAATCAGTAAACACAGTGATGCCCTAACGAGGGGCAGCAGTTCACAAAAGCAGTAAAATAAACTACTGCAGAACATGATCCTTTGCATCCCAGAAAGCTCAACTGAAATGCATTGCGGTAGCTGTGTAATGTCTGATGGGAATGGTTCCTATGGATTTAGCCAAAACCAAATGTAATTGAGATCTGACCCTTTCAACTCAGTGGCGTACAATTTCTGAAGAGGTGAGTTTACTGAGAGTACTAAAATCACACTGAACTCTTACTTTTGGTGTTATTTTTCCTGCTTTTAGAAAATGTTTCGTGGTAGGCTCTCACAGCACTTGACAAGGAACATTTACTTAATATCTAAATAGTTGCATAAAAGAAGTGAGAAGTATCATGGAACAATTGTCTGAAGGCCACGAAAGATATTACCAGTGATCATGGAAATGCCAGAAAAAAAGTATTTTTAAAAAATTTTCCAAAGTACTGCATAGGCACATTTCCTTTCATAAAAGTAAAATATCTCACAATATCTGAAAGAATATTTTAGGTGTCTGCATAATGGATTTAGTTGTATAGTTCTTGGCTCTGAATAATAATAATTAACAATAATAACAATAACAACAATGACAGCGATAATAAAGTTTTTTCAATGCTACGGAGGAAATTAAGAGTCTTGATAGCCAGTCCCCCACATTAACCAGGAAAATAAGACCTCAGGAACCTGGAAGGGACTGGATTTCAGTCTTGCTGCCAGAGATCTCTCTGTACTGCCTCTGGGCAGTAAAGCATATCTGCCCATGTGCATAACACCAAACTAAAAAAACTTCGCAAGTTCAAAGTCTTACAACTCCTTCCCATTACTGTGTCATGTTGTTTCCAACCCATACGTCCACAGCCCAATTTGCAGGAGGACCCGTGCTGCTCTAGTTCAGCATAACCAACTGCAACTTGTGCTCTGAAATCACCTCTTTCGTTGCAGCCCTCACTACTTCCTTCCAGCTCCTGGACAGCCTCCCACAAGCGGGCACTGCCAGAGCCTTTCATACCCACCTGTTCAGGATGGCAGGGCAAAGGCTAAAAGGCAATTTGAGGTACAGAGATGAGCAAGATTAATCAGGTAACAAAGTAGGCTGAAATCTGCTAGTCGCACAAATAAATACTTCACATTTGCAGCCCAAAAGCAAGCTTGTGTTCATGTCCCCCTAGAAAAGCAAATGTGTACAAGTACTTCTAAAAACAGAGGCAGCCAGCAGCTGCAGCTTAACTATTTTCTAACACATCTCCCCCAGCTGCCGGGGTGGCACCAGGCTGCGCTCGCCATGCTCTTCGAAGTCCGT
Organism: Dromas ardeola; assembly: GCA_013398915.1. Lineage (NCBI taxonomy): Eukaryota > Metazoa > Chordata > Aves > Charadriiformes > Dromadidae > Dromas > Dromas ardeola. The sequence goes on along the minus strand of VYZM01017111.1, from coordinate 321,927 downwards.
GCCCTGGCAGTATTCCTCAGCAGGCTGCCGGGCCATTTCCCCCTGGCACCTTGGACTAACGCAGACAAGAACATAAATAAACTGCAAGATGATGGAGAATGCCGTCACTCTGATTAAACTAGGTGACTTAAAAAATACATGGGGCCAAAGAGCACAACTCCAGAGTAAAAAACAAAAAAAACAAACAAAACCAAACAAACCCAAAACTGAAGATGCGTTTCATCAAACATGCAGAGATTCATTAGCTGCATCAGGCTACAAATACCGGATGCTAACGGGTAACAAGCTGCACGAGGGAAGGACCGCACAACTCAGCTCCTATCAATGACCTGGTGCTAGGTATTAGGTGGAACAGCTGTTCTAAAGCACACAGTCCTGCTCAACATCCTACTCCCCCAGTTGCATTTTGTTCCAGTCTTGTCGTACGTCTGTTTATTCATATCCATCTGTGTCTGCTAGGTGGTGCTGTGGGATGGCTTTTCTAAGGCAGAAAAGGCAGCTTGCTTTCTTTTTCCCCTCACTGATTTTTTTCTTCTTCTACATGAGAAGAGCTGCAGTGTTTTCTGCGTCTTGGTTGTACAAGATATGTCCTGTCTGGTCTCCTTTCTTGTTCTTTACTTGCTGCAAGCATGCAGTGGCCACCACTGATGATACCAGAGCAGTCAGAAAATGCGCCTGTGTCAGTGTTCATCTGCATGTGTCCACACCCATGCAAGAAAGCAGGAACCACAGACGGAGGCAGGAGGTATTAACATCTACTGTAAAGATTTCAAAATTTTCATTTTCCTTTGGTTCTAAACATAGAGGACATTTAAGCAAACTATTTTTATTGACAAGGCAGGATTTAAAATTAAATCAGACACACAAATTAATAGCATGGTTTCAAAAGAAAGGGTAAGTCTAAAACCTCCTGAAGCTCCAACAAGTGAAGCATCTTCCCTTTTCCCTCTCGAACTGCAAATCACTTCCATGAGGAAAGGCAACCTACTGCAAAAACTTTAGAAGGCAACCCTCTGAAAGGGGGTTAATGGGAAGGGTGCTTTTTTAAGCTTAATTTTTGTTCTGTAACTAAAGAATAACTGAACTGGCAAGAAGCCATCAGTGCTTTAACATCCATAGTATCATAAGTGGTGCACACTGGGATTGAACTACTCAGACCTGTGAAAACATTTTGTGCTAATGACCTGTACACAATGGCAGTCTGGTGATGTCCATCTGTTCCTCATAACTTTGTATCAGTTTAGCCAAAGATGACGAATAATCCCAACCCACCCTTCTGAGCAAAAGGGAAGAAGAAGAAAACAACCATCCAGATGAGTAATTTCAGTTTTACTACATCAGGTGATGACGCCAGGAAAATCTTCCACTCAGTTTTCAGATACTGTCTTCATGGCCCAACGCCGTGAGACACCCTCTGAACACTTGCTGTTCCTGTACAAAACCCACCCTAGCAAATGCCAAGGCTATACTCTTTGACATATACTGCAATTTCTAGTATTTTCTGTCCGATGTTCTGCTCTGAATGTAGATCTTCCACTGTCAGAAACTGAACTTGGGCATTCACGTTGCATCCCCACATCAGATGGGGGATGACAAGGGAACAGGGAAGGGACATCATGCAGGACAGCGATGAAAGTTGAGGTATATCGTGATTCCAAGCAAGTTTGGCACAAATCTCACTGTCAGATCCACAGCTAGTACAGACGTCCATCTGAGCAATTACCAGGCAGTGCAGGTCTGGAAGCAAACTTATCTTCAGGTGGTCTATCACGTCTTTCCCCCTACAGCCATGGAGAATCCTTTCTATAGAGGGCTCTACAGTTCCCTTGTACATGGAGGAGTGGCCCAACAGACATCAAATATGAGGAAAGGATGTACATGGGGAAGCTAAACCGCAATGAGGAAGACAAAAAGAAGCAGCAACCTCAGCATAGAGGACTGCAAATTATGAAGAGTGGTAGTGACACAGTGTAGAAAAAAAATAAAAAGAAGTGGAATTCTGTTCTCTCTATTTAAAGGAAAACAGGGTGAACAGAATGGCCCACATGGGATTAACAGTTTTAAGGCAATCCCATAGATTAATACCTGCAGGGGTCTCTTGTCCCATTTTACTCTTTCCATTTACATTCTGCAAGAAAGGCTGTCATACGCAAAGCTCGACTGGGGAAGCACCCCAAGTGCAATTAGCAGAGCTGCATTTCCCTCCAAAATCATAACAATAAGGTGCTTAGACAACCACACAGTGAAATTTGAAGTGGAGAAAAAATGGCTTCTGAAGAGGATGCTTTCATTTTCTTATTAAACTAAAGGAAGCAGCTACATGCTGCTGGAAACAAAAAAGACAAAGCATGCATTTGCTACATTTCTGTACCTTTTGTTAAGAAGAGGAAATTCAAAAAATGTATCAAATGCTATAAAATAATTCCAATCTATAACAATTCACACTGGCTAAGGTATTAACACTATTTTTTATATTGAACACCACATTCTTGTTTTTCATTAACGTGGTCTTCAAAAAGGAAAATAGTAGAGAGACAGAGGGGGGCAAACCAGGAAGCATCTGAGCTCCTTGTTTGATTGCTGTGATCAAAGAGGATCAGAATATGGAAAGAGAGCACACAGCACGTCCAGATGAGACTCATTTCAATGTACCATGGGAGCCAGCTAAGGAACCTGCTGGCACACTGGAAGTTATTCTGAAAAGACTTTATATGGTATAAACTACTACTAGAGGACTGTGGAGGGGAAAAAAAAAAAGTAAACATATCAGAGAACCTTTCTTTTGATCTTGATCTTACGAAAAGCAATTGAAGTCCACACATTTTACTAGATATCTTCCTTGCTAAGGACTAGTCCTGTAGCTGAGGAGAGCCACATAAAATCTATGAGGTAACCACAATGAGTCCTAGGGGCAATAGCCTGGTAAGGTTACTTCAGGGACCTGAGCTGGTTGCAACTCAAGAGGTTCCTCGGGGTGCACTACATACTGATTATAAAGCCATCATATATGTTTTGGTGGTTTCCATTTTTGATACAGCATATTTTTTACTGTTATCCAAGCACCTTCAGCTAGTAGCTGTTGCTTTAAAGAACGACTATAGCTAAATAATGGAATGACAAGCATTTTTGAGAGATGCCAGAAGGAAAGATATGGTAACAATTAGTATTAGGTTCAACTTTCACCTACGTATCTGTCTTCAACACGTATAATCTCTGCCTCCGCTCCCCTGTGTTCTTCCCCCAGGGCTCTAAAATGCAAACACCAATTTTCCAGATGAGGGACTGGGGCACAAAGGGATTTGGAGGCTGGTTCAAGAATGTGCCTGGAAGCTGGATTCAGCCTGGGTCTCCCAATGTATGGACTCCCTCCCTATCTGGGTCACTCTTCCAGGCTAAGCTACAAGCAAAACACTGGTATTATTAACTGCTGTGTTGGCTGTCTCGGATCTGGTTTACATGACGCGGCGAAAAATGTTGGATACCACCTTCTTTCCTGCAGGCAGGATTCCACTATTGTACTATATAGATGGCAACCAGGACAGAGACTAATTTAAGAAGAAAATTAAGACAAATTTAAGAAGAAAAATAAAGGCAACGCTGTGCTAATTCAGTTGCTCTGTCAAGGTGTTTCCAAAAAAGATAGGACATTCAGAAAAAAAAATTGAGAGAGAAGATTAAGCAGCACAGCTCTGCAGAAAAAAAAGGGTCCTATATGTCTCACAGCAGATACAGAGTACAGAGCGGATTCAATTCATACTTTTAGAGGAGTACGAGATCCTTGCACAGCCAAAAATTTTAACAGACACTGTGTGGAATTTCTGCTCTTGTTTCCTCACTAACTGTACTTGCATTCTACAAAATGCTGTAAAAAGGATCCACTCTAACAGTGCAGTTCGTCTCAAAAACCTTTAAAAAAAATTCAATGATCATCAAAATAGAGGTGAGAGGAAGAAGAAACCTGTTGAAAAAGTCTAAGTCTCCAAAAGTTTACTATGAACAGTGTGAAAAGTGAAGCGATTAACCAAAGAATCCTATCCATATCCTATAAATTAATTATACTATGCTTGTCACAGCATGACTATCATAGGGTATTGTGATAAATACGCAAGGTAACCCCAAAGCTCTGTTAAGATAGGGAAAGGCTACCTACGTTCTTCAGATCTGAAGGACTAAGTCAAAATTAACCATAATGCCTTTCAACATTCATAAAAAGCCAGAACATTAATACACACCAAAGAACGCAAAAAAACCCAGTTCCTTTCTTCCTACAGAATTGCAGGAGTCATCTCAGCACACACACCTGCACTTTCTGCCGGCAGAACAACCAAAAGCTCTGTCTAAAACTCAGGACACTTAATTAAGCCTCAGGACATCTGGATGCCAGGTTTGTTTCTTATACTGGTCTCACTGTGCAGGGGGAAGAGGAACAATATATCAATTTGGCGATAAGTACAGGTGAGGTACCGGTACTTGGCACTTTCTGGAAACATGCCCATTCACTACGGTGCATTTTCTTATTTTTCATACTGATCTATCTCATGTACCACACATGGCACAAACATGGGCCCCACTCCCCAGGATTCAGGGCCTCATTGCTGATCACACCTGGAGGGACTTGCCCCTTGCCTTGCTGAAATGGGAATACAAGGACAGAGGACAAAGGGTATTTGCTACTGACGTGAGCCTACAGCTTTGATTTTTGATACCCATGTACTGATGAGAGTAAATACATAAGCCAGAATCAGTCATCCACTAGACCGGCACAATAGCTAGTTTAATATACAGCCGTATCTGATAACGCATGTGGTCGTATCAGACTAAAAACGACTTCCCAAATCTTCTTCCAGTGTCAGAAGCTGTTAAGTTTGGCAGCATAAAGTATCAGTCTTGGAGAAGAGGGCTCAGGGGAGCAAGGAAGGATTGCCAAGTGGCTTCCCACCAGGATGCCTACACTTAAGGCCACATGTAGGTGTCTGCATGAAGAGGCACTTACCTGCACAGTCTGCATCCTAGTTCTTTGAGAGTGCTAAAAACAACATAGTTGAACTGAAAAAAGGGAAATGAGGATTTAAAAAAATGGGGAAATTCAGAGGAACTGATTCATTTTGAAGCATTACCTGGACTTTCTGCATACGCTTATTTCAAAAAAGAGTAAAAAACTGTATCGTTTCACCTCTGCAAAAGGTCCAAGCTAACAAATATGAGTTTGGTGGCATTTCAACAACTAACTATGCACCAGAACACCTTTCCCTCATATCACCTAAGAGCAACAGAGACCAGAAAACAGGTAACCCTGCAGACTGAAGCGTTATGCATCTGAGTTCATGAAACAGTGCTTCCAGAAAAGCTTCAGACATAACTGTTTATTTTAATTTTAAAACATGGTATATTTCCTTAAATTGCACCTTACCTCTTAACTTAGGACTAATGATATTTCTACCCTGCAAAATGATTACTCAGCTATCCCAAAAAGGTTTGGCATAATGACAGCAATGTGTTTTATATTGGCCAAGTTGATTTCTGTGTTTAGATATACATAAAAATCTCAGGTGTGTTCTAGAGGCTTGGATTATAACCAGCTGCTTTTCATCCTTGGAGCCACTCTTTCATATTTCTTCACTCTTTTCTAACTGACAACTTATGGTTGAAAATTTGCTATTTTTCTTGTTCAGGCAATTGATTTTATAGTCAAAGACCTTTCACGCTGTTGACTTCAAGCATGCCGGAAAGACAAGTAGGCTCCATTTTCTTTAGTCTCATCCCTCAATACAAACTTTCCACTTGCACCTTCCCCTTTAACAGGAATGCTGGACTTAGTGCTTGTTAGAAAAGACTAGTAGTTAATAGAAAATTCTAATAGCTAGGGCCTGAGGCAAAGTAATTTGCTCACAAATGTGAATGGTAACAGATCTGTGACACTGAACTACATTAGGGAGAGACCCCAAGGTAATTTTAAAAGCTAGCACTGATTTTTAGGTTGTTTTTCAGTTTTTTCCCTTACCTAATTCTAGTATAACCCCTGCTTTTTTCTTTCTTCATACCTTTCCTTTACAACAAGAAATTCGTACATGTGCATAGATGCATGGTATTTTCTGGAAATATTTGGACATATTTCACTCATCGCTAACAGGACATTTTCTCATACAGATTTGAACAGATGAGACCGAGTAAAAAGTTGGGCCTGAACATTTGCCACATTGTTGGCAGTTAATCATTACATTTTCTCATTCTCCACTTCAAAGGAGTTGAAATCAGATCTCTGATATGATTTGGGGGAGCTGTGTCTTTTCTAGTATCGTCTTAATCTACAAGAGTTCATTTAGAACACAGAAAAATGGGCGTTTATCCCTTCAAAATACTCAGAAGTGAATGCAACAGCTGAAGCTACAGGAATAGTTATTGCTGCAAGATTGGACTGCTGCAAACTTTCATGTTTGATGGAACGACTTTGAAACCCACCTACAAATACAGTTGGTAAAGTAGTGCAGCGCTCGTAGCAGTTTCTCTCCTGAGCTGGACAGACCAAAGCGAGTGCACAATGTAGTCTGCACTGGCTGGCGTATCCTATTCCAAGTTTATTGCAACATCCTGATCCTTATCTTCAAAGCGCTAATTAAATACAATTCAAAATAAACTCTGTTCATGCTACAGTGCCATTATAGATTCTGAATGAGAGATGGAGGGAAGCTCTCCCCTGACCTGGGTGAGTGTTGGCTCAAGCCCTTGAGAGGCAGGAAGTAGGAAAGTTAAGTTCCTATAAACCCAGGATTTTGTTTCTCCCTCACACAACCATTTTCATAACAGTAGTTCAACGGCCAAATACACAGCGGATTAAATTTAAGAACCAGCTGCTAAGCTGACATGAATGTTCACGGTTTCACTGAACTCAAAGCAGTTGTACCTGTTCACCACAGCTCAAGGTCTCCAGCTCAGGGCAGCCCATGGGTGAGACGCACTGATTTTAGGGCTCGAGGGGAGATCTCAGCTTTGCTCTGAACCCTTCCAGGAAGCAAAGGAGCCCGAAAGGCTGTAAGACTGACACCTAACTGACACTTCTACCTGGGCTAAACCTGAAAACAGAACAAACCACAGGCTTATCAGAGTTGTGGCTGGAGGGAAAAGAGATGGTACAATCTATGTAGCTTGTGCATTAGCTGTATGTAGAGTCTCACTTGTAAGAAGCTGCAAAACAGTTCGTTAACTATCCAGGCAGCAGACTGGGAAGACTACAACATGTGAAATTAATCAAAGTAGGTCCCCAAACTGTGTAATTTCTCCTGGATGCTTAACTCTTTTAGCAGGCCAGCTTTTCTAGATCACCTTCCAAACACATCAAGAATAAAGCGCTGGACAATTCTACAGTGCAACTTCCTGCTCACAAAGATTAGGCATATTCCTACATATATTCCTTTTCATCATCCAGGCAAAGGTAACTCAGGATAGGCCATCCATACACACAATGATTTTCAAAGCATATTGGCAAAAAAATTAATCAGATGCAAATACGTATTTCCAAGACCCTCAACAAGACAGTATACCATCCAGTTTTGGTGGTGATTTAATTAAACATGCTGTGGGCTTTAGTACTACAAACGCTACTATTTCAGTCTTATTCATATCTGTTAAGCCCCTTACAAATGTAACTTTCTCCATGAATACAAGCCATTTTTTTTGGTATGTATTTGTAGACCCACTTTAACACCCATTTGCCTAAGATTTGGTGAGAAATTTCCTGAGGAAAAGAAAAGCACAAATTGAAGTTAGATGGTATTCTCTGCTCTGCTTACAACTTAGTTAAGCACAGGCATAAATGACTTGTGAAACGGACACTGATTTAATCAAGTTCTTAAACTGAGTATTTACCTCTACATACTTTAAATGATTCACTCGTAAAAAAGATTTTAGTGCTTTTAGTGACTAAGAATATTACTTCTCTCAAAATTCTTGTGAAATGACTTACCAACCGTGTGCATGTTTTAACACGTCACTGGGACCGTGCAAGAAAAGCAGCTCTACTGGACTTTCCTTTTGAAATGAACAAATTTACCCACTACAACTACATTCTGTTCAAATGTTGTGACTTTCTTCCTTTTGCTTTGAGATAGTTTTTTCCTTCTTTTGGATTGAATTACACTTAAAACTTTCAAAAAGCCCCTACTTCAATACCAAGGGAAGCAAAAGATTCACACAAGGCACAGAGAACAACTTGCTAGTTAAAATTCGTATTTAACCTTGCAATCTAGGACCCAGACAGAAGCAAAGTAGAAAAAAAAAAAATTAAAACAAGATGCGAGATAGGAATCTTTAATCAACCTCGTTGTATCAGCCTGGGCCCAACATTCCACCCTGTCTTCTGAGGTTACCCAGCACCACTTTGAAAATGGATTACTTTCCACCGAAAACAATGCCAAAAAGGGGCTTTAGCTCCCCCAGGGGAAATTAGAACAGCCTGGATCATCAAATGGGAAAAAATAATCATTATCAGTAGCAGTCAGAAATGGGGGGAAAGAAAAGGTGAAACCAGACTCAGGTTTTGGACCACATAATGCCTTAGATGTGCCTTTGAAGACTGAGGTCGAGTGGCAAAAGTCTGTGGGTTTGTGATGCAAAGGAATCTTTGCTTCTCTAGGGGACGATACAAACACCTGGGGTGTTTCCAAGATGTTTGGTTCAGAAATGTACTCTTTGTAAACACTCGGTAGCTAGTCCAGGAGAGTGTAAGGCACTGATACAGTATTGTACACTGCTACCAGGTCAGAGGGAACACCAGCATGTATGAAAGATAATATATACATTACCTCATACATGCTAACAGATGAAAAATACATTATAAGGACTTAATATGCCTTAGTGCATATATGTCTTTAAGCTGGTGTCCCTTGTTTTGGGTAAGGGAAATTTTCCAACAGTCCTCACCATCGCCATCAAACCTAGACTCCACCTGCAGGTGATCCACCACAGAGCTCCACAGGGCTCTGGGGTGACAGCTGCCAGCATGAACAAATGCTTCAGGTCCCTTTACAACCAGGTAAAATATAACTTGCAATACGTTGCAAAAACTTAATTCCAGCTTCAGCAGCAGCAACCTACTGCTGGCAGAAACACCGAGAAAGTGGTGAAATACCATTTCCCAGATGCTGTGAGGTTGAATGAAGGTTTGTGTTCTGGCACATGGTCAGTTAAGGTAACGTCCTTGATAGGTTAGTTTACGCACTTTCAAAAAAAGGTAAAAATTAAGAAGCAATTCTGAAAGCGCTGTTAACGAACGTGCATTAACTCCTAGTTTTGTCTGTTAAAAAGTAAACTATCTTGCATGAATGTTCTATGCTACCAATGAATGCTAAAAGAAAACTTGCTTGACATAGATATTTCCTATTTACGTAACTTCTAGCTTATATAAGATGGTCAGAACCTTGGCCCTGCTATAGCCCGCTTCTGTACTTGTACACTGCTGACCTCAGTTATGTATTCAAGTTCCCTGGAAGCCAACAGCATGTAACCATACACCTATAATTAAGTACATACTTGAATGCTTTGTTAAACAGGGAAAGACTGATGAATTGCTGCCTATATAACTAATGATGAAATAGTAGTAATGTACATTTAAATTGGGATCATGCTGTAAATGTTTTATGCCAGGGATCTATTAGCCACTGATGACTGGAAAGCTGTCTACAGCCAGACTGTGCCATTGGCATCCATTCGCATGGTCACACACGGTTGGATGTGTCTTGCAAAGGACTAGCAGTGGCCCAAAGAGCTTGGGATTTGCTGATAATGCTCTTCTCTTTAAATAGCACAGCAGCAAAGGAAGGGCACTGCTAATTTCTAATTTCCAGCCTAACACCTATATAATACCAATCTGAAACAGAAACCTTTTTCTGCCCACTAGCAAATGAGTCATCTAAGATCAACTTTCTTCCCACTTGTCAGTTCTTCAGCCTGACACCACTGGTGCCTCTTACCCAGTGTAAGGGCAGCAGCACTAGCGCAGTCACTCTGCTGGAATTTTAAACACCTCCCCAGTAACTTTGTTCAGAACAAATTTAGACCACAGAGCTAAAATTATCAGCAACTTCTAATAATCCTTTATATAAGCATCTATTGATGCTGCAACTGCAGCAGAAGTAGCAATAGTAAGGAATATAATAACACCAATCTAGACAGGCTTTCAGTATATTGCTTGTAGTCCTTCTCTCTCACTAATTTCAAACTTTATTTCCCTTTTCCGCCCCCTTCCCCTATTGCCATGCAGAAGTATTGCTGGGTGCCTAAAGTGAACTTGGAGCTGGGTGCTGAAATTAAAGCCGTTGCAGTGCTGAGTGTGACAGACCCTCAGGCCTTTGGCTGAACACGTGTGCGGCAGGGGACAAGCACATGCCATAATACACTACTCCAAGTGAGCAAGGGCAACAGAGCCAGCAGCTCTATGCAAACAGAGCAGAGCAAGTAACAGTAAAGGGTCAGACCATTACAGAATTTGACCAAAAAAAAAAAAAAAAAAAAAAAAAATCAGTGGAAAAGATTAAACCACCTCCACTGCTGAGTATATTAAACCTGGTCAGAGCTTTTGAGAAGGCAAGAAACCATGTGTCGCAGCTGTGGCAGCTGAATGACTGTATTCCTCCTGCATCCTATTAGAGGGATTTGTCCCAAGACTTAATTGGCAATTTTACTGTTCTTTTTTTTGTTCAGCAGTGTTAACATATTTTTTGCCGCCTTTGCACTGGCAGTTTACAAAGGCACCAGCATAGCGGGGCTGTAAATTAGACCATAGGTACGTTGCAAATTCCAGGGGTTCATTTTTCACAGAAAGTCAAAACCACCTTTAAGTGCATAGAGCAGCTGTCCCACCACGCTCTGATAGCAGGCCTGCCATACCTTCGGTTAACTTCTGGCACACAGACAGGGACTTAGATCTCTTCCAAGACAGTCAAAGAATAATGAAAAAGCAACTTTGATGCTACCTGAAACCAAACTATTCAAAGCACATTGCCTGCATTCCTTTGCTGCAGGCACTGAGCCAGGACGTGGAGATAATCATTCGGGCTGATGATGGGGGAGGGAGAAAGGAGCTTAAGGACCGGAGCGCTGAAGTACTCTGCTCAAGAAAATCTAGACAGCATTTAATCCGCAAGGTAGCAATACAATTGTGTTTCTCCCCCATCCAACTCCCATTAGGTGCATTAGAGAATTAAAATAATCACAGACATGGTAATATTTTTTTCCTTTTTTGCTTGTCTCTTTTATCTGTTGCATAGAAAATGAGGATCCATTACCAAGCAAACCATTTCTCTCTCATCTGGCATCAGCTTTTTCAACTGTGGCTTACATTCCCCATTTCAAGGGGGCAAACTGCCCAGTGTAACGCCCAGCCAACAGTGGAACATTTTACACGGGAGAAAAGTTTCTCCTCACCTTCTCCCAGTCACGAACCCCACGCCTCAAGCCTGGGATTTGATAACCATAATTATCTTACTTCTATGTATCTATCCATACAGGTACATCAACCCAAGATAAAACAGTTCTTTGACTTGATAGTCTGCTGCAGCACTGAAGTTTGCACATTGCAGAAAAAATTCTGTAGTGTTTAAAAAAGGCCCTTCGGACACAGAACTGTTTTTTTCCTCGTGATATGAAAACTGTCACAGGAAAGGGGGAGAGCAGTAGCATCTCTCTGCCACTACAGTATCCAACAGCAACTTTCTGCAATTTATCCACTTGCGGAAAAGTTCCTGGAAATTTCCACCAATTAAAGCAACTTTTGAGTTGTTAACAATAGCTAAGATACCCTGCTCCAGCTGTTGTGTCATACAGATCTATCCCACTCAGGTCTACATGTCAAGAGCAGCAGCAATCTCTGCAGGCCTTAGTGAACTGCCTAAAGCTGGAGAGCCAACAGACTGGGAGAATGGTGTATTTGTGGCTTTACCTACACTTCCAGTAAAGATACCCTTTAAAAGCGGGTTGCGCACGCCACTGGAGGAGACCGACCCAAGGCATATATATATACTCTGGCCTTCACCTTTTGCTTGTATGTAGGGACCAACAAAGAATCCTCTGAAGGCAGGTACCAGACTTCATCTTCTCAGGCTCTTCAGGCACTAGAAGGAAGTCACTCTGAATTGTCCTCCCCCAGCGCTCAGCAAAGTTGAGCAGTGTGGAATGGTGAAACCGTAGAAAAGGATTTGCATTCATAGAATGGAAAGGTGGAACAAAACACCCCAAAAAGTGGTTCCAAAGAATGTCTTGGGAATTACAACTACAAGACTAAAATATCTTCTGCACAGTCAACTGCAATGGCAGCAGAGACAGTAATGAGGTCATCCTTAGTACCTTTGCTTTTAAAAGCAAGAGTATGTGCCAACAGCACAAAAGTGTATAAAAACAGTAGAAAAGAAATAACAGCTCAGCGTGCCCTGGTTTCCATGCAGAGTGTTATGTACTCATTTAGAACCTAACACGCAGTCTTTTTATACCCTAAATGGATACATAATACAAATAAAATGCATTTAAAGAACACCAAAACCATGTAAAATGAGAATTTTGGAGAGTGTCTTACCTTTGACCCAATAAGTGTGTACAGCCATTGGATGGTTTCATTATGATTTATTACGCCATTCATGCCATCAACATAGAGCATAATCTGGCCCAAAGCTATTGTAAAGAAAAGAGATAACATGTAATTAGACCTGATGAATATTTTTTATAATCCTAAGCGTTGCTGGCAATTTTCTATAAGCAGGGTTTTCCAGAGACATGGGGAGCTCAACTAACAAAAGATATATCAAGCAAGATTGTGCTGGATGAAATCCTGGGCAACTGCAGTAACTTTACTGACTTCATCTGGATGAAATAAGTGTGAATTTCATCCAGGGATAAGCACGGGCACTTGTTCCTTCCCAGAAGATGCCACATTTTATTGCCCCAAACTCTGCAAACAGTATTCTAGATACCGCTTACTGTCGTAACAGTTCCATCATCTACAATGCTTTGCAACTTGTAAGCCAAGCCTTTTACCATTTGTTTCAGCATCATATAAAGTTTGGAATTAGTATATATGGATTAAGTTGACTGTTTCAGTGAAATCCAATAATACGAAATTAAAGCAGGGCAATTAACAGCAATAAGGAGAGCAAATATTTACCATTGCACAGTTCTCTCTTGCAAATGACTTTTGTATTTTAGTGAGAAAATACAACAAAACATGGTTAACAAAGAAGCATCTTTATTCATTTATTCTAAAGCATTTACAACATTTCAAAACATGTGAACAAAATATTCGTAATAGTAATCCATAGTTTGCAATCCTGATAATATAAGACTTTATAGAGACAACAGCTATTAAATCTTTTCTGACTGATAAGGACAGACATTTTTCGTAAGGATTATGAAAAGTGGATTAGCAAAATTCATCTATCATCTTCAAAAGTTTCCACTGTTAGATCTTCTGCTTTATAGCTGGAGATCAAAGCACAGTGGGATGAAAAAGAAATCACTGATGTAACACCTTTCAGCACAGCCTCTTGGCATAACAACTCAATTACCTAACGCACAACCTGACAAGCCCCTGGTACGCCGCTTTATGGGGGAATAAAAGAAAAAAAAATCCACGGGTTGAGAAAAATTACGGCGTTATTAATCTTCCAAACACATGCCGAACATTTGCTAAGTTTTGCAGAGGTTGTGCACAGTGCGGCCATGTTTTCCTTGAGGGCAGATTTTCAAAGACATGAATGTTAGGCAAGCACTTAAGGACCCCTATAGCTAAGCAGCTAACTTTCATTTTTACCTCAAGTCTCCTCCTTTTTCCTTTGCTCTAGTTGGTCTACTTACAGTTATAAAACCCTAGGTACTAATTTTAGGTGCTTATATTCCTTATCTAATCTGCTACACCAAGCTGGAAGCAAAGTGACCCTACACGGTCAATGAAGATGGAGAAAAAGCAAACGACAGGGCAACGGCAAGGAGGTAACCCGTATCTTAGGCAGGCGGCGTGGCCGCTGGGGTATGTCCGTCGCTCTCTGCTCCTCCTCTCCAGGAAGCAATCATTCACCACCCTCTGAAGACGCGTGTCTCAGGTGAATAACATCAGGTGGGAGGGACACAGGCCCAAGTGTCAAGGTAAAATAAAAGATGTACGCCAGTCAGCGAAAAGAGATAAGAATTGTACTGACTGAATAAACGGCTGCTCTGTAGTATTTCCTTGCAAGGTAGAGGAAAGAGGAGAATGCTGCTATCCCAGCAGTAATCAAAGTTCTTAATTCTTGTTTTCACTTCCTTTCAATGCTAAAAAGATTCGGCCCTTGATCAGGATGAGATCCAGTCATGATAAGGTCACCAACCCCCTCTGTTTTTTTTCTTGCAAATTCTTTGGTTGGGGGTGAAAGGATTTAATTTGAATTTGAAACAAATGTGAAACAAATTTTCCTCTTGGCACATGCTTTCCAAATTAATACAGAAATCAAAGACAGCAAGAAGTCTGCTTTTAAAGGGAAAACATGCACATAACACAAAGTTACTCCACTGCTTACGCTTAAGACCAGTTAGACTGGATGCGTAAGTGAGATCTGGGATGCATAACTCTTCAGCCTTTTAGACGTGACTCTTCATAACAACAACAGGTTAAAGCAAATTAGTAAACCTTAGAAATAATCCACAAAAAAATTTTAGGGATTCCTGCCAATTTTCATCTGCTACCACTAATCTTGGCTCCCCAAACCCTCCCACCACCTTTTTTTTTGGTCATTATCAATGCTATCCCAAGTATATGATACTATCTGTGTCTTTCCAGCAACAGAATGGGGCCTTTGGATACAGGTGAAAAATTTCTAACACATGAAAAAACCACTACTGCTGCCGCTTGAACAAGTGGCCAGTAAGTTTCACAGGACAAAGCCTTAGAAAGAATGCCATGAAATAGCCAAGACAAAAGACAGGTTTGCTATGCAGTCGTGCTGTTCACATAAAAGTCTTTACTCCAGTAATTATCTGCCAACATCAAGTCATTAGCTGCTGAAGGACCTTGGCGTGGAGCTTCATATTGCTATTTCCTGTCTTCAGGGATCAGAAAAATGAAAGCAAGACATGATGGGCAGGGCTGAAGAGAAATCAACTTTCATTATGAGGAAGGGTAAGTTAGGGAGAATCTGTAACGTACTTTTTACAAAGCTGATGTGTTATAAATACTTAGGAAAAGAAGTAGAGGAAAAGAGTTTAAAAAAGGAGAATGCTGGGTTTCATATCATGAAGAAGAAAAGGTAACACCTAGCAACCACATGACACAATGACAAAGTGGAAGAGACCACAAAAATGCTAGGTAGGAGCAGGCTGGTGGGCTGGAGGTGCTCAGCTTCTCCCAGGGCTCGGGTCTGGCAGAGTGGGGCACACCAGTTTTGCACTAGGAGGAGACAGACTGGCCACAGAGCATTCTGCACCGTTTTAGTCTTCACAGCTTTTCTACCCAACTGATAGACTACCTCCTGGCCCACGATCATAGTCTGCTGAAATGGCTGCAGCTACAGTGCAAACTCCATGTGCCCACCACCCTGCATGGGCATGTCTGCATGCACACGTACCCACCAGCAACACGCAGGTCCTCTCCAAGAAAGGGGACACTAATTTGCAAGGCAATCTGAGGTTGTTCAGAAGGCCAATCTAGTCCAAAATCATTTAAGTTCGCATTTGTACGTGCCTTCAACCAAAGTCCTTTTTTTTTTTTTCACTGAAAAACGAGGAGGCTATTTAATCCATTTAATCCCATCTCTCAGCTAACTAGAATTCTTTTTGGAAGTCTATCAACAACCTACTTGCATTAGGAAAGCTTGCTATTGTGCAACAGGGGGCTGGGAGAGGGGGGTTTAAATATGGAGCAGACTTAATTTGGAATTTCTTTGTTCCCACTACCCTTGTCAAACCCTTAATCTTATGTGAAAGTAGTGTGTGACTTTACCCATAGCTATTTTCAAGTGGAAAATTGCTGGATTTCTTAGGAAAGGCTTAGGCTAGAAAAGGACAGACCAGCCAGAAACTTCATAGATTTCTGTGAAATAAGAGGTTTAAGAAAGCCTCTAAAAACTTGCCAGTATTGGCACTGCTACTCTCCTGGGATCTTTCCTATATATATAGGAGAAGTTAACAGGACCAAGGGGGAAAAACTCTAGGACAAAACATCACGATGAACATCACTTTAAGCAAAAGTCTATTTTTCCCACCCAGAGTGTCAGAAGTTTCAGAGCTGTTTCTTGCCCACACACCTGCTTCTCTCATCTGCTCTATCTGCTTCATATTTTATCTCAAGACTAACTTAGAGAAAACAACAGCACTGAATGAGCAGAAGCACTATTTTCTTACGGTTTCCTATGAGTCCAAACCCCATTCATCATGTCAAGGATGCATCTTCTGATTGCTTTTGTTTCCATCAGAATAAGCAAGCATACAGGGTGAAGCGGGCCAAAGCGAGACACTGTCACAGCAGGTTTCAGCTCCCAAGGAAGCTTCTGGACCAAGTTCATCAGGCATTTGATAATGAGCAGCTGTGGTGCACGTGACATGCTGTATACAACAACAGGTGAGCACGAACGACATACAGAAATGTGATGAAAGTAATGGGGAAGAACTGGTTGCTAAAAGTCATCTTTCTCATTGCTAGTTAAAATCTTATCATCGTCCTTTAATGAGAAATTAAGGGTCTGTGTGATTGCCTTCACTCCACTTGGAAACAAATTACTAACTTACATATGCTATCCTGGCCACCAAAAAGACATACTCCGTCAAAGTAAAGGTCCTGATCAAGAGCAAAATTTCAGTACCTGTCTAGTGAGGGATCCCAGGAGGGAGATAATACAGTTACCTATTATTCGATTACAAAGCACTAGAGAATTGTTCTTAAGAAAAAAAAAAAAGGCAACTCAAAATTTCTTGGTCCATGTTTCCTCACTAGAGAGAGGCAAGAGCTCAGCTACCAGGTGGGACTGCCTTGATTTTGAACACAAAAATCTCCAGCTCAGCTCAGCTCCAACAGGCTGGATGTCGTGAGCTTCTACTTTTGCTGATAGCACATTCCCAGAGAGGATGCTTGCACACGCACCCTTGGGGAAGAGCTTATCATCTCCATAATTTCCGCTGATATCAGACAGTGTTTTTCCTAATGAGAACTCATTATTAAGTACAACTTTCCTACCATCCAGCTGCTTGAAAATTAACAAAATCGCAGCAGAGCCCCTTCCTTCTAAGAGGTGACATCAGATAAAACAGATGACCTGTCCTCTCCATTGCTTCTGAAAATGATCTTACAAAGCAGCACTTTGCCAAACCTTATGACTCACACTCATTACACAGGGCTAGAGCCAGCTAAAATTTTTGCTTGGGTCCCCCCTCTCCACCCCCCACTGTTACTATTGGTGTGGTTGCTCTTAGCTTCAATGCAAAATCTGCTGTTTATACACTTATTCCCATTTCTTTACTCCTGTCAAAGATACCTGTAATGTCATCTAGGAAGATAAAAACAATATTATTCCTGGCCAAAAGTACATGAACACTTTATTTCTTATGAAAGTTTCTTCAAATCCCAACTCTTTGCTTAATCCCTTTTTTTTAATCCCCTGTTCATTTGTTTGTTCCATTATCACACACATCATGGCTGAAACATGTTAAGAAATTAATTTTCAGAACTCCCATATTAACCATGTACTGAACTTGTATTAACTGGATTAACCAAGAACTGAACTTTCTTACAAAAAACACATTACAGAATTAAAGTTATAAGCTGAAACTGCAAAGAGTGCAAATATATTGCGTTGCTAACGTAAATTTGAAGTTTTTATGCTAGCTGACACTATTCAAAGCCTAGCTTTTAGTCTTAGGCAGTGTTTTAGTAGCTCAAAACTAATGATATGTTATGGAAACTTATATGGATATGGAAACTCCTGCATGCTAGTTTCAGACCTAGGGTATTATTCAAAGCTAAGATTTATGCAGAAAAAAAAGTGGTTTCTAGATCAAACCATTTAATCTATAAATCTTCCTTTTTTTCCCCATCTATTTTAATAACAAAATATAAAAAGACACAATAAAACTCATCTATTTTTAATACTGAAAATGAGTGACAAAAGTGACAACTGGAATTTTTCCCTGGATTACAGGCTCAAAAGAAGCTGCGGTCCAAGGTCATCCCTGGGCAAAGGCAAACAAACCAGGAGGCCTGGACACACCACCCTCCTCTGCAATCAATAGGGATTTCTGCAGCCCGTTCAGGCCCCGCAGCGTACATTGCTGCCTGTGGTTATAACCGAGCGGGTACAACAGCGGCATGCTGTAACTTGCCCTTAAAAGCACATTGTATTTAAAATTCAAGGTGAAGGTCCCCAAGAAACAAAAATCATAGAAACATACAATATCTTGAGTTGGAAGGGACCCATAAGGATCATGGAGTCAATCTTCTTGTTCCTTGGCAGCTAAAAACATGCCTTTGCCGTTATTTTAATTCTAAAGAGACAGCACGCATATTTTGACACTTACTATTTTAATCAGTCTGTTAAAACTCCATGTTTAACAGCATGTTCTTAAATGGCACAGCCTAGCAATAGTTTCCACTGTCCACAAAAGCCCACAGGAAATACTGGAGGAGATTTATAACTCTGCCATTCCTGGCACAAAGGAGAGACCTTTAGATCTGTGTTGTTATTATTATTATTCCATTCTACCTAATTGTCCGTCTTTAACAATAACCTTAGTTTTGGTGAACCCCAGGGGCCGCTGCCAAAGAAACACTCTTTCATGGCTGATTACTACACGAAAACAAAGGGGAAGAGGGCTGCCAGCTCCGGACTCGGAGCAGAGCTTCGACTGACCAAGAGTCTGGGAAAACGTGTCAAAGCTTTGAAGCCTCGATGACATTTTACAGTCATTTGTGCTGTAGGTACTCAGAAGTCATCCACCAAGGACACAGACAAATATTTTTGGTCCTCGAAAACCGATTGCTGGTAACACCTCGTCAATAAAACAGGCATAGGGACCACAGAGCATTTACAAGCCTAATTATCCACTTTGAAAGCAGGTTGTGACTGTAGTTTGGGAGGGAGTAGCAGGTTTTCACCCTCCTCCTTTTTTCAGGAGAGGTACCTGCACAGTCAGTGTCTCCATAACTCTCTGTCCTGAAGCTCCTTAATTAGAAGGGCTCTACTTACCCTTTCAACCTCACACCCACACGCACATCTCCT
The DNA here is from genome assembly GCA_013398915.1 of Dromas ardeola. Taxonomy (NCBI): domain Eukaryota; kingdom Metazoa; phylum Chordata; class Aves; order Charadriiformes; family Dromadidae; genus Dromas; species Dromas ardeola. The sequence continues at coordinate 302,707 of VYZM01017111.1, read as the reverse complement.
CTCCCTAAAGACTACTTCCCAACAGTTCTTGGTGTTCCCAAGGTGCGAGTGAAGAAAAACTCCACCCTTCCCATGGCCAACACATGGCAAGCCCAGGATCATAGAAAGCTCTTGCAGAGGAATTTTTTTCCTCTTCATGTTCCCTCTGCCACCCTTTTCCTCTGGTGTTTCTCTCTCTAAAATCCAGCACACAGCAAGGTCAAGGGGCATAAGGCAGCTTTAATGGGTTCAAGTGTTCCAGCAAAAGCTGGTCCTTTATACATACCAGGCAACAACCTGTGGCAGTGCACAAGCCCCACCAAAGCCAATGGAGCAGAATTGCTCCTCTTCCAGTATTTCTTTTTGTGGTATTTCTTACAATTAACTAGAGTGCAAAGAAAGAACAGACTGTCACTTGACTGTGTCAGCAGTTAACCTGCTGGATGTCTTTTTATATGAACTGAAATCTGGCTTACGTATATGCATTATAAAAGCTTTGCACGATTAGTCTTAATTGTTTTAATCATTATTTTATGTTGCAGCCCTCGTATTTTAAATGCACTATTTTCCAGGATGCTTTACAAGATTACTAACACTTACCAATGTACAATAAGCTGGGTAAAGCCTATATAGCAAAAGTTAAATCATTTCCACGTTAAAAAGAAGTATGTAATTAAAATACCTTATTAATAAAAGAGCAAGTCTACTCCAGCATTAGACCACTATTTTGCAAGCTGACTAAAAGCATGAAAATATAAAAAAAAAAAGGAAAGAAAGAAAAAAGGAAACAAAGAATTAAGGAAGAAAGGAAGACAGGAGAAGGGAAAAAGACAAAAGAAAAAAAGAAAATAAAAGGTTAACCAGATGATTTTAAAAGATGACCATTCATCCTCAGTGCTTCATGAAGCAAAACTACTGTGGAAAAAGAGAATGCATGGTAGCCCTGAATTAAGATGACATGTTATAACGTATGCATATACAGAGCTGAATTAAGGCAGCTGTTTCTTAACTGAATCAATATAGGCTGTAACAATGAAAAACGTTCTTTCAACATGTGTGTGAAGTTACATTTTTTTTCTTAAGAATTTAGACTTCTAGATTTTTAAAGGATTTTCTGAGACAACTTCCACATTGGCCGACAGAACTTCATTTCTCAAGGAGCAGGACATGAGGGTAGACTGCCAGAGAGATTTTCTTGTGAGGTAAGGTATTCTGCAAAAGCATCATGCCAGTGCAGGACACTAACCACAGAATTACTAAAGAATTAACTCCGATGGGCTTACACCCAACTGCCAGCTATGACTTCTTGCACTGAGTACTGATGCTGCAGCAAAAGAGGAGTAGTTTGGTTTCAGGGCAGAAATTAAGATCTGTTTTTAAGGATTAGGTGTCTCTTCTCATCTCCAATAAAATAGTTTACACATCAATTTCAGAGAAGACTCATCTTTAAGTGTATTTTAAACTTTTAATAATGGATTTACCATGCTTAGGCATCCAAGAGCTTCACAACAGCAGTAAAATTGAATCAGAGGATGACAGGTTGGATGAGGTTAGATGGTACCTCTGGAGACTGCCTAGTCCAAGCCCCTGCTCTAACCAGGGAAATCCAAAGTAGGTTGTTTAGGACTCCCTCCAGTTGAGTGTGGAATATATCTCCAGAAGTGGAAACTGCACAACCTCTCTGGGCAACCTCTGCCAGTGCTCAGTCACCCCTACAGGTTTTTTGGTTTGTTTTTATGTTTAAATCTAATTTCCTCTATTTCAGCTAGTGCCCAGGCCTTGCCTCTTGCCCCTTCATTATGCACCACTGAAGTCTGGTTCTGTCTTCTTTGCTCCCTCCAATCATATATTTAGTCCCTCCCATAATATGTAAATTGAATTAAACTTAATTTAAATTGAAGACTAATCCATAGCCAAGAAACAATAACTACACTGAGCTAGAAAACAGAAAAGAAATTTTAACTTAAATTTAGAATTTAACTAGAGAAACTAGTGAGACTCCCAAGTTAAGAAGTGATACCTTAGCCCTTCTATTTGGGAGTAATTTAGTCTGTCAATGTGCTAGATGTGATGGATTTCAAGGCCTTTCCTTCTCCATTAATCATCATGAACGTAAGCCTTCTGTCTGTGTAAACAACACTAATCCCGACTTTGAAGGTACAAAGAGGGAAACACAAACCAACCTTTGCAGAACGGTAAAGATAATTTCTGCAGCTCCCTTTCTTGAACTCCTCAGACACCTATTTATCCTGCACAAAGAAAGGTCCCGCAGGTGCTGGCTGTCTTTTATCAATCACTATCAATTACATACGGCACATCAGTTTGGAATTCCAGCATCTCCTTTACATGCCAAAAAGCTAGGCCTTGAGAATGAACTCAGCATTTGGACTGGGAAACACCAGTCTCCGGTACGAATTCAGAAGAAAATGCAATCAGGATTCAGTCTTAGCAAAACCAGCTTATTTTGACTGTCAGACTCTGTGTGCCTTCGCACCTGGGGCAGAGAAAACTCTGAGGGAATACATGAAACAACTTATTTTTTTTTTTTTTATTATATGCCAATAGGATCTTCACTGACTGCAGTCAGGCACTTTCGCAGTGATTATGGAAAAAAGCCCAGTCTTGGGGTTCCTGCCCTGTGTGGAAAATAAAGAGAATCAAGGGGTAACCTATGGGCCCTGATGGGATGCACCCGAGACTGCTGAGGGAGCTGGCGGAAGTCATTGCTGGGCCGCTCTCCACCATCTTTGAAAGGTCCTGGAGAACAGGCGAGGTGCCTGAAGATTGGAGGAAAGCCAATGTCACTCCAGTCTTCAAAAAGGGCCAGAAGGAGGACCCGGGGAACTACAGGCCGGTCAGCCTCACCTCCATCCCTGGAAAGATGATGGAACAGCTTGTTCTGGGCGTCATCTCAAGGCATGCGGAGGAAAAGAGGGCTATCAGAAGTACTCAGCATGGATTCACCAAGGGGAAATCATGCCTGACTAATCTGATAGCCTTCTATGAAGGTGTGACTGGATGGATAGATGAGGGGAGAGCGGTAGATGTGGTCTACCTTGACTTCAGCAAGGCGTTCGACACGGTCTCCCACAGCATCCTCATAGGGAAGCTTAGGAAGAGTGGGTTAGATGAATGGACAGTAAGGTGGATAGAAAACTGGTTGAAAGACAGAGCTCAGAGGGTCGTGGTTAGGGGCACAGAGTCCAGTTGGAGATCAGTGACGAGTGGTGTTCCCCAGGGGTCAGTACTGGGCCCAGTCCTCTTCAATATATTCATCAACGACTTGGATGAGGGGATAGAGAGCACCCTCAGCAAGTTTGCTGATGACACAAAGCTGGGGGGGGTGGCTGACACACCAGAAGGCTGTGCCGCCATACAGAGAGACCTGGACAGGCTGGAGAGTTGGGCGGAGAGAAACCTTATGAAATTCAATAAGGGCAAGTGTAGGGTGCTGCACCTGGGGAGGAATAACCCCATGCACCAGTACAGGTTGGGGGCTGACCTGCTGGAGAGCAGCTCGGTGGAAAGAGACCTGGGAGTCCTGGTGGACAACAGGATGACCATGAGCCAGCAATGTGCCCTTGTGGCCAAGAAGGCCAATGGCATCCTGGGCTGCATCAAGAAGAGTGTGGCCAGCAGGTCGAGGGAGGTCATCCTCCCCCTCTACTCTGCCTTGGTGAGGCCACACCTCGAGTACTGTGTCCAGTTCTGGGCTCCCCAGCTCAAGAAGGACAGGGAACTGCTGGAGAGGGTGCAGCATAGGGCTACTAAGATGATTAGGGGACTGGAACACCTCTCTTATGAGGAAAGACTGAGGGAATTGGGTCTGTTTAGTCTGGAAAAAAGACGGCTGAGGGGTGACCTTATTAATGCATACAAATACTTAAAGGGTGGGTGTCAGGAGGATGGGGCCAGGCTCTTTTCAGTGGTGCCCAGTGACAGGACAAGAGATAATGGGCACAAACTTGAGTATAGGAAGTTCCGTCTAAACATGAGGAGGAACTTCTTTACCTTGAGGATGGCAGAGCACTGGCACAGGCTGCCCAGAGAGGTGGTGGAGTCTCCATCTCTGGAGACATTCAAAACCCCCCTGGATGCGTTCCTGTGCAACCTGCTCTAAGGTGACCCTGCTCTGGCAGGGGGGTTGGACTAGATGATCTCCAGAGGTCCCTTCCGATTCTGTGATTCTGTAACGCATCTGGGCTGCTTAACAAATGGAATAAAGAAGAAAAAGGACATATGGTAGTGTAAAAGTATTCACACACCGAGCACTTTCAGTCATCAACAGTATTTCTTATTAGTACAACAGTAAACCTTCCAGGATGAAACCTGTCAGTTTTGAAGTGAAAAAATGATAGATTCTCACTGACTGCTTTTTTTTCTTTCTGTTTTTCTTGAAAAAAGAGTCACATTTCCTAATATTTACATTTTTCCTAAACAAAAAGGAAGATTCTTGGGAAGCAAAAAGAGGAAAGACAAGAATTCCCAACATTATTATATAATAAGAGGAATAAAAGAAAAAAAGAGAAATTCCTGTACCAGTTGAAACTTTAAACATTACTCTGCCCCATAGACATCAGCACAGTCTTCATAAAGCACAAAAATTGATCAGTGATCTTTTGTTGTCGTATAGTAATGTGTTTTTGCTATCATGAGTGCTAAGGGAGGCTTACAGAGAGTCAAAACGATTTCAGTGGGCACGTAAAGTTACTTCTGTTACTCAAAACCCAAAAGCCAGTCTCTAAAATTCATATATTGTGGCATATTCTCAATAAGCATGGACTTCTAAAAATAACACATGCTATATTCTTGAAGAACAAAATACAAGAAAAAGAAAGATGAATAGCAGTCAATGAAAATATCAATCCTACCATCAAGTGTTTCACATCACTTCCCCGCAGAGGGTTTTGCAGGAAACAAAGTGTTCTGCCAAAAGTGACACTTCAGTTGCCTTCCAATTTTCAGTATAATTCAAACCCTGCTTATTCTAGCTGGTACTGGAAGGTGTGCTTGGGGAATACCATGGAAGAGCTACACTGAGAACAAAAATACGAGTAAATTTCTCCAGCTATATTCTTTCTATATTAAGATGGTTTTTAATTCCCACGTAGTTTCTTCACCTGGCAATGTATTCCAAAGAGTGTTCCCTCTTCTCCCCAAATAAGGGACCGCATATGGAAAAGTCTAACAATAGAAGAAGAAACATTATTTTAAGAAGCACTACAAGACACCTCAAGTAGGTTATCGCTTCTAATATTTCTCAATACTTGCTGCTAAAGTGATAACAGTTACAGGATTTTAGACAAGCCTGAAATTTCCTATGAAGCACTGGCTTTCTACATCTCAACAGACAGAAAGCAACAAGTGAACAGACAGCACAGACGTATTAAGATCATTTTGGGGACACTTGAGTAGTGTTTGAAATGTTAGTGGCAAAACAGTAAAGAAACTGATTTTTTATTTTTTTTTTCAATAGACACTTAAGATTTCTTCAATGCTTTTCTCATCTTGAAACTAACTGATCTAAAGCTCACTGTAGAGGAGCACAGAAAGTCCCGTCTTTCCTGTCTACCTATATTCCAAACCATCCAAAATCACTAATTTCCTCCCCTGCTCAGGAAGAAATGACTCAAGAGCAGCGATCAGTAAGATAAATAAGAATTCACTAAGCTTTAAGTTCAGTAACTAAATTAACATAGTTCTTAAGTAAAGTGGCAGAAGAAAGCACGTCTGTTTAAAGCACAGAGAAGACTGGAAGTCTTACCGCATCTCAGCCTCCTCACCGTAATGTGCTGGCTACAAAAGATTCAAATGAAACAGCCTGAAAATAAAAGCTGACTGAATCAACATCTCCATGTCTTTGTCTATTAAGGGATGCAACCAAACATCAAGTGTTTTTAAGAAAAAAATGCACCTGTCACTTTTTATTCACTGAGCTGCCTTAAAAAACAACAGTGAGTGTATCCTTCTAATTTTCTGCATCATAATTACACCGTGACGGATGCCGAAACTGAATTCCTGATATACTTTTCAGATATTTATTGCTCTTCAGCATGCTCAGCCTGTCTCTAGTGTTTCGGATAGTCTCCACCCTGCAGTAATGTGCGTGCCATTAAAGAATTCACTTTCATCTCCTGAATTTATACTTGTTAGGGCAAATTAATGAAAGACTCTATTCTTTAAGTACTGGTTAAACAAAGCCAAAGTCAGCACTAGAAAGCAAACTGATACAACACTTCACTAAATGTGCTTTTTATTCTTTTTGTTTCAAGTACGTCTGCTGCTATGTGAAATTTAGGGTTATACAGTCTCCTTTCAAATCTCTCAGTAAAGAATGTGCTCAAGTCACAAGTTCATCTCTCTCATTTGAAGTGGACTTCCCATGAGAAAAAGGTGCAGAGAAGAGACATCATTACAAATCCCTTTAAGTACAGAGCTCACACTCTTCCAAAATATTGATTGAAAATGCTGTTTTGTGTCTCTGCTCATTCATCTCAGATAATGAGCAAAGATTCCTTCCAAATTAACTGTAATTCTCTTCTAATCCCTCTATTCTTTTTTTTTTCCCCTTCAGCACGGTGACAGTGAGAACTCCTTTGAATACTGAATCCCATCTTATTACAGCAATTCTTAAAGGGAAACATAGCAAAATCATCTTCATCAGTGTCATGCTCAGATTTTTCTCCTCTCTGACTGAATTTAGACAGGTAACTAAGTAGAATGCACAGTGATCCCATTTTTTCCCCCTTCTCAAAATTCTCAAGCAAAGATACATTTACAAAAATTTATTAAATCCTAATTTCTGATCAACAGAAAAAGAGTTTACAGAATCTCTGCTTTTCACTTTATTTCCTTACCATATAAAAATATGATATTTTTGTATGGTGAATAAAATAGATTCAGAACAAAAGAAAAATGTTTGGGTGTGTAAGCTTTGTTTGACTTAAAAATGTGAGGTCTGTCATTGGTGCCTAGTCAGTCATCACCTGTGTGGTGGCAGGGAGAGACAATCATGTACTGGCTGAGCATGAAGATGAAGGCGGTGTATTTAGTCAAGTTTGACAGTCTACATTTCTTATTTACCAGTAACTATGTAAAGGAGAAACACAGTTGAACAATCACATTTTATTTCCGAAATAATTTTGGGGTGATTTTATTCCGTTTTGTTGGTATTACTACAATTGAGTGACCGCAGCATTATTGGTAATCCTCAGCATGAATGCAAGCATGTTCCTATGACTGTATTATTTATTGGTCAGCACCCCATTAGCAGGAGTTACATAGGACTGGGATCCCTGGATAACACTAACACTGAAGAAGATGGTGCAAAGGCAATTTGGAGAGAGGAGAATTTAACAGCTCCTTCTGTTAGACAGTTCGGAGCAAGGCTGCCGAGGTCTGCTCTGTGAGCAATAACCTCGGGCTCTGCATGGAAGCAGCTAAATTACTTCCAGATGCAAACCAGTCCCGTAAGTATCAGGGACACTTCTGCACAACACTCCTTCGTAAGTGATGTGGACTGAACCCAAACCATCTGTGCATAACCGGCGTAGAGGACTATGCATCTATGGCACAGTTAGTCCACGATCAAGGCAAATCCACCATGGGTAACTGACGTTTTCTGAGTACTTAGAAAGAAGTTAAAAGACCAGTAGGTGTACAAAATTCAAGCACTTGGAATTAAAGAAACGACAGAATTAGGATTCCTGTAGAAAACTTCATTCAGCCTACTTTGTGCACAAACTTAACTACGTCAAAATCAATTTCAAGGAACATTATTTCTAAGCTTTGGAGTACTACTTTATTTGAAGCAAGTGCTGGAAAATACTGTCTAAAAAGCACTTTCTTAGTGTGTGGTCGTCAGAATTTTTTAGTGCAAACCTCCTGTGAAGACGGAGTATTTAATTTCCTGCAGGGTTTTCTATGATGTTCATCAATATACTGAGTGCTTCACAGGTCTGAATACATTTTCTGCATAGCACACCGATGAGGTAAAGAAAGGATCCTGTCCTGTTCTGCAGAGAAGTTGAGGCTTCCACTAGCTCTGGACGTCAGATGTGAGACACGCGACAATCTAATTTTCGAGAATACCTTTTGATATAATTGTACTTCAAGTATCCACAGAAGAGCTGCAACCGAGTTTAGGTTCAGCTCTGTGTAGTGTGGTGGTCCCCCGGAAAACAACGAACACATGCGAACAGGGAACATAATGATACTTTCTTACAAGTTGAATTGAAATTACTTGCCTTGCAAGGCCCTTACATACTAATATTATGGCATATTATGGCGGAGGTTCAGTTAAAAACTCTCTCCCCCCATGTCAGGAGCCTTAAAATGAGTAACACCACCATCCTTTTTCCCCCTGAACTTTGAACACTGGCAGCCTTATTTCCAGTGGGGGGGGTGAATGGGGGGTGTTAAAAAAATCCCACATCATGCCCACATGGAATGAAATGGCTAGATTCATCACACTGTTTTTTGCCATTTAACAGAATAAATACTTCCCCTATTAACTGTTTACACACCCTAAAGAAAAACAACAAACAAATCTACAAACCATCTCTGACAAAGCCACATTGTCAGAAACTGGTTCACCAGAAATGATTGAAAAAGTTCAGGCCATCATTGCAATGATACCTGGAGTTTGAAGAAGCAGGAGTTATTTCAGATGGACAATAATTCAAGTTGATACATCCAGAGGCACTTCGCAGACCAAAAAGTTTTGATACATCCAAGCTACTTCCTATGTTCACAAACCACCACCCATTAACCATCACATGTGGCTTTGCCATCCTCTGATATATTTTCCATTTTTGGGACAACTCCCCTTTATCCCTGTTTCCTCAATAGCAGCATTGATAAAATGTCACCAAACTCCAAAACTTTCTCATCACTGTACCAAACTCTTCGAGAATGAAAAGCATCCTGAAGCTCTTCACATCAAAGTCTGGCAAGGGAAGATTATGTGATGGGGAGCAACAACAGACCTCTGGATCTGCTCCAGGCCACTGTTCCTCCAGGCTGCAGCTCCTAGAGCCTCCCAGTTGCCCTGGAAGGGTACCTTTAGCTCCAAGCATCTGTTCAACAAACATCTTACCTTTTTTGGGGGCTGGTATCCTTACGTCTGGGAGAATGCTGCAAGCAGCAATTGCTAACCCTGTGATCATGATTGCCATCTGGAACAACTTCTGCTTGTAAAATGAAAGGTTGTCAAACAAAATGGGGTAAATTATTTATTTGTGTCCATATAAAACTAAACTATGAAGTGGGGGTATGCTGTCTTCAGTGGAAAGAGTCCTTCCTCTTCACAAAATGATTACTACAGTCTCTAGGGCTGTTAATTTTTTTTCAGAGTTGTAATTGGGAATTAGTTTTCACTAATCTCATCCTTTCTGATCACTCAAGGCAGAAGGGTAGTTTTTCACTTTTCATACAGTACAGATAATGGAAAAATTAAAAATTAAATAAAATACCTGAGTCGCTTTATTGCTGAATAAAATAAAGTGGAACTGAAATACGCTTATTTTGATTCACTGCTCGATACAAATAAATTTATGTTAACACAAAGTGCAAAAGCTTGAAAGCCAGTAATTCACATTCTGTGGTCAATCAGCAGGAAAAATAAATGTAAACAGTAGTTATCAGTTAAATAAGGACAGCTGCTTGCTACTGTGTAAAAAAAATCTCAGAGCTTTACAAGATCAACACTGCAGTACTATAGCTGATTTAAACTGTAAAAAATGATTTCACAACCACCGCATAATAAATGTTACTAAACTGTTCTATATCTTCCTGAGAAAGCGTTGAGACTCCAAAATACCTCTCTGTGTAAATCTCTGAGAGCTCCACTTTTGCATATCAACTTGTGAAAGAACTTCTAACTTGGTTACATAAATAAGTTGCCTAAAATGCATCCAAGTGACTTTACAAAAAGAAATAAAATATGAAGTGGTGAGAGAAAGAATCAACATTGCTGGTACAAGCATTAAAAAAATAAAGTCTATTCTTTCCCGCCTTCCTTAATCTCATTTCAAGTTTAACATACAGAAAGGCTCAGAGCCAGAATGCTTATCCAAACTACATAAATCTCTAGACAAATTCTCCAGACTATACAACCCTGTCCCCACAAAACCTTCCATTTCTTCCTGATGCTGCTTTTCAGCAGGAAAGACTAGTAGAGAGCTACCTTTTTCTACCAATCTTTGCTCAATCTTTTCCTACCACATCTTCCCTCAGAAGAATGACTCTCCCTCCTTGCAATGTGTTTTTTAAATGAAACGGGGACAGAAATCAGCCCCTAAACCTGCAATGAACCCTACAGCAACAAGGTACCCCACGCTGCTGGTGAGGCCACCTCTGAGAAAGAACCAATTAATTCCCCTATTCCCTTCCTGAATTCCTGAGTGGGGTCAGAGGGAGGGAACGGCATTTACCACCATGGAACCTAGTTCAGGCAGCTGGGTCCAGCTTATAATGTAAACATGGTAACACCTTGGGAAGGTCACTGACAGGAATGGTAGCATTAGCAAAGCAATTAATTTGGGGTTGACCACATGCCTACTGCCCTTTTGCTTTTCTTTCCTCCCTTCCTTCCCCCACCTTGTAGAAGGAAACACAAGGAAGAGTTTTTACTCATTCTCTGGACAGAAATTTTCAGAAGGTAAGAGATGGCATTTTCTTGAACATCAAGAATGTCTTCTTTTGTGGGATATTTCCAGCATGATATTTTATTTATCTGTTGCCAAAAGAAACACTTTATAGTTTTCTCATTTGTCAAAAGGCTTTAAGAACACGCTTGAAGGAAATGATCCAACTAACAAAACAAGCAGAACCTTTCCATGCACTTCAGATGCTCTATGAAAAGAGGCCACTTCATGGAAACAGCACCTGTAGAGCTAACTGTTTTACTTGAGGCGTGTTTATCAACTCCTTAAAAATCCATATTCATAAATGCACACAGAAAAGTTGCAGATCCTCTACTTCTTTTTATCTTCTGAACACTAAAAAATAAAATTCAAGGAAAAGGAAAAAAAAAATTGACACGTTTAAACTCATGAGATTCAACAGTCACCTTTCACTTCTTTGAGGGTTTAATTACATGACATTTCATAAAGCTGGAGAATAAAATGTAAAGCAGAGACATAGTGCGGTACCGGAGTCCCAGGTGGATTTCCAAGGTCACACTGAGCTTGCCTGCCCTCAGAGCCCCTGATGACTACAAAGCTGAAATCAGATATTGCTGCATTTACCTCCTCTGTCTTCTTTCATCACCCTTTTTTTTAAATCTAGACTGCCAACTTTAACAAGACTTCTGTACACAGCATACACCGTACACATTCCTCATCTAATTTACATGAAGAATATGGAGTTCATAGAATGAAGAACTCGAAGGCTAGCTATATTTTATTCTCTGTGTGATGGGCTGTCTTGGTGCTTTCCTCTTGAACCTTCTTCACCATGTGTTTCCTTGCACAATCAGTCGCAAACACTCTGGATCCAGCAAGGTCAGTCACGACCTATGGAAAGAATTGTGCCTTCCAAATATCATAATATTCTCCTTTTAGTTTTCCAAACGCAGCAACATTAGCACCTACAATTACGATTAAGGAAATAAATTTCAGAGAGCTAGAAGATTAGGAAATCTCCAAATGCAGATTAAATGCATTATTGCAGTTTAAATTATTTCTTCTAGGTAATTTCTACAGTTCAGCAATATTATTTTTTTTCTCCTTGCATCCTGCATATTTGGTTTTGGGTATGTTTGTGCACATGTTTTTGTTATACATATACATCATGTATACAGATGCGTATCTGCAGATAAATTTATTTAACTATATGTATCTGCATTTACACATCCCTCTCTCAAAATTCAAGTCTTACAGTATCATAAAAAAACCCCAAAACAAGGCCACTTCATGATAAATGCTTTCATGTATCTATAATTAGTTTAGAAAAGGATTGCTGTTTATTTGTACAAGATCTTTCAAATCTTGTTTTCAAACCCAGACCTTCACAGTGGTTTCAGAATTCTATTTTTACGACAAAATGCATGCTACAAACAACAGATGACATCGTCTTGTTCAGTGTCCAAGATAATGATGTACGTGGAAAGAGAAGTTTATGTTTCACACCACTTTCATCACTGATTCCTACTAGACCATCATTTCAGTGGCTGAAGAGGGAGATCCCGTAAAGATCAAGGAAATTTGATTTCTAAACCTACTTTTTCCCCACCAATCTAGAAATATTTTCCTCTTTTTTTCTTCCCACTTCAACGAAGTCTATCAAAGTTAAATTTTAAATCACTGTTTATGACAACTTAATAGTACTTAGTGAAAGGACACAGTTCTGCTGCTTTCATTTTCAGAGTTTCAATGCAAGGCATCTTTATAGCCTGAATTTTGAAGAGCAAAAAGTCAATCCAATCAAATTCACAACTAATGCTGTCATTCTTAGAAAGTAAACAAAAGAGGAACTGCCACAAGAAGTTTCTGAAGCCAAATGAAGGACTATGAAAACATGTGAGCAACACCTGTGATTTCTTGCTTTAAATACGCCTAAATGATGCATTTTACCGCACTTTTTCTGTAAACAGGAAGAACACAGTTTGCAATGACTCATAAGAAGCAGAAGGAATGGTATGCCTAATTGAAAAGCAGGAAAAACAAAGAACAAAAGAGATACTGAAAATCTGAGTATATCCACTGGTATAGGTACATGCATACAAACAGAGGAGAGACTCTATGGAAGATGATATTAATTTAGAAGCCTATTTGATTCTACTGGCTAAAGTAAATGCCTGATTAATGGATTAATCATTTCAGAAACAACAGTGAGCAGAAAACTGATGTAATGCACATCATCTCCCTGTTCACGGCATTTTCTGAGTGACTTACAGAATAGCTATAAAAAGCCATAAAGGCAATGTCAAAAGCGTAAACAATATGAGTTTAGTGCTTCCTAATAAGTTGAAGTACTTTCTCGTTAAGTTTTATTTTCAGGAGAGATAATTATAGTAGTAGAGCTATATAGACAGCCTCATTTACCTAAATTATGGCAGTGTCTGTAATATAGCAGAAAACAGATTTCCTGCTGAAGAGGAACAGGCCTTTCCTCTGGACAATTTCCAGTAGTTATTAGCTTATGACCACTTCTCCCCCTGACCTGCACACATATCAAGGAAGCAGGTTCTTCCATAGAAAGGGTCTTTCCAGAGCCAGGATCCTAAATTATCTTTTCCTTTCCATGAGACAGAAGCTTAATTGATTAAGGACACAAATTAACTAGAACCCCAGAAGAGGCAATCATTACAATAACCTTGCCAAAGTACACGCAAATAAATTTCACTGACAGCACTGACAAAAAGGGCACTGTCACACCTTCATAGGCCTGGTAAGGATGTCCCAGTATTTTGAGGTCAAGACTACAATGAAAAATCACAATTTATTTTGTGATACTAATTTCAGAAAATAGCTTTACAAAGACCAGCCCTCTTCTACTTGTTGCTTTTACTAATGAAAGGGACAGCAACCTAGTTAATTAAGGCTGATTTTCACCTAAGCACTCCAGATGCCACTTGAATCCGTTGTTAATCTCCCAAAATGAGATATCAAGTGATGATTGCTTGTTGCAGTTTACATGACTAATTAGCACTCAGTGCTGGAAAGCAGGATTTCATGTATGTGACCTGTCTCACTGGAAGTAGGAAGCCTGGCAGAATAGAGCGTGACATGAATACAGCACTAATAAACACAATTTTCCTTTCAAGGCAATTTAGTCTTGGGCTTTTGTTTTTACGTGCAATCCAAAAGCAAAGCCTGAAGTAGAGGGTCAGCTGCCATTTTTATAAGTCACCTTTTGCTTAAGGGAAAAAACGATTGCTAGAGTAATAGCTTTAGTTTGAGACCTAAAACACAATCATTCTGACACAGAAAACAGCAGTCATCCACATAACCTTGGAGAAATAATCCATAACTCTCCAGCCAATACAGCGCTAGCCGCGCCACGCTCTGAAATCAAAATGTACTGCAAAAAAGGCAGGAGCTGATGGGCCCTCCACCGTATTAGCAATTCCCATGAGACAATAAAACCTCTGATCCTCGGGAGGCAAACTGAGCACAGGTGGAAGCTGTCTGAAGGGACGGGATGGGTTAAGCATGGTAATCAGGATGGCGGGAAGGGAATTACATTTGCCTTCTTTCCCAGTCAACCTCTATAATGTCTTAGACTGCTTCACTCTTCTTATATTTTGCATCTCAAACACCTGAGTAAAACTGGATTCAAAGAAAGGGTGTCAATTTTCCTTTATCTCCAGCAATGAGATTCCGTTCAAATACCATGACTCCTGAATAAATTACATAGAGAAGAGTTAAATGGCAAATAAAATGGATCCTTACTGTAATCTGTGTCTCATAACACACACTAATAACTTTCGGATTGTTTCATTTTAGTCTGATACAGGAAAGCAATCCTGTAACAACCTTAATCCTACTTCATATATGAGTACTTAGAAAAGGTGTATTTACTCCTGTATCCACTCCACCCTCTCTCTGACACACTCTAATATAACTATTATGCCTATTATGTATTATGCCATTATTTTGAGAGCATTTATAGGTTCCTTGGCATGCTTTAGAGGAATTCCACCCATCGTTCCCAACACTTGTCTCTTTAGGTATCAGCTGGCTTTCGGTACCTAAGTCATTATCTGGCTAGGCTCCTGAAGTAAGTGAATAAAAACTGGGCTTTGCTCTGCAGCGGTCTCTTGAGAAGTCTGTCTCTATCAATTACCCAGTGACCCTAAGCAAATTAGCTTCTTCATTTAGCCAAGTTAGGTGTGGAATGTTGAATAGTGTGAATAGTTCATCTCTCCCCCTTTTTTCAAAAAAAAGATAAGAAAAACGGTAAATTATATTTTCTCCCATCTTCCCTTTCTCTACTCAGTCTCTACTAGAACCACTGGTATATGAGAAATAACTAAAGAAACACAGTGATAAGCGCATACACCCACAGTATGAGCACTTCCCTAAGGCAGCAGACTAGTAGGGCAGTCAAACAGCCACAGTTTGTTGCTTCCCTCTGCTAAAAAAGCCAGGTTGGTTCAGACTGCTGCAACAAAATGAAGAGGCAAGGCTGAAAGGGTGGTAGTTATTACTGCAGATATGTTCAAGCAGTAGCAGCCACCTGCCGCTCCCCTCCATCTCTTTTGGAGCAGCAGCAAACAGAGCTCTCTCCAGGTCACTTCCCAGCTCTCTCCATCTCAGCCCTCCCCAGCAGAAAGGGCCCTGGTGCTTCTGCCCTCAAGCAGCACCATCCAATTAGGATCACAACGGGTAGAAGCCTTTCATCTTCTCCATGCACGTTCAAGAAAATACCATATTTAATTTTGCCCACGAACTTAAAAAAAAAAAAAAAAAAAAAATTAAAACAGTAAATATAATAGCACAAGATTTTACAGGTGGTCATACTGAAACAACGGGAGTCAAAACTGCCTTGCGCAAGATCAACCCACAGGCCAGTAACAGCAAGAAGAAAACAAAGTTGTTTCAGCTCAGTCACTGGAGCAAGAATTTTACTCACGTTTTGAAAAAGCCAACACCATCACTGGAAGATGATGGCCTTCCCCTGCTCAAGGGAGCTGCTCACCCTTGTGCTGCTGCAGCTGTTTATACACACCCACCAATAATGGGATTGAGACCTGAAAGAAGTCCAACTGACCCACCAAGAACAGGTAACCAGTGAATTTACCCCAGACCAGTTCCACATTCCAGACCAATGGAGTGGAAGCTGGGGAATATGGAAACAAAGAGCAATAATGCAGGAGAACAGGGAGGCACTGGCATTTTGTTCTGCTTTTTTGGAAAGGGAAAGTAATGCTTTCCCTAACTTCTTCCAGCTAGAATAGAGGCAGCAGAAGCTATCTTTTCACTGACATACATACATTATAGCCTACACTGTTGCAAAGTGATGCCAAAGGAAAGCTTTAATGCCTGTTACAGTGGGAACATTGTCTTGTAAAAGCAAAGCTGTCTTTACAATTTCGATTTGCTGGATCTTATCTCCTGGCAGTAAGGGTGGTGTAAAGATGTGAATCATCAAGGACAGGAAATTAAAAATTGAAATTTTCTTTCAGTGCTCTGAATTTCACTTGACTGGAAAAATAAAGACAAAAAAGAAATAATTTCCAAAAACGTAGCATGCAATGTTCTTCATTAGCAGCAAGAAGAACATAGATTTAGAATTCTTTCAAGTTATTAGAGCATATAAAAAAGGCCTCAAATGCAATGTGGTTCTTGTTGGGAACACAACAGTTGGGGGAAGACTAGAAATGCCAAAAAAACCCCAAACCACTGCATTTAGAGAAACCACAGTCCTATGTAATCTATATGAAGTATATAGTAAGACATCTACTGGCATTTCATGATGTACAGTAATGTGTTTGTGGTTCTCACAGGATAATCCGGCAATCAGATGTTTTAATCTTAAGACTTTTTTTTAACTTATAAATAAACATGAAAGAACATTATTGAAAAATGAGCTCTTCAGCTAAAGCAGTGCTGCGTTACTCTGATTATTTTTCATGAACAGATTTCAGAGCATTTACATAAAAACGGTCTTGTGTTTCAAAGGAATTATCATGGTGCCTTTGAAATGAAAAATGGCCAGTAAATGGCAATACAACCATGTAGGAAAAACAAAGATTACTTTTTCAATATTAACATAATTTTCAGGATTATTGTGTTTTTGCTTGCTTGAACATTGCAAGTGACAGACAAATATCTATCAAAGAGACTCCTACATTTTTTATTATTTAAGAGTTCTGGACCCAATCTGTGTGTTTCACACACGTCAGGAGTTAACTCCTATTTGTGTTAGTAGGATAAACAAAAGCATAATGAAGCCCATCATATCCTAATGTAATTTGCACCAAAACTTTGTAAATTCCTTGCTGGTAAGAACCATCCCCGTTTACAATATTTGAAGACAGAATTGTGCCCGGTGGGTCATGATGCACACACATCGCACCTATATGCAGCAGCAGCTGCTGTTCCAAGAGACATTCGCATGCAGAAGGAACGGCATTTCTAGCACCATCACCTGATAAGGAGCAGTTCCTGTAACTCCACAGCAATCTGTTTATGTTTTAACTACAGCTTCAGGTCTGGAGTGATATCATTAGCCAAGAATCTCCTCCAAGCTTCTTGGTCTTTTGACTGCAGAGTAAAACTTTAAAATATTGTACCTTTTACGTGTAGAGATCAGTCTGCAAATACAAAGAAACCAGTATGTTTTATTTCTAATAACTCAATGTTATTGAAGCTTGTCTTACAACTTCAGAGCATTGGTATTCGCCATGCTCTCCTTCACTTTTGCGGCCAAAACACTGCTGCTGAGAACATTTGCTGAATGTACTCCTGAACATCTGGGCAATGCACTGATACATAGGTAAGAAAGTTCAAAAATTAATTTTATTTATAGAATTCCAACTGTAAAATGAATTACACCAGTAAATGCAAAATAACATGACATGGGAGTGAAGGAAAAACCAGAAAACTAGCTATAAATAAGTTTCTCAGGAACTTACTTCCACCCTAACTAATACATAATTTTAATTCAAAGGCCAACATCATCATTGTCATGCCCCTCCGTAGGCTTAGGGAGAAATAACATTTTCAGGCTCCCTGACAGAGCCCATGCACTAATTACAGTGATGAAGCTGTGCTCAAGTATGGATCATTCCCCCTGGATCCACTATGACTTGGTGCATGGCTCTCCATTTACACCACACAAAAAGGACAGAGCAGCCATAACACTCCTCCGATTCCCTAACAATTACAAGTGCAGCATGGGGAAAGAACCCATAAATCAAGGACCGAACATGCGTAGCCTTATTCACGCTGACCGTATGCCAAGAAATTACAGATTCTTGAGAGTAACCATTTTCAATATTGGTAGCATTGTACATGTATTCTTATAATAGGAATAAGAAGCTTCAGTCTCTCAAAAGTTAACACTGCTTTCTTGACCCAAATACATCTTTTTCTTTTCTTCATACCTGGTCTTGTCTGAGGCAAGCAGATCATGTTGACTGCCATTAGCAAACTATTTTAGGATAGAAAACAAACAAACAACTTTTTTTTTTTTTTTGCCACAACCTTTGCAAGGGTATGCTTCTAACAGCAGCCATCTATGGGTAACCACAGCCAAACAGCAGTCTGGATACTCTGGTTGTAACCAAGTAATATATTCTTATAAATATCTGGAAGTAGCATGTCAATGCTCCAGCCACAAGTTAGCTCACATGAAGTTCTAAAACCACTCGAGGAAAAGGCTGCTTAAGATCACAGCATCACTGTGTTCAAATGAAGTGTCACATAAAAGAGTATAGGCCATGACTTCTTCAAATTCACTCTACACAAAAATGCACTCAAAAGGGGTTTTTTGGCACCAAGTGGGAAACACTCAGAAAGAGGACGCCATGAACACCCGCAGTACTTTCTCAAAGTGTCAGGTAGGAATAGTTTTCTTTATCTATCAAGACAGCATCTTAGGGGCCTAGAATAACTCTGGACCAAACACAATTGCATGGGAGGACTGAATCTGGAACACCCGTGAGAAAGAGTTTAGGAGGGCCTATCTATTTTACATGCAATTAATAGTTGCTGATTTGGCACCAACTGTGCAGGCTTACAAGAACCTTTCCAACAATGTTGTTGAGCTCCAAGCCCTGTGCAGACCGTTGCTGAGCCGCCCCTATCCATGGGACTTCGACAACGAGCCTGGGGGCCACCACAGGCCACCACGTGCACCGAGTTTAGCTCTAGGTGGTACATCCAAGCACACAGCTGTTACATCAGATTTGGAAGGACATGCACTATAGTTCTGTTGGCCAAAAGCTGGCTCTGCTGACATGGATTAGTGAACAGCATTCCGGCTCGCTTTCCTGATTTTGGAAAACTCAAGTCTTTCTACTCAGGTCTTTTTTCAACTGAAGCAATGAGGCTAAAACCCCTTGAAATGACAATTCTGCCATTCATGAATGCTAGCTGTGGAAATCAACTAAGTCCAGCCTTTGAAAATACAGGGCTCTTGAGTGTCATTCAGTTCCAATGGAATCAAGTACAGAACATGAGTCTTTTTTCTACTGAGTCCTATGGGACTCTTGTCCTGACCAGCCTGGCAGTCCCAGGCATGCCTGCATGGTTATATGCAGGAAATCACAGAAGATCCAGTTCTCTGAGTTTACAGGTTGTTCAAATGTCCTTCCCAACTTGTTCTTTTAGAATTAGCACGGCTAAAAGGTATGTATTACACAGGGGCTGTTGTTTGTATAGTACACGTCCTATGGGCATAAAACATGACAAAGCTAGCTCCTAATCTTAGGTTCTTTCATGTATTCCATTTCATACTTGTCTACAGAGGAAATGTATACTCAGAGTACATAACTTTGGATGCCAAATATAGGATCCTAGTCTTCCTGAGATGCCCCTAAAATCAGACAGAAAATCTTGCTCTTTTAACAGATGATTCAAGGAACCATTACACCCACTAAATAACGGTGCCTTGCCTGTTTATAACAAGCATCAACTATGCCTATCAACTACAGCAATAAGCATGTCACATCACCAGGATTCCCAAAGCCTGAAAATGTGAAGTCTAGATGTTTATCCTTTATAGCTCCTGAGTTCAGGAGCAGGCTGACAGGGGCTTTTCTGTCTTCTTCCTCATCTCATTCCCCTCCATACAAACATCAACCACAATGAAAGGTATTGAAAGACAAATACTTTTCATAAAGCTCACTATAAACCAGTTGATTCAACCTAGAGAAAGAGTCTAGCCTCACTGCTTTCCAACCACTCATTCAATAAACTGAATTGAGGGAAATGACCACCGATCTTCAGACTGAGACGCCCTATCACCAATTTTGTACATCTAGCCAATAAAGCACTCATTTCCTATGTATTTTCTTATCAAAACTGAGATAGCATAAAGGTCTGAAGCAGTTTCTGCTAAGTTCTCTCTACTGTTTTGGAGGAACCAGTTCAGATTAAAATGATTTACAATAAACACTGAAACCCTTTCTATATTAAACTGTAAATGCAGACATACACTCATGACTTCATATGGAAAATGGACAGAAACAAAAGATAACAGCAGATATGAAGCAAACTGCTAATCAGGGAGCAAAACACAAAAAATCACAAAGGCATGTTGTGTTCTCTCTTGCTGAAGGAGTCTAGCTAACTACCTGAGACACGGTAACTGGAACTAGGCAAGACAAATCCTGCCCTGTAATCCAGCCGAAAGGGATTATTTCAAATGATACTTTCTACATATTTAACTGTCCTTATATACTCCAAAGGATTGATATAAAGGCAAGATTCCAACAGAAAACCCTGATAGATTTTTACTTCTCAATCAGGTCTTGCTCTGCTAATTCATGGTGAAGATGTTACACAAGAACTCAACATTAGAACACTTCCTTAAATGCAAAAGATTTTTAGGTCAGTTCTTTGTATGTAAAAAACAAACACACTCTGGGTGTAACTGGTTTAGTAGTCACCCCATCAACTCACGTTTCTTCAGCTGAAGACCAGAATAAAGCAACACAAACAATTTCAATACTTCTAGCCAATAAAGCACTCATTTCCTATGTATTTTCAGTATTTAAAGTGAGCCAGCAGCCTCATGAAACTAAAACTGAAGGCTCATTACATATGGGACAGGTATTGTTGCTTGTTACTAAAATTGCCTGATAGTTCTCATGAAAACACTCCTGGGTTTAGTTGTCCATAATTTCCTCAAGTTTTGAGTTTGGACCAAAACATTCTCTCTGGTATTTGAAACACAACACTTTCTTTTTCCATGGAAAATTTCTGACACTTATTATATTCAGGGTGCATTTGTGGAAGGCAGAAAGAAGAAGATAACATCTCACTGGAATTAAAAATGCTGCTGATAGTATTTTTGGAAATTGAAATATTTTCTGATTTTGACCTCTTTGGAAAGCTCAGGAAAATTATAACGTCATGTCAGTGAAAAAGCTCATGCAGATCACATTAAAAGGTGTCCAAACTTTGTGTAGTTATAAGGTTTTGAAATAACTATTGTTTGACACTTACAATGGTCTCCACTGAACACATGCAATCAGGTAAAACCTCTGAATACTCGATCCTTGGAGCTCACAAGATTGCCATAATGCTCCCAGCTGCTGCTGCCCACCAAGGAAGGACACGGCGCTCAAAGTAAGAGCAGGCAGCTTGCGAGGGTTTTTTGGTTTTGTTTTAAAGGAACTGTCTTGTTACTCAGATGGCGAGGAGGAGAATTCTGATCTGAACACTGAAGGAAACAAAATTTAAACCCAGAGAGGTTCAAAGAAATGAAAGAGTTAAGGGAGTAACTCTGACAGAAAGCCTGATGAGCGTCTGAGAGTTATGAAAAGAGACTGACTGGGATAAATGAGGGAAAATAATGGGAAAGACTAAAAGCTATTTGCCTGAAGGAAACATAGGGATTAGGACTGATGTGAGCAATGTTGAGGAAAGAAATGGATAAGGGATCCGAATGGATAAGACCGAAGCCATGACTACATACTTGACAGTGGTACTGAAACACTCTCCCTTATTTGTTTGTCTCAGACCAAACTCAGGGTTTTGCTGGCACAGGGGTTTGTGTCCCACCACAGAGAACCAGAATGGGTAATTCAACAGTACTAAAAAAAAGTCCAAAACAACAGCAAGATACCCACTTTTTCTCCCCACTCAAAATGTCCACCTTTTCATCCTCATTTTTCAGATGAACACATTCCTCTGTCAAGTTCATTACACCATCACACACATACAGCTGTGGTGCCAGAACCCAGGACAGGCAGTGCAGAGGTGGGAAGAGGTGATGGGAAAAAAGATGTTTAAGCCAGGTTAAACTGTTGAAGAAATTCATGTAAATGAATTGACGAATATTGACGAATGGATTGATGATGTAAATGACCCAATAAACTGATGAAGGTTAAAGAAATTTGATAAGGAAAGGTGAAAATGCATAGACAGATCAGAGAAAGAAAGCTAGGATAGGATGAGCAAGAGTCTAAATGGGAAAAGGAGCCCTAAACGATTGAAAAGGCATAAACAGAAAGTACCATATCAAGTATGAAAAACCAGACCAAGGACATGCCCAAAATCAGCACTTAAGCTTACTGAATCTTTCTGAATTCAGAATATGTCTGGGTTTAAGTGCCTCATTTCCTTATCTGCAACACAAAGACAATGCTGCCCTTTCAGCTCTTGGGTAACATTTAGTGACAAACCACAAAAAAACCCACGAGGAAAACAAACATTTTATATCAGAGTTTGCATAGCACGAAATAAATCCCAAAGCCTTGGGAAGCACTGATGATAAGACAAGTTATTTAAAAGGTGTTCGTTAAGTGCACAGGTGTGATGGTGCTCACGAACTGCAGCAGAGCAGCTGTGCAAAAAGCTGTACCACTGTGCGATCAAAGACTGGATCAGCTTCCCCACAAAAGGGGCATGCATGCCTGCAAAGTAAGATCACACAGCTATTTCTTAATTTTCAAGAGTTTTATTATTAACCTCAACAGTATTCTTAGTGCATTTGTCTATAATCATTGTAGAGAACATATGAAACCTTTATCAAAAGCACATATAAAAACATACTCTTAGCAGTCAATATGTATCTAGTTAATAAACACTACAATCAATGTTTCCATCATAGATATTAACTTAAATACTAAAAGCAAGCTTATGGTGACCGACTACTGAATTTTGAGAAGTTGGAAACCATGTTTCGATGCTGCTGTCTTAAAAGCAAATTTTTGGCCCACGGTAATGCCCAGGTGAGAAAACACTGCCTGCTCACCGAGACTGCCCTCTGCACGCAGGGGCAGGCTACCAAGATTTGGAGCACCCAGGGTGAAAGTCTGCAGACAGGGACCCTTGTTACTCCAGATACTTGAAGCTCATCAGGAGTAAGTGCTGTGCCACCCCACTGTACCCAAAGCCAATTTAAAACAGCTTTTAAAACTTTAAAAATGACAAAGCTGTTTTTGAAGCAGGGATTTGGAGTACAAAATTAGGAAATCAGGGTACGGGGACAGAGACAAGAGAGACAGTGATGGAGAAAGATGAGCTCCTTGTCTAGGCAGGTGATAACATATAGTAGGAGGGAGGTTAAGTAGGAGGAAACAGGCTGTTGCCCAGTATTGGCAGAAATCTTTAAGACCCCACCTGTCACTTAAATAAACCACTTAAAACACACTATAGATACACTAAATCCTGAGTAGCACTTCAGTGATTAAAGTCAATACGCTGTAACAGCAGAACCATCTGACAGCACTCCTCCAGGGAAATAGCAGTATTTTTAATGTTGCTTCATTTCAGGGAACAGTGAAATGTCAAAAGGAAAAACCGTAAACTCCAAAATAAAGTCTTTTCCGGCCTTTCATTAAAGACAACTTTTAGGATCTGCCCTTGAACAGTAATCTTTCCTGGGGGATGTTAACACCTCTTGGCTTCCTGGCAGCAGGGAGACCTTTCTTTATGGAGACCCTCTCAGTAGCTCCCATACCATTTTCCTTCCTTTAACATGCCCTTTCAGGCTTGGTACAATGTGGAGCCACTCAGGTGCAAACCTTAAATGCCTCCTCTCTATATTCTCTTTCATCCAGAGATTTTTAGATTACTGAGCAAGTTCAGCATCAATTGCCCTGTTCCTATAACCTACTCATTGCTTTTTGGGAACACCAATCTGTGGGACTGAAACATTCCAGCCTTGGTCTTAAGTCCAGAGCCCTGTGGTCCTCCCCACTCCCATACGCCCTGAATACCCCTTCCCTTATTTCTTTAATCACTTTCATTATCTCCAGGAATGGGGCGGGGGGGGGAGGGAAACCAAAGTATTTATAAGTTTGGAAGACGGAAGAATATTTATTTTCTTGCTGTCAAAAAATTAAAAGAGGAAAAGGAAAAAGCGACTTATTTTGCATGCTACCTACATCAGTAAACTCTCATCACTAAAATCTCTAGGAAGAAACTTCAAAGAAAGTGATAAATTATTGAAAAATCCATTATAAACAACAGAGGTACCATATTTTTAGAAGGTAGTGCAAGCTCCTGTATAGCTAGAGGGCAGGAGGTGGGCACAGCCTCCTCTCCTGGCTTGACAGCACCGGCTTTAGCATCAGGAATTTAAATGGAAAAAACAAGACATTCCTCACACACTGAAAACAGGAAGAACTCCTTCTTGCCCAGAAGTATGGTGAGAAAGAAATAGAATTACAATTAATAAATTCACAGTTTACCAATACCTACTTTTTGTAAAACTTGGAGGAATGGGATAAACCTGTGCTTCCCCCCACTAGCAGGCAGGAACCCCCGACCACAAGTCTTTTTCCTCTGGTTTGCAGAGGGAAGACACAATAATCTGTTTGCTTTTCCACGGCATCTCAGCTATGCTGCCTCTCCAGGTCTGCTCGACCCTTGCCTGTGCACCCACTGACAACCTTCACATACACGTGGGGAGTAGGAGGACACCAGCCCACATTCTCTCCTCTTCACTCCCAACGCCACCATCAGTGACTCAAGTCCTGCATGCGGGAAGTGGTGGAGGGAGGAGAGGAGGAGGGCAGTAAGTAGCACCAACAGATGGTAAACTTACAATTCATTACGAAGCAGCAAAAAGAGTTTACATCTTTTCTCATTCAACCTGTGTAAACGTGCAGCTATTAGCTACTTCTGCCTTCCCAAGGGGCACATGCTACTCCTGTGCTCCTCAGGGCTGTGCAGAAGAGGAGGCAAGCACAAACCCTCCACAGCAGCAAACAGAAACGTTAATGTTCCCCTATGCTCACTAAGATTATCCCTTACTGTCATCAGCCTATGAATACAGTACAGTTTTTCTTAGACTCATATGTATGAATACAGTATTTATGATAGGTTAATAATTAATACTGTGCTAATACATGCAAGTCCTATGACTTAGCTTTTATATTCTTGAATCGTCTATGGTTTTTTAATACTCTGATGCAGGCTTAGAGCAGGTCGCTGCCTCATGGTAATGAAAATAAGTATTTTAAGAGTTTACAGTCCACTGCTCCCATTTTCTGATTGCACCTATGAGAACGTGATCTGTGGAAATGCATACGCATACACATTTGCAAAACATCCAGACTGACAGCGCTAAGATGTAGCTTAAAATAAATCAGACATACCCAGATATGGAAATTAACTCTGAAGACAGCTAAAGAATCTCACTTTTGGCACGTCCTTATGTCACACAATAATCACCTTCATGGAATCACAGTCAGCACTTTCTAATTATCCTACACATTTGACCCTACTTTCCCCTCTCCTCCTTTAAAGTCCTTAATTTTCCCTGCTTCTGTATCAGGATAGAGCACTCTGTGTGGTACCCTAGCAATCACCGTCACAAATAGCTGTGGAAGCATTTAATCTTGAAATGGGAATAACCAAACACTATTTCTCAACTGTATTTTACCATTTTTTACGTGCATATTTTCAATACAAGTAATTCATAGTGAAATCCCCAGCAGCCACGTACTTAGTGCAAGCATTCATGTCTCTGACGGCTTATGAATGTCTTTTATTTTATGCACATTTTCTCCTTCTCTAATGAATCAGGTTTTGGATACTTTCAGGCTAAAAGATTACTATAAAAAGGCAGAAATACTCTGTAATATGCTCCTAACAGTTGGAATAGGTACATTGTTTTCAAGGCTCGTTCACAAAGTTTGAGTAGTTAAATCATATAACATCCACAATGGCTTTAAAGGCCCCTGGGACTACTTCCCAAGCACTTATTCTTTGCTTAGTAGTTAAGGATGTGCATTTTTCATGGTTCAGTTCCTCGTTTTACATGGGGTCTGCATAGCCTGAGTGTCACATTTCATGGGAATTTCATAAAGCATAAAAAAAATTACACAAAACCTGAAGATTCATTTTCATGGAGACAGAAAGCAACCCAAAGCCTCCCAGCCTCTGTCAGCTTTCAAAACAAGGGAAATCCATAATTTTATGGTGGTGTTATTGCTGAATTCCACATAGACCATGAGAACCCTATATCCTCCTCGCGAGCAGTCCCAACATGAAAGGCCATTTCATATAACGCACAGAGCAAGGAACAGCTCCGTTTATTTGTAGATGTGTAAATTACTATAGGGTGGTTAAACTTTTGAACTCAAATTTGCCTCAGTGCCAATTCCCATCCCAGACTGGGAGGACTTGTACTGTACACGCTGTGTGTGAGGACCATCTGGCNGAGGGGAAGCAGAAGGCAGTGCTTGCTCCACAAACTAAGTGAATGCTTGAGGTTGTGTTTGGTAGGAAATTCTGTGTAATGCATGCATAGATCGAGTCTAATAAATATCATTTTAAAATATGCAGACGAGAAATTGAGAAAGGAAACACTAAAAGCATAGAGAGGAAAGCAAAGAGGATGTTTTCCCTCTTTTTAAACTGCATTTCCAAGGTCAAACTCTCCCAACTACCCTTGCACGAGTAAACAAATGCATTTTGTCTTAAAGAGATACTTGCAGAAGTGAAAAGAGGATTCAGCTACTGAACAGAGGAGGTTCAGTGTTTATATTATTAATCATGGAGATAGTAAAACGTGCCCTCTTTTCTGGTACAATGAAGAGCATTGTAATCTTATTGTTTCTAATTTAAAGAGCTCATGAACCAGAATGCCAAATCCATTCATATTTTTTCATTCCATGTCTTTTCAATACACAAAAAGAGGCACATCTTGAGGTTTCTGCACACATGTAGCAGGAAGAGGCACTGAGCCACCAGGTATAGGTCTGATTTTTCTGGGACTGTTACTTTTGATATGAACTACAACAAATGGCACCTAGAAAGCTCACTGATGGGAAGCTGGCAGCGTAACCCATTTCACAAAGGGAGATGGCATGGCTGCATCACAGCGACACCGTACCTAAGCTCAGCAGTGCTGCTCATTAACAGGTCTTATTAGCACAGGTACACTAACTTGCTACTAATTTGTTAGTAGTGCTGTGGTTGGTTTGGTGGGTTTTATTTTGGGTTTTTTTTTGGTGCTGGGGAACGTAGGTTGTATGTGAGGCTGCCCCACACTATGTAGGCATAACAGCTTCCAGGTGGAGTTGTCATCTGTTGGTATGGCTTCCTAGGACTTCAGTCTGGTGTCCAGCATAAAATGAATGATATGAATGCTCAAATCCCCACAGGACAAGTGTCCAACTCTGATATTCTTTCTGATGGACTCAGCAGAAAGATCAAAGAACTGAATTTACAGGGAGATAGAGCCAGTAAGTCCCCCTCAGAAGCAACACTCCTAAGTAATCAAACTTTAGGCAGTTGATTTCTCTTCAAACTAACTACAGCTCTACCTACAGCTACTTTACGATCAACTGAGAAGTTTACATAATTTTAAAGGACTGCACATAAGAAGTCAACTTGAACATGTAGAGATATGTGCAAGAACCTCACAGTCACATATGGATACCTGCGCACTGAAGGTTAAGAGAAGAAAGCCAGGAAAGTTTTCATACATGGTCAGGAAAAGAAAGAAGTGCAAAGGTAAGCCTAATTGTGCACTGTCCATTCCTATTTACTTGGGGCTGGGATACTTTTCTACAGATGGAAAATTTTAAACAGTTCTCCAGTTCACACTGAAACAGGAATAACGCAAAGATACGCATGACACACTGTATTAGTTCCATAGCTCCATCTTCACTACTAAACTTCTATTACTACCACCTGTTTTACTGCTGTGGTACCAACCCAGCAAGACATGTCTAGGGCAGACAGAACCTCTCCCAGACCTTATTTCTAGTTTTTTGATATTTACACAAACCCTGCTGATGATACAACGCTTCACATACATTTACCGCAGAAGAACGTGCTAAATGCTTTGCAGTACCTAACCTTTAATGCAAAAGGCCGAAGCCACATAATCTGTCAGAGTGAGGGAGGAAAATTCAAGAGCACTGGAAGCATTCATGTCCTTGCAATAACGAGGGGTCTTTTTGATAAAAACAGCCATCCGGTCCCTGGAAATGGATCATCCCCCCATTACAGAGAGCACACTTAGAAACCCCAAGTATTCCTAGTAGCAGTTGGCTTGATGCAGAAATGCCACCGGCTCGCTGATAACTTCATGCCTGGCTTTCAGAATGAGAGGGTTATCAGCAGCAGCTTCCACTGCCCGCTTGCAAAACCTCACCCTCACCTTCGACTTCCTTTAGCTCCTTGACATCTTTGGGCACACGGCGTCCCACTGACAGACAGTAACCAGATGAACTTTTACCACCCAGCACTGACTCATTTCAGGAATCTAATCTGATTTCCCAGAATAAGCAGCACATCCCTCCGTTCTAAAGCTGGCGCGCAGGTGGGATCGCATGCCTCTGGCTTTATAAATAGACCTAACCGTTGGTGGCTTTGGTACACATCTGTGATTGAGCCATTTGCCTGCTGGTTTAGAAAACCCCATCCCCTGTCTGGGCATTCATTGGTGATTCTGACTGACTCTGCATGTTTGACCGCCCTGTCAAACAGCTCAGCGTCTCCTAATTCCAACAGCAAAATTGCTTTCTGCTTTACAACCAGTAGCTCTTACAGCAATTACTTTCCACTTTTTGTTGTTGTCAGCTACACTATACCGATTAATTAAAAGCACATGCAAAATGCAGATTCAGAATTACCTTGCTGCAGTAGGAAGCAGAGGTTACTAAAAGTGTAACTCCCCAGACATGGCTACATCCTTTCCCTCCATCCATCCCTCCCATTTACCGACTAGAAAGTTGAGGAATCAAAAGGTTCCCCCATCCTCATGCCCCAGGGTGGGATCGGAAAGTTTCAGGCTCTTCAATTCCCACTCCTGTACTTCGGGAAGTCGCTGCTCCTCTTGGGAACTTCTCTGTCACTGGCAGTTCACAACTGTGCAAATTGCAGATAGCAAGCCTGAACGGAATTGTTTTAATGGATCCCTACATAATTGAAACATGTAGCAAAGATCAAAATGTGCCTTGGAGTTTTTTTTTTCACACATGACTTCAGTGTTTTAAGATACTTAGTTATTTCTTATTTACATTTTAGGACTCACATAGGACTTTTCTGGTAAAAGTCCCCCCTACAATTATTTAAAAATCCTGAAAGGCCTTGCAAAACAAAGAGAGAAAATAAAATAAAAGCACTGTTGTATACTCATTCTATCAGCTCAAAGATAAAAGCATGCTTGTACAAATGCAATTCCAAAACAAAATGCATTTAATATTTCTAAGGAAAAAAAAAAATGTAAGGCATAACAATAAAGCTGCTGTTCTATCAGACTGAAGGTGCTGTTGACTTTGTGTTTGAACCTTTAACCCTCTTAAATGATATGTCATCATCCCCCAGAGTATGTCAGATCCCTCACCCAGATCCATCGCCTTCATCTTTTGTGCTTGCACCAGTATCTGTAGAGATCAACGGGACTTTATCAGAAGTGCCGTGGGCCTGTGACTGAAAAACCCACAACTGGTTCTACTGCAACCTAGTCTTCTGCCCAGATTATTGAATTAAGTATACATTATAGAAGTTTTGGCTATAATGTCCCTGGAGGTATTTAAAAGAGGTGTAGACGTGGTGCTTAGGGACGTGGTTTGGTGGTGGGCTTGGCAGTACTAGGTTAATGGTTGGACTCGATCTTAAGGGTCTTTTCCAACCTAAATGATTCTATGTATCTTTAATTTTAGATTATAATAAAGGTTTTGGGGGAGAGGGGTTAACTTAAAGCACAGATATTGCCTCAAATCATAACTCTTAGGCTCTTTCCAAGCACTTGTTTTCCTTTATTTCTTCGTCTTAAAAAAAAAGCACTAAAAATCCAAAACCACCAAACAAAATTAAAACCATCTCTCACCCAGACTTTAAACCCTAATTCTTATTCCCCATATAAGCACACAGCTCTCACTAAATCAGAGCTGCATCCAAAAGCTGAAATTGATTCAAACATGGTCTCATATGAGCACAGACTGATGTCCTATTTTTTCCTCAGCCTTAGTTCTTTGAAATGTTGCGCTGTAGAAAAGTCAAGGCCTCTTCCTGATTGGACCGGATAGCTGGCTTGTGCTTTTAGACCACAAGAACAAACTCTAGCTTTCATCTAATTACAGACACCGCTAAATACTGATTTGAATCCACAAGTAGGCAATCGAGGATCCAGGTACCCACATATGCTCTGCAAAAAAGGCTGGATGGCCTATTGACAACCTCCTCATTGGATGTGAGGGACAGACGGGACAGGATCCCACCAGGCAGAGCTTCTCACATCATGGTGTCAGAGAACTCACCTCTGAACTCCCATACCTCACTTATTTAGTATATTTTTTAAACAATTCAGCCTTTGTCTACACAAGCTGCTTTCTTTCTCACCTTCCCAACAGCACCGGCTAAAGTAACAGAAAACATGAAGACAGCCATAATTCTACCAATTACTTAATTAGTCTGTGCTCAGCCATTGCATTTCGTATGTTGCTTTCTCGTTCTGTGCAAGAAACAGAAGATTTCAAAACTACATCCAAGGAATCTTCAAAATTACAGTAAGATTTATTTTAATCCTCATAAGTTGTGGACATTTTCATCTTTCATTCATTTCCATTTATTTTTTAATTTTTAGGCAACACCCATACTGCAGTCTTGTAACTAGGAAAGAAACATTTTACTTCAGTGATATGAGTGAAGAAGTTCACCATTCTTATGGATAACTGTCACGAAAGGGGAAAAAAAGAAAGAAAAAGCAAGAAAAAAAAAAAGAAAAGCAAGCCTGTTTCTGTGGGGAAAAAAAAAATGCCTCAAAACACAGTTTCTTTACATCTCCACAATAATAGAATGCAATGTCAAAGAGTAAATTTAGGGTGAAGAACTAGTAAGTATGAAGGAACAGAAGCTGTTTTCTGAACTAGTATTTCAACAGAATAACTCCAGACAGAAGCCCTGGCTACTGTTGGTTTAGGGCCACTGACAAAAGGAACACTTTGGGAAAGGTATTGTCAAGCAACCCTAGTTCTGGGAACCCAAGCAGAAACAGTCACTCCTTAGCACTAAACTGTCTGGATTTCTCAGTATTGTATGTAAAAGCCACACTTATCTTCTCTTACCCATTAAAGTAACTAAAACTTTTGTGACTCATATTTAGTCATATTTTTGGCAGCTTGGTCTGGCTTGAACCAAGTCAAAACTGCTAAGTAGAAATTCACAACCAGGAAACCTTAGAGTGAAACAACGCAGGCTTTTGGAAAAAGGGAAGCAATATCCTCAAGAAATAACTTGTACCTGGGACCGCACTGAACCAGGCACAACCCTTACGTGTACATATATTTGCAAGTTATTTTTCCTCCTAGGTCCAAAGCTATTTCTTGAAGAGTGCAGGCAAACAAGTTCACAGGAGACACTCAGAAACTGCCCAGTCAAGATGACGGGGAACCCCACATGGGTGACACCCCTGGGGGAGGAGGAGGCAAAGCCTCCTGGTGCCTAAACAGTAAATGGTGCCTAAGGCTGCCATTTACTGTCACTAGCCCTGCAAGCTGGGTTAGGATCACAAGAGGAAAACAGTGAATTACACCACATATGCTGGAGAAATGCAGCCAGAACACGGAACCAAAGAGAAATCCTATCCTTTATGATTCAGGTTAAATGCAGTGGAAATAAGGAGGATATATTCCACTCCAAAAGGATATGCAGAACAAGGACACCGCAACAGTAAGGCACAAAAATTCTAGACAAAGATGACTTTTTATTTATTTATTTTTAATCTCCATAACTTAACACTGATCTTAAAGCTTATGGGACTACCTCAGTGTTAACAGGTAATGTATCTCCAGTGAAATGTATTCATCTATTCACCAGTGCTCCAGGTTTAGTAAAATGCAGCACTGCAATTATACACGACTGTCACAAAAAAATCCAACCAATCGCTATTCCAAAAATAACATACCAGAAAAAACACTCTTACATGACGTATTTGATGTTTCTTTTCAGCACCCTCCTCAATGTATTTGGATAAGATTGTCTGGCTACACTTTACTTCCAAGCCTATCTTTATCTCATTGCACATGCAGACCTATTCAGAAAGTATATGCCGGCTCCTGGAACTGCAAACCAGCTGACATAAACTTGGAGTAGTTACAAGCTTTGAACTTCCTGAAAGACAATCAAGACCAATTTAGTTTCTGAAATAAACCCCACATCACACAGACAAATCACGTTGCTATAAAAGATGCTAGGATACACTACCCAGAGAGAAACTTCAGCTTCACGTACCAGCAAAATACGGCAAAAAAACCCCTGATTTCAGAAGGTACCAATCTCTAAAAGCATCTTCTTAAAATAAGGTTTTTGGCTTTATGACATACTTCTACATGGTTAGGTTTTTTTGTCGTTTTGTTTGTTTGATATTTATTCTGAACAAGCTGTGAGTTGTTTTGTTTGTTTGATATTTATTTTGAACAAGCTGTGATCACTTGTTAATAGCAATGCAACAAGATGAGTTGGCAGTTTCTTTAAGTATGATGCCATGGACATTGTCACTAAGGCACATTGGCACTAATCATTCATTGAATTCAGTGGGAAACCTCTAACTTCAGAGGAAAGGAGTAAGCCCCCAGACTGAAGGCCAGACTGTCCGATATAACACCTCTATTTTGCTTCCAGTCTGAATTTTCCGAGAGCATCTCTGTCCAGTTTTCTCCTAGAAACTTCTTCTTTCAGCTCTAAAGAAAGTCTTTTTTCTTTCACATGTTTCTGTGCCCTTGTCTAGTTTCATTGTGGTTAATGGTCTTTTACTTTTAAATACATGCAAGTACCTATTCAGCTATACAGTTATATCACAGCACAACTACTGACATAGAACATAATTCTGTGGTACTGGTTTGGCTTCTTTTATGCCCCCCAAAAGCTGGTATTTGTGCAGTCTAATCTTCAAGTTCTTCGCATGAAGCCACACTTACTATTTACATCCTTGCTTTCTATAACTTAGCATTTCTGGTTCTTACAGAATCCTTCTCCTTATTTTTGTATTTGTTTTACTCCTCCATTTGCAGTTTGAGTTTTGGCAGCTAAATACATCAAAGTGACATTTTTAAAGACAGCTATATACATCAGTCTAAGAAAATTCAAATGAGCAATCCACCACAACTATGCATTCATTAGCGTGCTCTATTTACTATGAGATCATCCAGCGGCAAAGATCCCTTGGTATGACTGTTCTCCCCTCGCTCATAACCCCTCAAAATACTGAAGGAACTCCCTGAATCTGCAGCCCAAGTTTCCTGGTTAGATGAAAATCGCACACATTTGTTTGGGCCACAATACAATAAATTAGCTTTCTAATCCAGTAACACACCTTTTCCGCATCACTCTCCAAACCCTACCTTTCCCAGTTATCTCTTAAGTGCAAAGAACAGAATGTAAACTTCTGATGACCTGTTTAACTCCAAAACATCAGATAGCTAAAAATTGTTACTAGCCAACTGACTGTAAGATGTGACCATCTCACTGTTTATTCCATAGCTACCAATCACACTCCAAGAAGTTATTTTGCTCTGTGCCATTTGGCATTTACAATTATCCAGTGAAAGCTTTAGAACGCCTTTTCTTTCTTAGA
Source organism: Dromas ardeola (assembly GCA_013398915.1). Classification (NCBI taxonomy): domain Eukaryota; kingdom Metazoa; phylum Chordata; class Aves; order Charadriiformes; family Dromadidae; genus Dromas; species Dromas ardeola. The sequence continues at coordinate 269,068 of VYZM01017111.1, read as the reverse complement.
ATTACAGATTTTCAGTATCATCTACAAGAAAAGCTGGACAATGGAGAGAATAAATATCAATATCTGAATTTTCCAATTCATCCTGCTCAGCGCTGAGTATTAATCCCCCCTTAATTTTCCTGCATAACATGCAAGAATAGGGACCAAACTGAGAAATGTGTTCCAAGACACTTAACATGGCAAGTTGCAGCAGACCTGTGAGAGCCTCAGAGCAACAAAAACAACTTTTGGATGCATTTCCTTTACCTCTCAGGATGTAGTTCTGATAATTCTGGTCAGCCTCTGCTCCCACTTTGATTAAGCAAGTCAGACCTTCAGCGACAACAAACTCATGAACCAAGTCCTTGTCATCCTGCCACAGGAGAAAGAAAAAGCTGCGTTAGAATTTTGAAGGACAAAGAAACAGGATATTATCATAATGCAAAACCAAATGCATGCCTGCAACATTGACTCTGTGTTTCAGATGATGTAAGCAAGTTGATATGAAAGTTGTTATATAGAAGACCAGAAGCAGAATTCTGAATTTTAAAATCAGAATTAAATACCTCAACGCAAAGTAAGAAAAAACAAGCTTTTACCCCTAAGTCAACTATGGAAGATTAAAACCAGTAAAATATGACTTTTGATTTTTTCATTAAAGGCTTGCAAACATTCTTCCTGATACTATAATCTCATCGTATCACATAAACAGACATCCTTAAAGCCTCAAAGTGTCAGGAGAAACAAGAGAAGGCCATCTCTATGCCTTAGCATAATTCCAGTTTTAGTATTTTAAGTGCAGGCAGCAAAACTTTAAAACTGGTGTCTATTGCAACGCAATACTATATTCATTATCTTAACATAATATTAATTAATTATATTTAGAATGGGAAAGTATAGTGCTGAATATAAGAACACTAGTAGATAATATTCCCACACTGTGAAGAGAAATACAACAAATACAAGAGAAAATACTCCTCAGTATTTCACAGGAGTTTATACTTGTTAAAGTGACCCACTTTTCTAACCATCAGTCCTTTACTCAGGGCAGGAGAATGACCCCATATCACAGATACATGTGACACCAGGGAGAGGAGGGCTTTCCTGGGCGCTGCATGCATAATACTATGCCAAGGGACTACAGAGCATCGTATCTAAAGCTTGTCTTCTCCTCTTACAGAAGGCTCACGTAGACAAACAGGAGGCTACTAAAATCTTGATCAAACAGCACTTAATGAATTAGCCATACAAATTAGGCACAAAACCAATTTAAAATATTAATGGAAGATAACTAGTCTGTGGACAATCATAGTTGCTGAGTCCCTTCTTTGAGTATTTTTAATATAAGTTTTCATACACAACAGTGAATCAGATACAAATTTCATCTTTCCCTGAGAAGCAAAGATCCAGACAGTAGGCAGTTTTGTTGAGAGTGATTTCTGAATTCACTGCAAACACTTAGAAAGCTGCCAAGGGAAATAAAATAATCAAGCCCCTTTTAGTGTGACAATTCACTTCAAATTTCTTTCAGTCTGACAGTTTACTTCTTATGAGCTTCCTCCTTTCACCAGAGCTAAGATACATAATTCTGAACAAGGCTGAACAAATGGGATATTTAAAATTGTAAGGTGATCTAGCAATTCGTGAGAAATTTAAAAATGATGAGGAAAAAAAAAAATCTGTTTAATGTTTAAGAAGGTCACATTTGTTAATTTAAATATATATTATACGGTCATGTATAGATACACAAATTTATCACATCACAAAGGTGACTTATCCTTTAAAAAGTATATAAAGAGGAAGCATACAATCATTCCCCACATCTTTGCAGGAGTATATCGTAAAACCCCAAAATGCATAAGATAAAATCCACTGCTGTGGCACACTTGAGCTAAAAATTTTATTTATTTCATAATCACAATCTTTTGGTTTTGGTGTTATTTTTTTTTCTGTAGATAAAAGCCTAAATAATGTTTTCTGAAGAGCTAGGAAGTTTACAAGCTCCCATGTCGGACTAGGGCACTACAGACACAAGCACACAATTTTCTGAAGATGATGAATTTCCTCTATCCATTTGCCACACTCAAAAGACGGTGGGATTACTAGCAAAGTAGAGGAAGAGTACACTGACAATATACCTGTTAATACAGATGGCACTAATTACATCCTGATTTCCTCTGTTTTAAAGGTGCATGCACAGATCCCCCTCCGCTGCAGCCCACCAGGGACTTCCCTTTGCCATTCCAGAAGAGAACTGAAGAATTAAGACGGCTGTTTACATTGAGCACCTAAGGACATCTTTACAGCAGGGGACATTTGGCTGGCACTGAGGTTGCTGTATGTTTGGCCATGCCAACAACCTAAAGAGCACGGGATGGGGGCCTAGGAAGGGGCATGGCCAGCCAGGGCACGTGGACCTCTGCCTGTTCCATCCCAAGCAGTGGCCTCTGGCAAAGCCCTTCCCAAATGCCACCAGTCAGAGGACTGAACTCTCAGTTCTGAAGCAATTTATCTCAAGTTAATTTGCGCAGCAAGTGATGTCAAAATTCACACGGTGAACTTCCAGAACAACATTTTACAACAACTGGAGTCCTAGAAAAACAAGAAAAGCACCTGAGATAAAATGCTTTCTGACGATCAAAGCCACATCTCAAGTTCATTGCCCCAAACTTGGGGTACTTGATTTAAAATCAAGCAACTACAAATACATACATACATAAATACGCATGCACACAATACAGAGATCCAAATCACCATGGACAGCAAGCAACATTCAAGCTCACTTTGCAAGATGGAGGACCACCTCCAGAACCATACCCAGGGACCCCAGAGGAGCCTCCTCCCTGGCCATCCCTTGGAGCATCCCTCCCATACATAGAATCATAGAGTAGTTCGGGTTGTAAGGGACCTTTTAAAGACCATCTAGTCCAATCCCCCTGCAAAGACCAGGGTCATCTTCAACTAGACCAGGTTGCTCAGAGCGTTATCCAACCTAACTTTGAATGTTTCAACATCCATTTGTATATGGTGTTTTTAACTCAAAGAAACTTGAATAATCTCTTGTTCTTCAAGAATTTTGAACCTAGTTTCTTCTAAAACTCAAGAGAGAAGAACATATCCCTGGAATTTGTCAGCTAAGCTTAAAGTAAAGTATATTCAGGGTTCAGTTAAACTAAGGCCACACGCTATGGTAACTCACAAGGACTTTGCATGCCTAGAAAGCAAGTTACTCTGTATGCCAAGGCCAATGGTTAAAAATTCCCTGCTTCTAAAGAGAGAAGGTGCCAAATTTCCCCTACCCAGAGTGGGCAGTGGTGGGAGCAAGGGCAAGATACAGAAAGGACACAAGTACTCAGAAATTAGACAAACTAACAGAAATCAGTAGCATAGTGCAGAATCAAGAAAGCTGTGGGCAAAACATCCTCCAAAACAGTTTTTCTACAAATCTGATGACAAGTAGATGCATCTTTTATTGGACAACACCATTGTCTAATTTAAGAGAAACGAGATATATAAGAATATAAACTATTGAGTGAAATAACCTCAATTATTTTTTCAGATGGTAATGGTGTCCTAACTCAGAGCACACTTCCTTGTTCTTTAAATACTTTTTGTTGATGCTCGAGTAGACATTTTGATTTTGCACCAAGTGTGTTTGCATCATCCTTGAGTTGAGGGGAAAAAAAAAAAAAAATCCATTCTGGATTGACTCACATCAAATATGCAAGACCGGAAAAACAGGAAAAAGGAATAACTGGTCTGCGGATTCTGACTTTTATTAATAGACCTAACATGCCTGTTTGGGAGAAATAAAAGACAATCAGATGATACAAAAAAAAAAATTCCCTATGCGAGAGAGTTAACAGTAGTTCAGCTTCAGAGACCTTCAGGTCAAACCCAAAAACTAACTAAAATTTTTAACAGCACATAGCCATTAAGGGCTGTTCGACATTCAGCGAAAGATAAAAACTGAAATACCCATTATAACTTTAAGATGTTCCCCATAATCTTAAATAGTGAATGCATATTAGAGTATCACCTGGGGAAAAATTAGCATTTAATTCTCAAAATACTTCATGCTAAAGATCTGTTTTATGTTGGTGACTTTTTATATTTAAAAAAAAACCAAACAAACAAAACCAAAAACACAAACACCAAAAAAAACCCCAAAACCCCGAAGGACCTTCCCAAAGCAAAATGTGAGATCTGCCTTATGGAACTTTTTCAAAGTAGCCAAAGGAGTAAACCACTACAGTATAGTCTCATCCTTGACTGAAAGGAGATATATTGCAGGAGAACAGCAGAGGAAATGAAGAGGATGAGGGACTCTAACCAGACCACTTTTGGAAAGCACTGAATAAACAAATCAAACCTGAATTAAAAAAAGGCTTTTAAGGTACTTCTCGTTTCCCAAATAAAAGGGAAAAAGAAGGTGTAACGAAGCAGAGTACAAACACATCATACGCTAGACATAAATCTGAACTCGGTACATTATCTATCCCATCATGTATATACGATGAGAGGAAAGAAGCAAACATCTGGAATGTGCACAGAAAGATGAAAGGCATCCAAGCCCATACGTTCTACATTGAAAGGAGAATGTTTACATCAATTTTGGTCTAGGGTAATCTTTTCAGACCCATTAACTCACTGACTTGCCAAGTTAGGTGACCTCAAGAGTAAAGGCTACTCTCTAGCAGTGGTAAGAGGTTCAGGTTTCCAGGAAGAGAGCATTCATTGTAGGGAATATATGGTGTGTGTGACAATGATATGTACAAGTAGCTGCCGCATGTGTGTGATAACAGTTAAAAGGAGGCAGGGAAAGGTTGTCATTTGCTATGGAAATGGACTCCTCCGCTAATATCACAGAGATTTATGACCCCTTAATCAGCAGGCATTAAGGCACTGATGAGAAAAGCAGCAAAACACAGGCAAAGCTCTCTAAGCTTCCTGCTAAGCTCCTGCAACCATAAAGATTGTGCAGTGACACAAAGGCTGGCTACTTAAAGTCTTTATGAAAAGATACCGTTGGCCTCATCAGATAACTATACTTTACATTTTCATTCACAAGCTTGCAATAGATCATGTCTCTTCCTCTCTTTAGGCATCTCAGAAGGAAGAAAAAACAAGATAATGTATGTTGCTTTGTAATAGAGCTCTTTTTTGTCCAATGTATAATGAAAAAGCCATTAAATATATTCTAACTGGTGAGTGTAAAGTTTGCCTATATGGTTGACAAAATGTACAAATCATTCTTTCACCTCAGCCTAGCTATTAAAAAGATCCCACAAACCTTGTGATCACGCAGTATATATGTTATGCTCATGTGTCACTAGCAGAATAAGAAGTATAGGCGGGATTCCCGTCTTTCCCACCCGTTCTCCTGTCTCTGTACTATTTGATATATTCTCTAATGCAGTTTTGTGGAGTCTTATCTGAAGGTCGAGACTGAAGACTTTTTCCAACGAATGGCACTTTGTGAGAATGCGTCTTATCTGATGTGCAGCTTCCACGTGTGAACATAAATTGTTTACATACTGTTAAAGATAAATCTTTGTGAAGTCTGCTATTTCTGCAGGCCATATGTTTGAAAACTTTCACCCAAAGCATGATTATTTTTATGCCACAAGAAAGTTGTTTTGTTTCCTAATAAGAATCAAGGTTTTAGAACACAGTTTCTCAAGGGGATTTTTTTTTTTCCCTAAGCTAACAAGTGCTGCTGAAAGCTCCATTCCAAGTATTTGGGAAAACTGGATTAGTAACTGAATATTCACATTTGGATATGCACATACATATTCCTCTTTTACGTGGCTAACAGCTGTGCAGAGCACTGTCATTCCAAGGAATTACAACAAGATGCTTGTCTATGAGATTTCCACCAAGGAAAACCTCATTTTTTTGTTTTTTTCCTTTCCTTTCATAAGCTATCCCATTGTTTCTGGTTGCTTGAGCACTCCCATATTTAATCCTATGCTGTATAATTCTCTCCTGTTTCTGTTACAAAGTTAAACACTGCACATTTTATAACATTAATTTCCTTAAATAAGGAACCGTGGGGTTCCCCAGCCTGTTCTCTCCACATGATATGTTACCGAATGAGCCAGCAATCACATTCTGTACTGACAAAACTTTCCAAAATGCAAAAGTTGTGATAATCCAGTCTAGAAGCCAGAGCAGCACAAGCAGCCAGGATGCCAGCCATAGCCACCAGAATCTTCTTGCTAAACTTTGCCTACGGGCTTACAGGAGGGGACTGCACTCACGGAGCTCCAGTGGCTGACACAGTTCACCCTCTCTCTGAGGAAGAGCTTCCCTGTCTGCTCTGTCACTCTACAACATCCCTATTAAGAGAGATTTAAACTCTAATGATTCTCAGGTCAGCTCTGATTTTGCCCATAAAACAAAAGCGGTCACTTCACAAAGATACACTGCATTCACATTTGAACGTTGTGATAATTCACCTAGGCAAAAGACAAGACGAATATTGCCAATTTACCATGCAATGTAGTATAAGAGAAGAAATGTAAACCCTACTGGATTCAAAGAGGAGGAGCATCTCTGCTGCCTGAAATCTTGCAGGACGAGATGCTGGCAGCATCCCAATAGAGTCCTACAGGCAGAAAGGGCACGGCTCATTCAGACACTGCCTGGCTCCTGAAGTAAAAAAAAATCACTACTTTTTAAGAGGGGGAGCTAGGGAAATTTTCACTCATTGCTATGTTCATCTATGAAATAGCATGCTGGGAAAGGGCGCTGTCCGCACTCCACATTAATACATCAGAGCAAGGTCTCCTTGGAAACCCTTTTTCCCCAGATTTCCCTGCCAGGAGTACACGCTGCACAGCAAGGAGGCAGAACTGAAACAGAAACCCCAGATGCCTATGCTCAATGTGAAAAAAATAAAATAACATGGAAAAATACATGGATCAAAAATCCTAGTGCACTCACAGAAAGTCCCCAAAAAATATAAAAGATGGCCAACCTCTTAAGAAGTGAAAAAAACATTTTTTCTCTTTTTTTTTTTTTTTAAATCTCCTGCAAAGTCAAGATAGGATCACAAAGTTCAGCTGGTTTTAGAAGGATTAAGGTTTAGGGATTAAGTTTCATTCATTTGGGGATGTAAATTAGTGGCAGAGGGACAGCAGCTGACTGGTGAGGAAAGGGAGGAAGGAGGAGGCAGGTCAGAGAGCAAAGCATGCGCAACTGCAGGCTTTTGCTGGCATAAATCTCAAATGACAATACATCTGGCACTCCACCACAAGAAAGTAAAATACAGGACTATTGCCCAATATACTTGAAAAGCCTCCTGTTACTAAGTGAATAAAGGCAGAATGATGAAATCTGGGTTTCTGTTAGCAACAGTGATGGGTAGGTCCTTATTCCACACTTCCTATTCCGAATAATATAAGGAGATTAGAAATTTACAGATCTTTTTTCCTAAGCATTCCTCTGGCTCGAACAAACCCTCATGTATACAAAAAAAAAACCCAACCCAAACAGCCCCACAGCTTGCTCCTAACCTGACTGCCCTGGGCAGCAGTAGCGATGTGGCAGCGCAGGGCTATGACCAGAATGCACTTCCATTACCTGAAAACCTTCATGTCCACAGCTTCCCCATATAATTTCAAATGCTTATACGATGCTCTGCCCCACCAGCAAGGGAAAATTAACAGCCAGTTCCTCTCAGCCCTCCTTTCAGGTGCCTAGCTCTGTGACCCCAGAGTCTTCATTAGAAATACACCACAATAAAGTCTCCACAAGGATTTTTTTAACTATCGCTACCTTCCTTCAGTATGCATCACATCTGCTAAAGTTACCAGCAAAATAATTACTCCCATTGACAAGACTACAATGATGTAGTAATAAAAGAGTTATGCCGTGCTCTATTAGAAACAGAAATCCCAGACCATTTCTGGAGTCCAGCTTTTTTACTGGCTAAGCAACAGGTTGCATTTTATAGATCAAGATTGGCTTGCAATGTTTGCAGTTAGAAATGCTCATTTTGGCTTGAAAACTGAGTAAACATAGTCAGGAAGTGATTGAAGGATCATGGACCGCCAAGATATAATTTATAGTTACTTTCCCACACTTTAAACCATAGTTCTGTTCTTTGGACTCCAGAATTATTGATATAATTAAAATACTAGATGGCCAATCCAGAAGTGCCTGATACTATCTAATTCAATTGTCACTGTTTATTTCAGTCCATTTTAAGAGCCAAGTCATCTATTGCAAACAAATCTGGAAATAAATCATTCCAAAAACATATACACACACACATACGTATATATACACACACATACATACATAAACTTAAGTCCTGTGAGTCTCTCAGGACTGTTGCCATTACAACCTAAATCATTTAAGCAGCTACAAAACAATTTTATGTATGGACCAGATGAGCTGGTGGTTAAGCAGGCAAGTCTTGTATTGAACCATGAAACCTCTGCTCTACTTCTAGTTAGGACACTACTTCTAGAAGATGAACCAACACAGCCCTCAGGGGTAGCAGAAGGAGAGTCTTCTCCTGTCACAAGAAGTCCATTTAAGACAAGTATTTTCACTCCCTGATACCTGGCAACTCAGAAATTACCCCAATATGAGGATGTCAGGCAAGTTCAGTTGCTGTCTTCTTCCCCCATGCTCCCACCAGGACACCAAGAGGAAGAATTCCTTGAGAACAAGGGTGTCCTGGACTGGGATGTCCCAAAACTGTAATCAGCTGCTAGAGGTAACTGAGGCAGTGGCAGAAACATTTTAGTGGTGAAGGGTTTGTTGGGTACCAAGCAGCCAGTTTGTCCCTCAATGGAAGCTCCTCCCCCTTGCTGGTTGCAAACGCACTTCAGGTGCTTTACTGCCCTAAGCAGCTGTGCCACAGCTCCCACTCCTCTGCCCTCCAAGCTTTTCCCTACACTCCTCCGTGCTGACTCCACACTCCTTATTTCCTTCTCTCCCTCAGCCTTCATACCTTCCCAACTCATTACACGTCCATTGGTGTAGAAGCATAACATGAAATAAAGACATCAGTATTTTTACACTGTTACCATTTTTCCTATTCTCCCATCTATTTACATGGAGCAACATTTTACAATGGCATGCACGGAAATGACCATCAGCCTTTATTTTCAGTGGGGTAATATAGTCAAGCAACCTGCAATCCAAAATTTGGCTTCTAGTGATGATTACAATGAAAATTCACCCTCAAGTCATCAATTCTGTTGCATACCCTTGCCGTGAGTCAGTTACTTAAGTAGCAATCACCAAATGCCAGCATTTTTTTTGCCAGTCTTTTAAACACATCTGTGCCAGCTAATGATAACACTATGCCATTAAAGTATTAAAAATAAATTATTTTTCTTTTAAAGACTGAAACATTTCAAATACAGATCACACTATTGCTTATTATGAATTTCCACCTTGGCACCAAAAACCAGATACACAAATCCACCCAAAAGCGGTGTTTGATTTACAGCCATTAATCCCCTGTAGTCTCCCTTCTGAAATACCCTCAGTCCAGAAAATAAATATTCTGTTGTTTCTCAAGAACATATTTTGTATTGCACTAAAAATAGCAGGAAAACAAATACAGCATTTGCTGATGTTTCCCGTTAGCAAAGCAGAGAAGCCGCACCGCTTACTATTTCACACCTCCTTTACATAAGGACACATTTTAAATTATATGCCTTTCTGCAGTTTCTTTCGGACAGGTGAAAGAATACATGGAGGCAAAATGTATGTCTTAATAGTTAGCATTACTTCACAAATTAAAACACACGAAAATGTATCCAATATTTAATACCTTGAAACAAATACGCAGTTCTCTTACAGACAGAATTTCTTCAAGCTTGAGGACATTAGGAAGTACTCTAATGCAAAAGAGGTTCAGAGATCTTTGGATTTTTTTCATCTGTCCAAATTTTTAATAATATATAAAACTTGAAACAAGACATTTAAATCTTTATGAAAAGATTTAAAAGTTCAAAACTTCCTTAGCAATCCTTAGGGAAGGAAATACAAGTTTGTACTGCTTAGATGAAAACAAAGATATTTCCAGTGGATGTAACTGAAATCCCTAAAGACTCACTCATGTCTTAAGTTGATTAAAGACAAAATTTAGAGAGGGAAGGGTGCTTAGCCTGCATAGCAAAGTTGCTCCTGTGCCATACTTATGTTCTTTCTTTGAGTCTGCTTTCTTCAGTTACCAGCACCAAATTATTGTGATCCTGCCTGATCTTCACCATCCTCTTCTCCAAGAAAGTTCTGTTTCCCCTTTACTCTGAACATGGTGGTTTGCTTCTTCAGTAACTTTGGCCATTAACTTCACTACTTTCACATAACCCGCCTGATTCCTGTATCGGATGAGGGAGCTGCAGGTAGAAGCCATCTTACTGTGACACTGTAATGCATGCTTCTAGCGCTCTCACTGCGCTTAACCTTGCAGTTGCCTGATGCCACGTTCATCTGAGAAAGATCTCAACAGTTAACATCAAGTTCTACCACTGAAAATGGTGGGCTACCTGTTTGGGTTGTAGAGAGAAATAAACTGATGCATTTCATCTTTCAGGAAAGGGAACTGAACTGTACTACAATTCTTAAAACAGGTCAAAAGAAATTTTCAGCAGGTTGAACCATTTGGAAGTAACTTTCTGCTTTCAGTATTTTATTATTTCAGTTAATGAAGATGCAAATAGTTACAGGATCTTTTTCCCTAGACTTTTTTCCTAAACATTTTTTTTCCCCCTGTGAGTGTAAGAAGCAAGCAAGCAAAACTAAGTCACACCTCAGTATCAGATTAATCTATACAATTATTAGCCAGAAAAGTTTTAGTTGTAAAGACAAAGCATTTAGCAAGAAATTAACAAAAAAGAGTCCTGCTGTCACTGCCTCTGTTTGTTTACAACAGTCCATCTACCTGTATACACTCAACCACCGAGAAAAAAATAACACTGAAACTAAAGATATTTTATGCCATTGACTTGATGGGGACAGAATTTCATCCTTTGCACCTTGAGTAGACAGCAGATACACCAATACACTGTAGTTTTTTCCTCCCAGTTAATAGCAGAATTAAAAATTACCAGGAAAGTCACCTAGACCAGACCCTACCAGGGATATTCTTCACAGCAACTAAGCAACAGATCAAACAAAGTTCATGCATTGTATACCTGAGGAAGCTAAAGTAGATAGGTTCCATACAAAACAAGGTTTCCTGTTCCAATTCAAAGTTTTGCATAAATTAAAGAACGAATAATGGTGGCTTCCCAAGTTTTTAGGCTATCCTTGTGATGGAAGTAGTTCACATTTTATAGTCTCATTAAGAACTGTTTAGATCTCAGCCCGTAACATTGTCTAGGCATGAAGACGACACTCTATTTACCAATGAAATTGAGAAACGGATTTTGACATTTAATGTGTCATATGTATTTTATTTATAATCTCTAAACAGTAATGAGACATGTAATTTGTAAAATAGGATGAAACAGATTAGTAAATTGCTACGCGGAACTACGGTGAATTTGATTTGGGAAGGAAATGAAGGTTTCTCTCTTTTTCATGACTTAATCAAGAACCCTTCCAAGAGGGCTCTAAAAGGGGAGAGGTGTCAGCCTGCCTCATAGGTGATGACAGCAGCCCCTAAATCAAACGTCACACAGCTTCAAACCCTAAGGAGTCATCAGTCATGCTCGCAAGAGGGGAAGGAGCAGCCTCCTTCCTTGAGATCAATGAGGCAAACACAGAAGACTCCTTCTGCTCTGTTAAGGATGATTGATGACTACTTAGCAGCTGAAGTGTGTGACACTTGATTTCACTCACTGATAAGATTGTGTCTATCCAAACACCTTCTAGTTAATGTTTCCAGGGCCCCTACATAGCTGCTGTTTGTGACATTTTACACAAAGCTCAATTGTCCAATGATTAATGAATTTCTCAACAATAGAAGAAAATTCTGTAAGAGAATTTTTGTAACTGTGTTGCTTGATATTCTGATCACAACAAAAAATGGGAATCTAGGATCCTCAAGAAAAATAGTCAGAAATCTCCTGCATTTGTCAAATGACACTTAGTGTGGAAAACAGTCCTAAAATAAAACTAGCTTTTTCCCTTAACAATGTAAAAGATACCCTCCTTTAGGTCCGCTTTCCAGAAAACCTAATGCATTGATTGATTAAAAATATTTTCCAAAACTTTAAGAAGCAGATTTGCACATGATTATAGATTTCAACAGACTTGAAACAGGCTTTAGCTTTCTTATTTTTCTTACAACACCATATTCTTATCCAGTTATTTCATATTTTGAAATTATGCAATTGGCATGATTTGAAACTATGTTTTGTAATGTTCTGTAACTACACAGAACATTTTTGTGTTTATAGGTTTGAAAACATGCCTGCTTTTTATAACATCTAGTCTTATCAGAGGTCTTGTTAAATCATTTTTTTTAATATCACGTAAATTGCACAGCACTATTTACATATATTATAGTGCTCATACACAATTTTTCTGCTTTTAAGATTGATATTGAATTAAATGTTTTAGGCAGCTGTATTTTTATCTTTCTCATGATATTACAATAGGGAAATGCAAGAATATTTTTCGATCCTGATTTTATAAGTACAATGTTCAGCAGGATTCTGCCCCAGATGTCTTTGGGAGTTTTAGCACTTTGCACAAAATTCACAAATCTCTGACAAATGCAAGAACCAGGCAAGTCAGACTTCTGTCAGAAAATACATTCAAAAGGAGCTATACTGTACTCCAACAGGTTGTCAATTATATCTGTATTCCTTTTTTCAGTTCTTTTAAGGTCAAGTGCTTCATGTACTTCTAGTCCAAACATTACTGTCCTTACTCTGTAAGTTTGTACTTACTCTGTAAGTAAATCAGAAGGAGTCCAGTCCAGCAAAAGATTATGACTGTGGTAATCTTAACCCTTCCGAATGAATGACAAGAACAGAATGGCATTACTGTCAAAGAAAAATGCTCCACATAACCTTTTATCGTTTTGCCAAAACCGGCCCACCAGAAGAAACCAAAGACAGATTCCAAGTTTGGACTTGCCAAATGAATCTTTCATTTAAAATTTGAAACAAAGGCATTGCTTTTGCCAAACGTTGCTAAGCTCTGCTGAGGCCTCGCGTGAAAAACCAAGAGCTCAGACTATTTGGAATTCATATTTAATGTAAAACCTGGACTTGTTCCCATTTAAAACAAATAAGAGACTGCACGTTACCTTGAAGCTCTTTAAATTAAAAATGATACTGACACAGAACTGTGCCAAATTAACTCAGCTATGATGAAATGATTATAATAACATGGTGTTACGAACTGTCTTGGCAATTGAAGACATGATGAAGTCTCCATAACACTCTGAAAATTTGTTAAAATGAAAATAAAGACTGGTTTCGAAGTCAACATTTTATTTCTGAAACATTATATTCTTAAAGAATTTAAAATACTAAGTATAATGAGATACAAAATCAAACAGATATTTATGTTGAAAAATATACCTTTTAAAAAACTTTTATCATAATGATAGATTTCTAATGCTAACAACAGTTTTACGTCAGTCTAAAAATTAATTAAGTATGACCATTTGCACAATAGCATTTTTTCTATAATACAACCTTACGATATTAAGTTGTATTTTTCTTCACTAAAAAATTGAAACAGATATAAAAATCATCTTACATTCTCTCTCATGGTTCATTACAAGACAAAATAAAATCACGCTCAAAAGATGCCCTTAGCAATGCCAGTAACTGTTGGTTAAGGACAACGAAGTTGACAGGAGGTAAACAGGTAAACAGGAGTTTACATCATACAGGGTCTCATTTTCCAGTATGAAGTGTACTACCTCAAATACTTGAGCATATGATATGAATACTCTCCAGCTTGAGAAATTAAGCTGGAGAGTATTCACTATCCATTGATGAGAACCTGTATTTTGAGAATATATGAAGATTTTTTTGAAGGGTATGTTTGTTTGACAAACAGCCACAGTTCTACCAGAAGTAGCTACTGAAAGTGGTAATAGATAATTCCCAAAATCCTTTCAATTCTTTAGGAAACAGGGAAGTGGAATTTTTCAAGGAAAATTATGTTCTGAAACTGTCAGACAGGCTTCACTTAAAACCTAAATTTATACACAGAGAGGGGGTATGTGCATTGCTTTTCCCTTCCCTCTCATTACTATTCAACCCAGTCAACTCCAATTAAATTTATTAGGATAAATATTTAAACAACATTTCCATGAAAACAGCTGATCAGCTGGAAGACAGGGATCTTACTGGTGTGTTCCCTGAAAGCACTGAGCACTGCGTGCTCAGAAATACCTACAAGCCTTCAAATAACCCACATGGAAGAGAACATTTATTAATACCCAAACTGGGAAAAGTCATAATATACCCAAAAGTCATAAAATACTTAAACTGGGTATGGGAGGTGTGGGATAGCTGGGAAGAGAGGCTTAGCACTCACTGCTCATTATGTGTGAGTGCCCAGATTAACCTGTGGAATATATAAATTCAGAGAAATACAAATACTTCCCAGAAACAGTTGAGGTGAACAAAAAAAAGAAGAAACCAGAGAAGACCTGTAAACCTGCCTAATTTTCTCTGAGCACACAGTCCACCCACTTGGCAAGCTCACAGGGAAACCCAACTTGCACCATTGTGACAGTCTTTCCCTGGGAATGCCTTGAAGAGACAATGGTTTTCCCTATCTGTGGCCATGAGATGACCAGACTGTTTTGGAGCTGGAACTCCTTTGTCCAAAAATTTCAAAGTTCGAGGATTTTTTTCTGCTGCATAAGACATCTTCAACGACCAAAATTTTCCATTAAATGGTCCACACTTCACCATCTACTCCTATTGTTCAGAAAATCTTCATTCTGGCATTTTCTAAATTCTGAATGCTTAACTTTGAAACCTGCAAAAAGCATTGTGTGTTTTGGAAATCTGCAATTCTGCCGTTTTGCAGAATTGTTAGACATTGTTATTCTTCTTAGAATAAATGTCTATTTAAAACAAAGCAAAAAATGCTAAACTAAACCCTCACACCTACCTATTGTGGCTGAAAAACATTATAGGTTGTCATCCTCCATTTGGATCCATTAGTAAAGAAGAGGAGGTGCTTTTCTTATTGATTTCGCTTTTACTGATAGAAATGGAATGTGTCATCCTGAATTCTATTTTAGGATCACAATGGCAGTATGGTCTAGTTCTCACCAACGTTTTCTTTTCACTTTTCCTGATCTGTTCTCTCCAACAAGTTTCCTTCCAGTCTTGCAACTTTCACGAGTCCTCCTTATCCAGTAAAACCAATCTGAAATCCAGGGTTTTTATCCAATTCACTTTCATATTATCCACACCACATTTCTTTCACATTGGCTACTTCCCCACAGGACCCAAAATCCTGCTGATTTCAGGTGTCCTCCATAGAGAACATTCACATTCTAATCCATGCCTTTCCTTAAACTTAAACTGTTCAGTCACTACCATACCCTCCTCAGCTCTGTGAATTATCTTTTCAGCTAACCAATAAATCATTTCCTCTAACCTCAATCTAAATTCTAACACCTTCAGAGCTCTCTCTGTACATCTTGGTTCCTCATCAGATCTGTCCCATGTCTCTCGCTTCCTTTTTCAGTTTTTGATGTGGCTTAAACCTAGTCTGTTTGTCAATTATTAGGCCAACATTGGTCCATCACCCCAACCCATGGTTTTCTAGCTCCCTCTCCTCACATCCCCCTCCCAGTCTTCCCAGTACAGAACTATGCCACAGTCTAATGAGCATCCTAAGCTTCCATCTAAGAGTTCCAATTTTCTTCTTTCCTGCCAAGTTCCAAGCACTAACTCTGCCATTACTCCACATCTGGTCCTGACTTCTGACAGATTGAAGGAACAGGGGAAGACTTGCAGATCATAAAAAGAAAAGACTAACTGGCTAATTGCACATTACAAATGAAGTCTTAAAATTCTCTTTTGCAAGAAACTGTGTTATTCCCTACATTAAAAAAAGAAATTCAATTCACGTTCAAATCACAGAATGGACAGCCATTATTTGCTCACCTGAAATATTTGTTTCAGGGAGAAAAGTGCCCGTCTCAGCTCCCGTCCATTGGAATTGTAAAGTTTTTCTGGAAAAAAAAAAGACAACAGAAAGAAGTTCATCATAAACAAAACTGGCAACATGGCAAAAAAGCAGTACAGATGTCAAAAGAGTTGGAGTGGAAGAGTCGTAGTGCCCATTTCCCATTAGGTAGACTGCTGTTAATATATACAGGACTCGTTCATTAATAAACTTCAAGTAAAACCAGGGTTTAGTTGTCTGTAACTTCAGATGGCATCTCCCAGGTAAATTCACAATAGCTTGAACAAGATCAGCGAGAGACAGTGCTCTAAGGGGTTTTTGACAATGCCTTGAAATACTGTTGTTTCTGCATTAAGGTAAATTTAGGGTTTATTGAAAGTACCAGATTAGTCTCAAAAGACTCAACTGAGAGCACTCTTTGTTTTTGTTATCAAAGCTAGAGCCACTGAATCCCATCCTTGACTGCCTTCCCTCTAGACATTCTTTCCTCATGTTCTCATCTTTCTATTGTTAAATCCTTTCTGCAATGGCAATGAACGTTAATACCAGAAATAGTCGGACAGTCTGTTCTAAGCATAATTCAAAACAGTGTTTTATTCTCATGAAAACTGATCTTGATCTTTTTCTAAATGAAGCAGAAGCCTTCCTTTCATCATCCAATACTGAAATATATTACTTCATTTATTCCCCTACTAATGCATACTCATAGAAATAATTTAAAGAAGACAAAAGCAACTCCTCTGCTATCTTTCTGAACCCTGCCACAATGGTTGTGCCTTTGCGAGAAGTCTTGGACAGTCTGAAGTTTACTGTTGCGTATTTGGTGACTGTGTGGCTGGAGCAGAAGGTATGCTCCTCAAGTCCTCCTGGTCTACTACGTTTGGTGTATCTGACTGATAGAGACTATATTCAACACTTCTAGAGTCCTAAACTGTACTTTATTACACTAATGCAATCTGAAGACAATTACAAAGGAAAATCAAATCTTCACGGTCACCTGCCAGGACATACTTTGCCTCACCCACAGATCATCATGAAAGGACCTCCTCTGCAACAGACAGCAGCCAGCAAGTCATGAGACCAAAATTGGAATGCCCATGGAGTGGGAATATTCTCATGAGAAAATGAAATACCAACCCCCCCAAAGTTTTCTTTCTTACTTTCCCTTGTCTATTTCTCATTTAATTACTACTTTACACTACAAAATCAAATTAGATTTTACTTGCCTCTCTCAGGAAGTTACAAAAAAAGGCCTAGCATTTGAGGATTCAATGCATTTATAACTCAGTAATCATTTTTTACTTCAATCAAAGAAGACAGGTTTTAATTTTTGAAAAACATTTCTTATTCCCAATAGTCATCTTCAACCAAAGGAAAAATGTGAAGTAAAACTTCATCAAAAACTTACACTTTTTTTGGGTAAACTTTGAAAGTAGTTTTGTTCATCCCTAATTGCCTCTGATTTCAAAGGCAGAACGTGTAGAATTGGCAAAACTATTGTTGTTGTAAGTTGTCTCCTTCCTTGCACTGTTTATAGATTCCTGACAAAACACTGGAGGAACAGATTTCACTTCAAGTCATAAACTTAGAGGCATACTTTAATTACTCTAGCTTAGAAACACACTGGCATGTGAAACTACATTTCTTGGCAGGATAAAGAGTAATTTTGTCAGGAAAGCTTAAAGAATAATAAAGGTCTTTTAAGACCCGGTCTGTCAACTTTACATGCCATATTACACAAAATATTCCTCTTTGAAAGATACCTCCATCTGGCATTTGTTATTACTAATTTCCCTCTATTCATAATTCACCAGCATCATTACAAGCAGAGTCTCTCCAAACAAGGCAGTACATTATCATCTTAATTAAGAGAGGCACCATTTCTTAAAGCACTGGCAACTTTGTGCATAAATATCAATGTCCTAACAAATGCCATCTGTTGGTCTTGGTCTTAAACGGGATAATCATCATCCCAGCCCAGGGTAAAGTCCTAACGAACCATTGTTATGATACCATAACGCTGGTTGCTTTCATTGGTGCGTGCAGATTTTTGGTATGTCTCAGAGAAACAATGCCGAACATTTTTCTTGGTCTTTTCAGAGAGGATAAGATCATCCTTGGCAATCAGCACAAACAATGCTCTCCCTGCTTGCGTGTAGCAAAGAGGACAGAAGTTATTAACTGCAACTCGGAAAGGGGTCTATCGTCAGAGCTGAAGAATCAATAACTACGGGAAGTAACAAGTTTGGCAACAGCAGTGACAACAAGACAGCACCAAGTATAGCAAACGTTTGAGCTGGTCTGAAACCCCTTTTGAAGAGCAACAGGCCAGGTAAGTCATCTCACTTTTGACATCTACTACCAGTGCGCAGCAAACTACACAGAGATCCCTCCTCATGTGGAGCTAACCTTGTTGAATCAGCTCAGAAATACAAGTTCCTAACCTCTTCACCTGGTGTCAATACACATGGGCAATACACTGACTGTCTATGTACGCATTGGCACCCACTTCTTAGAGTGCTGGCAGCCATCAAAAACATTCATGGAGCATAACCCAAGGAGGAAAGCGAGATGGTCACTCCTTGGAGTCCTGCTATATCAGATGTTTTGGTTTAGAAAACTGCAGTCCAGGGCGAACCTCACACAGGGCAGAAAAGCCAAGGTACTGCATGGGTCACCTTATAAAGGCTTGTACTTTTACTGTATTTCTGTGTGCCGCTGTTTTTTCAGAAAACTATAAATGCATACACCAGACTACAGCTCAGGGATAGTCCGTAAGATGCTCTCAGAGCCTTACAGGATTCCCATTTGTCAACAGTAACTTTAAGACATTGGGGCATATCCCAAAAGCCCCAAACTGCAACCAAGGCTATGAAAATGCATCAATAGACACTGAACGGCAGTAATTACTCGTAAGCTCTTTATTTATGGTAGAATATCAAATTAAAAAAAGAGAGAGAAAGGCACAGTTGCTTATGATGTTTTCAAACTGAAGACAATTCAGAAACCAGATAGGAAATGGTTTTTAACGCTCACTGTTTTATATTAGCAATTTAAAGTGTTGCCCTCTTTTGAACAGACTGAGAAATAGCCCTCCATGCTAAAGCACAGAGATGCCTGTAATTCCCACGATGCACCCCTGGCAGAATTGTCTTTAACTGAAACAAGTGATGCCTACAGCTTTGAAACAGGACTCCAGCCTGGTACTACCACCAGAACCAAAAAATTCTGAGGTGCTCCAAGGACAGCCCAAAAGACCTACCTGCTCACTGCTTTATTATAGCGTGTTGTAGATAAGCTTCAATACCTACACCAGGGCTGCTTTATGCCAGAAATTGAACCTCTGAACTTCAAGCAGGAACTCTTGCTGCTGCACCTCTCCCTGAAACTTCATGAGTCCCTGGCCCTTTGGTAAAACACATCTCCCGCCCTTCCCCAGGTCAGGCACAAGCTGGAGACACACCGCACTCATACACTCCAGGATTAGAGATGATAAAGGAGATCAGGGAGTTTGAGATATCTGACTGTATCTACCTACAGATAGGTCTTGAGAAGCTATGCTATTGCAGGGGTTTTTTTATTACTTTTCTTCAAGAGACAGAGAGCTGCATCTGCTGCTGTGAGATAGGCTTAATTGCAGATACAGATAGACAATGAGAGAAAATTCTCCTGGTATTTCCCTCTGGTGTTAACTAACACTAGAGGGCACTGCTTATTTCTTTATTTTATGAAAGAAAAGGCACTCTGTACCTCCATGGGCTTCCCACTGATTGAGCAATACTGTTTGGGATGCTGAGTTGGTATTTCATTAACCTTGAAACTCTGCTTTTTATCTGTAGACTGTAGAAATTTTCCTGAAAAAAAATCCTGAATTTTTCCTGAGAAATTAAAAGATATCACCTCTGTTGACCCCAAACATTCAAAATTAGAGCCAATTCTTTTGAAACTCTCTGATAGAAAACCAGGTACTGATATGGGCTTGAGTTTTATTTACCCTTCTGCAACGAGCAAGAGTCACATTTGTTAAATTATCCTTCATATCATAATGGGCAGGTGTATATTCTTGAAAGACAAAGAGATTCCCTTAGCTCACTGCTTATTTCTACAGGCAGAGCATCAAAGATAACTGGGCTTGTGATACAGCAAGACATGCACGAGACGTAGCAACCTACAAGCGCCTATTTTCTTGCATTTTGTTTGCTTTTACTTTTGTAAAAATAAGTCTCCTAGAGAGGAAAGGAAAACAACTCATGCTAGGTGAAAAGGGATTTCTCTAGGTCAATTTGGTATAAACGTGGCAGTGGAGGGGAGGCAGCTTGGTTTGCAATTAGCATCTTTTTAGAGAGCAAGAGAAGCCTTTAAAGATCTTTATTTTATCAGACCACTGGTAGCTTTCAAAGGGGATTCTGTATTTTCAAAGACAACTGTCAGAGGCTCAAATTCCATTGGGCATTCAACTCTTGACTACATGGGAAAGGGACTTTTTAAAGAAAATAATAATTGGTCTTTATATTCTTAATGAAAGTATTGACTTTTCTTCTGCATACTACAGGAAAATGAATGTTTTCTATCCACAATAATAAAAGAAAAAACAGAACTGACTGAATATTGCTTGGTTCAGTCCCATGTGTTACACCTGACCTCTGACCGACAGGGTACCATCCTCCTCCCTTCCTCTTCCATCACACCCATTGAATTAGTCCCTGGGATATAGTAATTTATGTAGCATCAGCCTTTTGAGCTATTGGCAAAAGCTCATGAACATCTGGCTGAGCACAAATGGGAGTTGCTCTGCTTCACTTGCTGCTGCCTGAATGACCTCTACGTCTCCCATCCGTGCCTCTTTTCTTTAAACTATAATTTCAAGATGAAGCTCCTTTACTTACAATAACATAAAAGGGAGATTAACTCCACATTTGATTACATTAGCAGGGTACCTGGAGCAGATCTAATTAAACAACATTTGAAACATTTCCTGCCATTCATTTCTAAAGTCCTTGCACGGGACAGAAGTAGCAATATTCTCTGGCTTGCACCAGCCACTTACAAAGTGGCTAGTACTTAGAAACTAAAAACTTAAATTTAGTCCCTGAAACAATGAATAAAATATTATTTTAAGTGCTCACTAGGAAGAAGTATTAGTGATAGAAATAATACTAATAGTCTTCTAGAATTTAAATGAACTGCCTAGGTTTCCACCAGCACCAATGGGAAAAAAAATAATTAAAGTACAAAGAAAGATGTTTATAACAATAAAAATATCTCTTTCTGCCAATGCTGAGTACCACACTTTCAAATTTATTGCTACACTATTTCAATTTTAAATGGGTGTTATTCTATCTGAATGAATTTACAAAATCATAAAACTAGGTAAAAATTTGAGCAGCACAGCAAGAAGTCAGGCATACGGGTCCAATCCCGTGAACAGGCTCCAGGAAGCAGCCTGGTAGACTTCACTGGGTTACTCAAGGGGCCCACAGGTACATACAGTGCTGCGGATCTATGAAACAACTGTATATAAAACTAATTAGTGCAGTGTGCCAGTCTTTCACTGTATGTCAAACAAATTAAAGCAGTCCTCTAAGAAAAGACATGGTCCTGTGCCAAGAATAGGCTCTCTTTATAGTTTTGCTTTTGTCCACCAAAGCCAGTCATAAATGTGTTGGCCAGACAAGGTACTCTCCTTTTCCTCCCGGACCCCCTAGAAAATACACAGAGAAGGGATTCATTCACAGGCACATTGCCCACTACTTCATTAACACAATTGCTGCTTCTGCTGAGATTACTTCATTTTGCATATTACAAATCTTCATTTATTTCTCCAAGTCTGATCTTATTTTCTCTCTATAAATCGTTTGTTATGCACTACAACACATCACATGTGAATTCAAACTATATATTCTCCCACTGATCCAGGGTAGCACTTAGAGAGGAAGAGGAGTTTTCTGACAATAAAGGCCAAGCAAGTGGCTGCATATGGATTTCGGGAAGCCTGGCCGCGCAATGCCGAGCCCACGTCACCATCAGCTCCGACTGCTTTAGAGGAATGTGCAGGCTGCCCCCAAGGAATGCCGCCCCAGCTCCCCATCAGAGAAAAAACTCCCTCCTCTCCTTTTCATTCAGACACACGGCAGCTGCTTAGCTAATTATCTAAGACAGTGGGTTCCCTCAGCGAACAGGGTCCTTTGCCCCCGCTGGGAGCGGGGGATCCTTTGTGGGGAGAGGATCCTGTTACGCCTGCATATGAGAAGAGCTTCCCTTCAAGCCTGCATCCTTATTCCCTTTCTCTGTAAAGGACCCGCAGGTGGGGAGTGGGAGGAGGGAAAGCCACAAAATAGCCTTGGACGTCCTTTCCTATCCCATACCCTAAAGCCACGCTGGCAGAGGCTTAAAGCAGAGGGTGCAAAGAGCCACCTGCAAACCCCAGGGAGCCCGTGGGTTTGGACAGGCAAGAAGGCAGAACTCCACAGTGGGATCTCCACTGGGAATGAAAAATAGCGGAGATGGCCAGCACTTCAGCGCAATTCTGTACACTTGCGCTTAAGGAGTTTCCTGCATCTTCAAGGGCAGAAGTCTGCTTTCCTGACACTGCAAGAAGCAACTGGCAGAAACAGTTCCCTGGATTTCCACAGGGACAGCACACAGGGCAGAAACCCCATTTCGGGAAGAAGGACTGGAGCTAGTCTTTTTTGAATGTTTCTCTGAAGCGCCAAACGTCGTAACTTCTGTCACAAGGGAATTAATATAAAACTGTCAGCACAAGAATGATTATACACTTAAATACAGTGACAAATGGATCCACTCCTCCAGGTGCAAGTGTCCTCCCCATGAAGCGTACCCCTGATTCTTGCTCCTGTATTTCCAAGAGATATGAAATGAGGTTCAATCATTTGCGGGAAAAGGAGTAACAATAAGAAAACTCCAGAGGATTGAGGAGAAAAAGGATGACCCTGAGGATGAGGAATCAAAGACATACAACAGAGAAACGGCGCAAAGAGAAGTACAGAAAAGCAGAGGGGAGTCAGTGAGAGAGAGAACAGCCAGCAGGAGAGGTGAAGGTCTGGAGTACCACTAATACAAAAACAATAGTGCTTAAAGAAAGCACTAATGCTTAAACAATCACCTACAGAGAACTAAACTTAAGAATTAGGAAGCATGGAAAGACTGAGCGAGAAACTGAATCACTTGTGTAAAACAGAGAGAGAGAAATCATCCTTTCAGGGTAGGTCCTTTTCTTTCTGAACACATCGTTCTTGAACGTCCTGGAGGCTCCCCCCACCCTTGGTTCCAGGTTTTAGTCAATGCTTGGGATTCATTACCAACATACAGATAAACTACAGCAACACCTAAATAATTCAGTGAGATTTAAAAGGAGGTTTTTACACATATAGCTAGTAAAAGGGACTTTCCAGTCTTCACCATATTCCACTCTGGGAGCCTAACAGGTCTAAACTGCTCTCCTCCCCACCACTTCCACCAAACTCCTGTTTATTCTGCTTGGCTTCAAGCAAACCATGTGGCACCCATAAACCATTAGCCAGAGTTTCCCCTTCACAAAGCTCTAAATTACCATCCCTTTGCTTCTGGAGACCCATCCACATACACATGGAACTAAGAAGAACATTTGTCACACTATCTGTACACACTATGGCAAACAAATGCCAATGATTTACACTAAAGGGAGACGATAAAACACAGCAAGTGTTTATATAGTTAAGTACAAAAGGAAACCTTCGTTTTCATCTGCTGGATCCTGGGGGCTACAGCTATGGAAGCTGGTACTCTCTGTATGTTGCACTGCGTTATGCTAAGATCTTAAAAACTGATGGTGTCAAAACTATTCAATTTCTAACTTACTTAGTGTATTAAGGCCCCGCTTACTCATATGCAAGTGAAAGAAGGACGTATCAGCTGATGTGGGCTGAGAGCAGGGTGAAGCTGGCTGACAGAAAGGGGCTAATACTTTTTCCCTTAGTTTTATACCTCTGTGCTCACTACTGTTTTCCCAACTCAGTACTGCAGAAACCTGTCTCAGCTGCCTTTTACTGCTGCTGTGGAAAAAAGGACATAAGCAATAAAAAAGTCCAACAGCAGGAGAGCACAACAGCAGGCTTTACTTAAATTATGAAGTAAAAATTAGAATGGCACATTAAACCCCAGAGTCAACAAAGAATCACTTAACTGCACAGAAAGCAGCAGTAACAACTCCAAGACTTAAGCATGGCTCAAGCATTTCAATGATTAAAAAACCCCAGGCTTTATAAATTAGTTGTCTCTGGAGAGATAAAGAAAATGCAGGGGGTGTTCATTGCAAAAAAAAAAAAAAACTTTTTTAGAGCTGGCTTTTGTGGTCAGGCTGGAGCTGGAGAAATTATTGCCAGGCCAATGCCACTAAAAGCATTTGCTGCCCTCTATGAGCTGAAAGCTATGAACAAACAAGAATAGCAAGGCACCTTTGAATCCATTTGTCACTTGACTATCACTGCAGCTTTTATTTCCATTTCCAAATTACTTCTCTCACATGTATCCTTTCTGATTTTGCAAGCTAGAATACAGAATTCCCCTTTACAGTTACATTTCCCATCCAGCCTGTTGCCTACTGATAACTTTGGACACATGGGGAAAGCCTGCTGATGGAAACAACAGCAGTGAATTAAGTAGACCGTGCAGGTCCACAGACACAGTGCCTATCTAGAACAAACTGCTCAAGTAGCTCAGTCTTCCTTCCTTCCCTGAAATAAAAAGCAACACGAGAAAGGCATATTTGAAAGTTACAGCCTTGACAACATATTAACAAAATAAAGATCCTCTGCATCTTCAGCTTATTAATTCCAGCTATGGAACAGGCACCGTTGCGTACTTCCCTGCAATGATTTATTTATACAGGTCCTCTCCACCTGAATGCAAAAGCCACTAATATGATCTTTAGTTCTGAAGTGCAGAAAACCGTACTTTGACTTGATAACTTCAAAGAAGGGCACTTCTGCATGTCCAAAAAATGCTGTGACTGCTCTTCTGTAAAAGTCAAAGGGTTACAGAAGGAAAAAGACTACGTAACAAGGTCAAACATTACAGCACCATATTACAGCAAGTGGTGATGGAAAAGACTTAAGAGGTCATCTTGTTCATCCCCCTACTAATGCAAAATTGTTCCTTAGAGAGTAATACAGTAGGAAAATAGTTGTTATACTAAAATATAGGTTACATAATTCAAGAGAATGGGGCCAGGGAAAATTGCTAGAAAAGAAAATAATATAGAAGAACTTACTGCTTTCTTGAGAGATTACTGTTACCAATCTGAGGCTAAAAAATAATAATAAAAAAAAGTACATTGAGGCTAATCTTTAACATTTGTTTCAGTTTACAACAAGCTCTCTGAATTGCTGACCTGTATGCTTGTGCTTGAACAAGCACATCAGTGCCTCTTGGATTACAAGTACTCAATAACAACACGCTAGTCATGATTTGAGTTCTCTGGTTTTATTCCATTTCAATCACAGTGCCAACACGCTGCCCTGCATGCTCAATCAGTATTAGTAAACAAAGAACAACAAGCAAATTACAGCAATCTATCACCAAAAAAAAGGACAGAATATTTAGGCACACACCCGCTACCCCTAGAATTATGGATGCCTTATTTGTGCTGACAGCTTGGCAACAGGCAAAACATCTGAGCGCAAAGACATCACAGGTTTGTGCCAGGAACGTGAATGAGCTCCTGAGGTTCAAGTTCAGACCAAGTTTTACTGTTGCATAAGACATGCCAAAATATGTCAGAGGCTATCTCCAAGACTAGGTTGTTGCAGTGATCCCACTCCATACTCAGAAAGTGCATTTAGCAGCCTTCAGACCTCAGAGCATGCAGCCTCCTATTTAACTGCATATATTCAACCTCATCAGAGGTTGTTCGAAAATCTAGACAGCAAGTATGGACCACTCATCTGACAGCGAGGCAACAGGCAAAAGCGCATCAGCGGCAGCTGATGGTGAAAATCTGATGGTGAAAAGCTGCTTCTCCTCAGGCTACTGCTAGCGATTGCAATGGCGTGTGCAGGCTACCCGAGCCTGCATTGCCTACATCCATGTGAGACTTTCCAGCCTCACTGCTGAGGGCAACGGGTTCCAATTCAATGTTGGGTTTTTTTGACCATTTGGAGTGGCCAAGACCAAGCATCCACCAGAAAGTCCTCACGTACAAAAAACAGTAGCTGCGTCTGTGAGTGAGACACACAATATATATCATGGGTTTATATTTATTTGTACTTCAGCATCACCCAGAAGCTTCAGCAGAGTCATGAAGAACCCTTCTGGAAAACTTCTAGAGGGACATCCAACTCTAGTGGAGCTTCATCTATAGGTTTTTTTTTTTCCCCAAAATTAATTCAAAAACAGAATAAGCAAAGAATTACAATGGAAATGCCACAGCATCTCTGAGATATTTATTTCAATATTTCATTACATTTACTGATAATAATATTGATTTCTAAAACTATTTTTTTTAATTTAAATTTAATTTTCAGACCTCTCCAGCCTGAAAAGTCTTGTAATGTCTCCATATAACAGCCTCTTCCTTAAATTGCAGAACTTTACTTGTAGCTCATCTTTTCTAAACCTCTGATAGTTCTTGTTCTCATGTACATCCTCTAATGAATTCACATCTTCAAATACCCAAACCCAGACATAGCAATTCAACTGCCCAAACCCAGACACAGCAATTCAACTGAGCCTTTACCGATTTTGAGTAAAGAGGATGAAGAGCATTTTAACAGACGAAGACTTGGTTTTGATTTAGTATTACAGAGGCACATAGCAAAGAACAATCCCTTAAGTAATAGCCTCATAGTTCCCAGCAGATGTGATCTCAGTCAAAAGAATTAGGCTAGTTAGCCAGCTTTGTTCAAATAACTTGATCTGTCTTTTTCCATGTGTCTTGATGTATTTTAGGGTTCTTGAAGGATGCTTCTTTAGGATTCTTGAAGGATACAGTTAAATTAACAGAAATTAAGTTAACAGAGGCTGATTTGCAACAGAGAAGGAATAAGAAAATATTAGATGTGCAGAAGGACAGAGTGCAGCACAAATACTTTTAGCAGACGTCAAAGTAATTCAGGGTCAGCAAGCTTCCCATCATTCTGAAATTGCTGGGACATATGAAAAACACACCAACTGAAAGGGAAAGAAAACCCCAGGAATAAACTGGAACAGAACCACTAAGATCTCAAGCTAAATCCATGCCAATGCATGAATCTCATCTGACGTGCACGCCAGGTCGAGCACGTGGCCAGTCCTCATACAGTAGCCTGGGGAGCCTCGGAGGTCCCTGCTATCTGCTGGATAACTCACCTCCCAGCATTTCTACCACTGCTGCACCATGTGCCTCACCACCTCCTGGGACGCAGCGGCACGTGTTGAGTGCAGGTGGCTGGCACATCATCTGCCATACCATGACTTACAGCAACAGGGACATGAGCAGCCATCCCAAGAACGTGGCACAGGCACCCTGATAAGCTTAACACGCATGGAAAGGAGGTAACACCACGAGGGAGCCAACAGTCCCAAGCTTCACATATTGCACCCAACAGCCCGGCAAGAGAGCTCTGCAGGTGCTATCCTGTACTCCTTTTATTTGTCTTTCAATTGCTATTTTCTTATTACTACCCAGATTGCTGTGAATGTAAAGGCTTCTCCAGCAGTAGGGACACACCTTCATACTCTCTTAAGGACCTGTGCATCGCACTGCAAAGATTTAACAGTAGAAGTATTTAGGTACTTCACATCCTTATAAAAATAACTAAAAGCTGGGTACTGCTCCAGTTCCCAAGTAACACAATTAGGATGAAGGGAGGTGCCCAAAGTCACACACATTAAAATCAGGAAATTGCTGATAAAAGACCGTGTTCATCAAGTGGGAACGCCACTTTTGGAATTTCTCCTCCGTTTTCAGAGGTGAAAAATATCCTGGATTTTCCAGGAACAAGATGTAGGATGCTGGTAGGCTCCACAACAGTATGGCTGGAGTGAGAAAAAAAAAAAAAAATAAAAGCAAATATCTAAGCAATCATTTCACCCCCATTAACACATACAACAAACAAAAACCTCTGTGCTAAATGCTTCTTTCAGTTGCTGTCGGAAATCAGTGAGTTTGCTTAAATACATTAACCACAGAGGTCCCACATAGCAACGTGAGAAAAGCTTATATACAAAGCCGCCCACTGCTCTGGCAAGAGATCTTCCCTTCAGAAACAGAAGCTGAACAAAAAAGCTGACACTGGGGAGTGCCCACTGGGGCACCAACTCTACCTCTATCATCGTCTGCAGAGAAGGAGGCGAGACAGACGCCGGAGCATGCCCAGCCTCACTTAGACTCATTTCCCACTTAAGTTTTGCCCCGCAACACCTCCACAGAATCACAGAATGGTAGGGGTTGGAAGGGACCTTTGGAAATCATCTAGTCCAACCCCCCTGCAAAAGCAGGTTCACCTAGAGCAGGCTGGACAGGAACGCATCCAGGCAGGTTTTGACTATCTCCAAAGAAGGAGAGGACATCAACATTTTTTGTAAAAAATACAATTTAAATGAAAAGTCACTCAAGCTATTGGGTTCCTTTCCATACAGCTCAGTCCTGTGCTGGTTCAGGGCAGTTTCCAGGCAAATTTGCAATGGGCACGGAACACCATGTTTGCAGCTTAACAGCTAAACAACCCAAACAATTCCTTTTAGTAGCAGCAAACCTCTACATCTGTATTTGCTAAAAAAAGTAACAACAATAAAAAGCTATTTCTGAAGCACCTAAGAAGAGTTTTCCTTTTACCCTCCCCAGAGGAAAGGCAATCCTCCCAGTGCTCTCCACACACCACCTACCATTCATTTATATTTTCAAACATTCCTGAAGTGCAATTTCTGTTTACGGTACTGGGCGGCACTTGGCCTGAACTTGTTTAACACATGTTCGCCTTATTTATCCAAACTCATTCATCAGAGTTGTAAAACATCTGACAGATGATGGAGGTTTTCCAGTATGTATCAGGCCTCTCACTTAATTCAACCGCTGATTATTTCCACCTCTAACTAATTTGACCAAAGCCACACGAAAGCATTCAGCTATACTAAATTTTTCTCTGTTAGTTATTGATTCAGTCACTCACTTGGAAAAGCCCTAGCTCTACTTATCTAATTAATCAGGAGAATATCAACTATACACACCACACATACTATATACACACACACATAATATACACACACTAGTTATATATAATATTATATATGTTTATGTATATGTTATATATATATTTTTAATACATATTATACACATAAAAATGCAATAGTTTCTTTTTAGGAGGATCCATGTGATAAGAAAAACTTAATTGCCACATGGATTGAAAATTGTCATTTGTAAATACAGTCAGCTGCTATGCAAAGCGTTTCTCTATGCAAAATGTAGGGTCCTTCCACATCGGAGTCTCGCGTTTATGAGGAACCAGAGAAGTACAGTGACCCTTGAGGTCACAGCTCTGGTCCTTCTATTCTGCTAACCTAATCTAGGGTTACATCAGTTCCCAAAAAAATCTTACACAGTTTATAAGCAAATGAAAGCTACAATTAATTCTTTTCACTTCACTATCCTTCTCAGCCACAGCTACCATCATTTCCATTTTTCAAAGCACGTGGTAACTCAAAGACTACAAATGTGATGATTAGGGGGTGGCTCTAAAATACATCAAGAAACAGATAGGCAAGCACTGATAGTGATGCAAAAGTTATTCATACACCACCGTGTTGCTCAATCTTTCCTGATGCACTACATCAAGTGATTCAACTGATCCTGCATTACTCACCTAAGATGACACACTCTCTTCTCTACCCCTTCTATCTGCTGATGCTTACAAATAATTTTTCTTGGGAGGCAACCCTATGAAAACAGCAGCTTACTGTGAAGCAAAAGCCAGTCTCCCAGTGCAGAACATTTGCAGTCCCTCTGCTAAAACATGAATAATTTCCAATTTCCTGCTATAGGCTAAAATCTTACAGCTATGGGCAGCAATGTATTACCATTTACTGTAGCAGGAATAGGTTTTGTTCAAGAGGTTATATCAAAAAAGACTCACTCTGTCAGCTGAATGAATACTCAGATTTCCTTGTTCACATCCCTAAGCAACCAGACAACATCCCTCAAGCGTGTGAAGATGTGGAAGGTCTCACCCTGACTGATCGATCCCTGCTGATCAGGCCCTCCAAATTCTGTCCTGTCTCACAGAACAGGCATTCTCGTCCTAGCTACGGAACTACATGGCTCCCTGCTAAATCTTAAGGTCTTGAAACTACAGGTCCTATTTCAGACGCAGCATTACACAACCTTAGCAACTTATCATAATCATGTACGAACACAACCACTCTTGATCCACAAAGCTGACTTGGCAAAATACACAAGGAACAATTGGCACCATGAACACAGGACAGTTACTCAAGGTTGACCCTTCCCAAGCACTCGTGGATTTATGTAGCTCTCATGACTTCAACAAGGAAATACCATGACAGATTCAACATGACTTTTATGTAAATGGATTTATTTATGACAATGGTGTGCATGAAGCTACCATTTCGTTTCCTCAGCTAGCATGTAATTTTCCTGTTTCTTATCAGCTCAGCTAAATCAAACATAAAGATATATCTTGTATATAAATTAAAAGAATGAGCCAGTTGTGGAGTCTCTACCCATGGGGGTATTCAATACCCACCTGGACACAGTCGTGAGCAACCTGCTCTGGCTGACCCTGCTTGGAGCAGAGGAGTTGGACAAGACAATTTCCAGCGGTGCCGTCCAACCTCAACAATTGTGTGAATAGTTTTCAAACAGTTCCACATAGTTTCTCGTACAGTTGACAGAGCTGATGCATGCACATACTACAGCACACATGCTACACACATTCAGCTACTTAATGCGAAACTTTCAAATTCCCAGCCACAGAAAAACACAGTAACATAAAATCCATAAATTCACAAATTCACTTAGTGCGTCATGTGCACTAAGTCAATGCAGTTTGGAATCAGATCGTGCAACTGGAAAGTAAAAACTGTTCTGCTTTTTGTGATTACTGAGCTCAAGTACTGTATTGCCTTTTTACTTCGTCTCTCTTCCAGAAGGAAGATCTTTCATTGTTTCTTTTTTGTTTTTGCATACTTTGCATTGCTCATTAATCATACTGACACAAGTCTATAACCACGAAACTAGAAGCAAGCGAACAGCTAGGATCTGCAAGAACAAGGACCAGATTGTCCTTTCAGAGCTCCTAATAACCTTTTCAGAGATAAAAAAAAAGGTAGTTCAGAAAGTGTCATATGTGCTAAGAGAATTCAAGATCCATTCACTGTTCCTGACAAACCTACAACTGTTTGTTGCATGTTTTGACTGTCTCATATGCTCCTTTTTTTTTTCCCCTTGAAGAACTGTGTAAAACAACATTATGAACTACATCATCACATTTTCAGCACAGGTTGGCTAGTGCAGACCTCAGAGTAAACAAATAATTCCGTATCCTTTCCCACTTCAGGAATCCCATACAAACGTCTTTGTTGTCAGACTGAATCTGAAAGGAATGCTAGATTCACTTCTCTTTTTTTGGAAGAAAAGATTTAGTTTTGTGCAGTTTTAAGTTTATGCTGTGTTGATGTTGCTTGGTGGCTGAGAAACACACAGAGCAAATTATACACGGGGATTTAAGGAACTCTCACAAGGACAGAAGTGTCCTGGGAGAACGAGGCCCAGGGAGAAGCCACAGCAGTAAACAGAGAGAGAAAAATCTCTGCTTCTCTTTAGTCAACTGTATCTTTGCCACTGTCTTTGACAGTCTTTACCTTCTGAGGGTTAGTATGGATCTGACCCCTTTGCCTGCCTGCACCTCCCACCCTGTCATTATTCCTTAAGTCTGTACAAAGCCACTGGAAAACAAGGATGATGACAAGGGAATGAACACAGAAGGCAGTTCCAGCAAGAAAACAATAGAATTTGTACATCTGATTATATTCTATTGCATTCAGAAAACAGGAAAATGTGATTTCTTAGAAGAAACATAGGACATATTATTATTATCGTCTACAGAAGGAAAACCATGAAGAAATAACCAGTTGCTCAAGGTTGACCTTAGTGGCACTCCTGGTCTGCAACAAGCACTAATCCTCCATACAGAAAGCAGACAGTTGCAGGGACAAAAATACCATAAGGAAAAAAACACACCACCAACCCTTTTTCTTTGGGCTGAAGAACTATTTCTTACTGTATACTTCTTTTTTATTGCTCTTGGCTAGGCTTTTTGTCCAAATCAGTGCCCTGCAGCCTACTGCCATATGCTGTATATGAGACAACCTCTCAACTGTGTACAGAAAACTTCAACTGGTGCAGGATTTGGCAACTTGCTTGTTAAGTGGCATTTTAATTCATGAGCATATTAAATCTGTGATGCATAATCTGCTTGGGGAGCCTGCTAGTTTTAAGATGTTAGTCTAGACCTATAAAGCCGTAAATGTCTTGGGACCTATTTATCCAGGAATTGAGCTTTTTTGGGGGTTTTCTGATGAAACAAAAGTTATAATCAGAAAAAGTCAGTCACTAAGTTAGAAATAATGCATTCTAAGTCTCTCACAGCCAACAAACTTTCTTTAGATTCAAGATAGGATCCCAATGAGGTCTGCCTAGCTGGCAGAGGACCCTAGCTGGGGACCCAGGAAGGATACGGTTTTCGTCCCTAAGACGGTCCTGTGGGAAGCTGCGGGGCTGCACCATGGTGAGGCAAATCAGAAGGGAACAAACTCCAGGTCCTAAAAGTCTGAGAGCTCATGGAGCCCAAGCTGCACTGCAGGAATCCCAGAGAGCCCAACCTGGAGCCAAAGTGCCAAAAAAAATGAGAAACGTGCATTTCAGCCACAAATTTAAGAAAGCAAGAATCAATTTGTACTCAAAATACCTTTACTTCAATATCATTTTTCTGCAGAGGTATTAGGATGGTATTTCCTGAGCAGTTTCCGAGCTGTGCAACAGAATATTGGGTGTGTTTGTGAAATCTCTGTCACTCCTCGCTCCCTGCAACTTCAGGGGTTTGCATGTCTGGAACAATCTTATTTTTTTCCGGTGTTTTATTAGCAGCCCCTTTCTGAGAAATGCCAGGTGGCATCATGCCCAGAATTGCTTGCCAGCTAATCTCAGAGGATTGGGCATTATGCCATTTGAATTAAAAGAGCTCAGCTCTAACTCACTGATAACATTTAGGAATCAAACCAATAAAACGGAGAAACAAAACGAATATGAATAATCTCTGAAAGCACACAGATGATGGCTTTGACTGAAAACGTATACAGTTATGGAGAAAGAAAAAAAAAAAAAAAAAAGAGCAGCGGTCTTTTCTCCAAAACAAAAACAGGGTTCAAGTGAGAACAATCTGCTATGATTTCATCAGTTTCTGAGAATGGAAAAAAGGCAAAAAAGGAATTTGCACTTCTAACTACAAAGGTAACATCACAGGGATCCCTGCAACAGGGGGCTCAAACTTCAGGCAAGCTGTGCTATGCCACTCACCCCACAGAGTCAGAGGAGAAAGAGGGAGAAAAGAATTTGCATCTGAAGGGAACAATGGAGTTTTCCCTTCAGTCCCTTCATTCTGGCTTTTTGAAATGTTCTTCCTAAAATAAAGAGGGCGTTTAATTTATGAAGACCAATAAAATCATAAAAAGCCAGTTAAAAAGTCTACATAATCCTCTCAAATCTTATCCACATCAACAATAAGACATGGAATACTTCAGCATGTGCACGTAGACGAGAGGAGGACACAGACTACCAATGTCTAACAATTCCATAAATTACAAACTGTTTTTCTATAATAAGTTTTTAGGTTTTACAAGCTAGAAATTCCCACGTACAACACTGCCTACAGGAGGGGTATGAGAAGGAAAAACACGAGGCTAATAAGGATGTGACTATTAGGAAATAAAACAATTCAAAACCATTTCCTATAACACAATTAAAGAAAAATATGGGAGGCAACTTTGGCTTACTATCACTGCTGTCTTTATAAAGCATATCTGCGTTATTTACATCTCCTCCTCTATTCTTTCGGAGACCATGAGTCAGTAGAGGACAGTTATTTTTCCTCCATTTCCTCATGCATGCCTTGGAAGGTCAGCTAGCCTCCCTCTTGGAGTATTTAATAGTTTAATTAACAGCGACAACAGCTTATCAAGTTAAATAAACCATATGGAGAAAACTGTCCTATTCCTGTGACATAACAACATCCCAGCATTTTTTTCAGGAACATTCAATGAGAAATAACAACTGAGAGGGGAGTTGGCAGGTTCTCTCCATCTAACAGGCAATACAGGCTCCGCAGCATGAAGCACTTTTAACTTCGGTCAGAACAAACTCCTACAGTTCAGATAGATGGAGGCCTGTAAAAGCCACTTGCTTTTTTAGCCCTGTTCGCAGAGCATGGACTTTAACCATAAACAGGCACGTTAGCATCATTCAAACAGAGGTGAACCTTTCAGAGTCCGTAATCTTGTGCAAGGCGCTTGCCCTCTCCCCGCAAAGCCCCTTGTGTGTCTTGCTGCCCGCGGGCATCTGCTCACCTTGAGCTCCCAAGGCAGGAGGGGACAGCCAAGCATCTCCTGGAGTAGGGTGGGTACCAAAGGAGCTTGTGTGCAGGCAGCTCTGCCCCGACCCAGTGCGCTGCTTTCAATGTCAGCCCTGCGCTACCCTCACCGCCCAACATCCTGGGTCGCAGCTTGCAGCAGAGAAGCTCCACACGGCTCCATCAAGCTGCCAGGGGCTCAGTCCTGCCTCAAAGTACCAGCTCTGCCACGCAAACAGGCTGCCCTCACTGGGGAGAGGCCTGCTGGTGCCGAAGGGCCAACCGTTCTTCCCACGTAGCTTGGGCGGCCGTTCCCCACCTGGTTTTCCATGTGGTGCCTTCACTAGTGATTGAACGTGCTTTGGCAGGGGGGTTGGACTAGATGATCTCCAAAGGTACCTTCAAACCCCTACCAGTCTGTGATTCTGTGATTACCCAATATGCTCTCAACTGACAGGACCCCTCTTCCAAGCACTGCCCGTCACTGTCTGGCCGTGACACCCGCGTTTTCCAGACTAACTTGCCTTCCCACACCGTACTGTTTCAAGCCACCCAGTGACCACCCACTAGTCGAAGCCCAGGTACCCCTGGGACACATTCAGCTGGGAACGATCCAGAGCAAAAGACCTGGCTGCCGGGATGCAAGCCGAGCTTCAAGGTGCCGACAACAGCCTTGACGGAATGGAGAAGTACCACAAAAGGCTTGATGCAAAAACCTGTTGCTGGCCCCAGCGATCCCCTTTTTCTCCTGCAGACACAGCACGACAACAGCCCCTGCTGATGGAGCACAGCAAGGAGAGAAGCCCAGAAGCAAACCCTGCAGCACTTCTTCATCCTTTCTGCTGGCATGGCTTGCAGTAAGGACCACATTAAAACCAAGTAAAAAAGCATAACTCTACTGAAACACTGAATTTCATATGCATTTTCTTAATTTCAAAACACACAGTACATAAAGGTGGCCTACAGGAAAGATGGGGAGAGACTCTTTATCAGGGAGTGGAACAATAGGATGAGGGGTAATGGTTTTAAACTGAAAGAGGATAGAATTAGATGTTAGGAAGAAATTCTTTACTGTGAGGGTGGTGAGGCACTGGAACAGGTTGCCCAGGGAAGTTTTGGATGTCCCATCCCTGGAAGTGCTCAAGGCCAGGCTGGATGGGGCTTTGGGCAACCTGGTCTAGCGGGAGGTGTCCCTGCCCATGGCAGGGGGGTTGGAACTAGATGATCTTTAAGGTCCCTTCCAACCCAAAGCATTCTGTGATTCATTCCAGTGAGAATCATATCTGACTTGTTATTGGCCCAGACAGGAATTGAGAGGGAAAGGGACTAGCTTCTGAGGTGCTATCCAAAAACCTGTTTAATACCAAATTTATTAGCTACTAATCATTCATACTTTCAGTTTCTGGGGTGCTTCTTCAACCCTTAGCAAAGCGTGTTCATGACAAGACAGGCAACAAAGCAAAACCAGAACTAAACCCCGCTCCAATGGGAGCAGGGAAGATCAAACCTAGAAATTATTGAAGGACAAGAGGCATAATTATGGATGACATTTGTACAAGGTCACTTCCCATAGCCCAGGAGCGCGTTTTTGTATTGATCTTTTGGCTGCTGTAGGACTGGATTAGTTACAGTGCTTACCCTGCCAAAGATAGTCAGATCTTAAATACTTCCATACATTCCATTTCTTTCAAGGGCCTAACACACCTTACAGAAGACATCAAATGCTACAGATAGTCAGGAACTACCTGGATTGGTTCTCTGTGTTTTATCAAGCCCATGGTCAATACTAAGCAATCATACAAGATGAATTTACAAGATTTTTTTTGGGAATGCTTAACATACACACACATACAAACACATGCAAATAATCAAAGTATGTTGTGCCATTCATATCTTTCTGGTGTCTTCATTTTAGTCACACTTTTGATCAAAATATGCTGTTGTTTTCCTCTACCAATAACACGTCTGGTAATTTATCAAATACTTGAATACCAAAAGAGGCATTTCACTGAAAAATTACATGCCCTGAAAGATGTAAAGCAATACCCACAGCAACTGCTTTTTCTTTGGCATGCTGGCCCTCTTCCCAGCATGAACGGATGTGACAACAGACAGATACAGTTTACAGATTTTAAGTAAAATACTCTCCATAAACAAGTTGGCTAGTTATACGTGATCAGAAAATCGGCTCACTTCAAAATCTCTGAAGCTAGAAAACAGTAATGAAAGGAATAAAAAATGTAAAAAGTCAAGGTTCCTGTGAGAAGCGACCCAGGACCTGAACTTCAGATTCAATTACTCCCTGAGCCCTGGATTCATAGATGAGCCTGAACGTGGTAAACGTGCTATTTCTACAGACTATCAAAACAAATGAGACTTTATTATGCAATTAAAATCAAGCACCATTTTTCTGTCATTACATCAGAATTTGCCTAAAGAAATCAACATTCCTGAAAGCTGGAGCACTCTTACCCATGCTACATGTGCTGTCGGAGGCAGGTTAAATCAGTTGGGAATGCTAGCTGCCTGGTATCTGGCTTCAATTTTCCCTGGCAGTTACTTCCTTAAGCACTAAACTACAGTAAATTAGTACACTGCAAGGAGTATTTCCTTTCCCTTTTGAGATGCTGTCCTATGAAAATCCTAAGTAAATGAAATCTTTTGCAGGTAGATGGAAATTTTTTCCCAGCCTGCAGAGCATCACTGCACTACCTACCACCAAAATTTTTTTCCACTAGATAAACATGTTTGTGTGTCTCCCGGTCACGTTTTTGTCTTCTCTCAGAAATCCTTTCTGAAGGGCAAAGCAAAAGATTGTGAATATATTTGTGCGAGTGATCTGGCATGGGAAAGATTTACATATGACAGCATTTCCATACCACTCCGGTGGGGCAGCACAGCGCTGGTCCAGCAGCACAAACTGACCTCACGCCAGTTCACACTGACTGCAGACAAACCGCTCTCCCTTCAGGAGAAAAATTAACTTTTTTTTTTTTTTCATCTACAAAACAAATCAGGCAAAAAATGAACATTTTTTTTTCCATATACAAAATAAGCACAAAAACCACTCAAAAGCCAATGTGAATTTAGTAAAGCTACAGAGATACGGTATGTGTACACACAGTTTGCACTTTCCTCTCTTTATCTAACTTCTGAGTCAAAAGTAGTTTTCATGACAAGCTCTTGAGGTTGAAATCCTTGAATCTTCTACTCATTTGGCTCACTAAGATGAAAGCCCAGAACATAAAAACTTTTGTTTTCATGCCATCCCCAGCAAGCGGAACCAAAGCAAAGGCTTGACGGCTATTTTATGTTTGAAATATTGGCTTCAAAGCAATGGGGACAGCACAGTGTGGGTGGGCCTGACACTACAGCTGTCTTAAAACAAAGAGCCTATATATCAAAAAAAGTTCACAAGAGACAGGATTTACCCGGAAAGAATTACATCCAATAGAAACGAACATGAGGAAGAAAACATGCACGCATGTGTGTTCAGGGAAAGTGGGGAGAGGAAAGTAATGATGCAGATTTTTTTTTTAAAAAAAGATACTTAAGAATGTTGTATCCAATTCCAGCTGTAACCATTTGCACGGAAATTATTCTTTAAGAGCTTTCCGACTGCATTACAGTATCTGAGCAATACCATATAAAATGGGAATAGGTGCTTGAGATACTAATGGGGCAAAATGCTCAAAAAGGGAGTCTCTTTACTTACATGTCTGTATTCAAATAAGACATCCCATGCTTCTACAAACTAGCTTGGAATAACAAAGACCTTCCCATTAGTGAATAAAAATGTCAATGAGGTGGCTAAAGTTTAGATCACGCGTTCCATCTATGTACTCCATTGCAATGGATTCAGGGTGATTTTGCTGTTTAAGCAATGAGAAGCAGCAAACATACTGAAGTATCACACCCACACAATTCTTGCCAGCTTGTATTATCAAAATAACAGAAAGCCTAATTTTATAAACACAAGTGAAACAGATGACGATTACGGGGGCAAATCGTTGCCACAATTCTCAGTGCCTGTGCCTCAGTTTGCAAATGAAGTTTATGAGAAGTGAATGTTTTGATTGCAGCATTAGTTGAAAACATTTGACAGGTTTTCAGGTACCGGGAGCTGTAACTCCCCAGAGGCTACACCTTCTCGCCTCATATCATTCCATCTGCCAAAGCCAGCAGGGGTGTTTGCACACAGCAGCATTATATTCCTACACCTGCCCCAGCAAAAAGACTATTAGGAAGTAAATCAATGTGGGAGAATTTCTGTCCCTCCTTCCTGGGATCACACAGGACAACACCACAGCTGGCTGGAGCCACCTCACCACTGAAGGATCCACCTTGAACATGAAAGATGGTGAAAACTTCACCCGCAGTTTCAGAAAGGCCACCAAGGCCCCACAGTCATAGAATCATAGAATTGCCTAGGTTGGAAGGGACCTTTCAGATCATCGGAGTCCAACCATCAACCTAACTTTGACAAAAACCATCAGTAAACCATATCTCTAAGCACTACGTCTACTCGTCTTTTAAATACCTCCAGGGATGGTGACTCAACCACTTCCCTGGGCAGCCTGTTCCAATGCTTAATAACCCTTTCGGTGTAAAAATTTTTCCTAATATCCACCCTAAACCTCCCCTGGCGCAACTCGAGGCCATTTCCTCTTGTCCTATCGCCTGTTACTTGGGAGAAGAGAGTGACCCCCACCTCGCTACAACCTCCTTTCAGGTAGTTGTAGAGAGTGATGGGGTCTCCCCCCAGCCTCTTCTCCACACACTGTGCTGAAAACAGCATTTCAGCAGCATCTCAGCGGTGAGTTGGTTCACCTTTTGGACACAGGCATGGCAGACTTGAGACAAGAAGCGAGGACTATAAAGGCATACACCCAAGTGATGCTGAAGTCAATACCCCAACACCCCCCCCCTTGGAAAAGACAGTACTCGGGGATGTGCTGCAAAGTGCCAGACAATGCAAGGAGCCTCTCCCTTGGAGCTGGAAGCTTGTCGAGTCCACAGCACACGTACCTGCTGCGCTCAACAGTCCGAGCTACTGTTTTTGAGTCAGAGGATCTGTGCAACCAGCTACAAGTAATATCATTAGAGTGGGCAGGAGCATTCATTTAGAGCAAATCAGGATATCTTCATATTGTAAATCTCTCCTCTCTCACACATGCATGCACAAAAACCTGCTGTTCGTCACCTTCTCATCAGAGTGATTTGTTTCTAGAAGCTGGGACCCTTCGACTAAGAATAACCATTTGATGGGGGCAGAGGGAGCTGCTTGATACCTATAGGCAGAGGACACACATGGCTCCACTTGCTCCCAACAGGGCATTTCACTTCAGGGGCCCCCACGTAGATGAAAGCTCGAAGTCTCTTTTGCAAACCTCCCTTTGTTTTGTTTTAGTCCTTTGCCAACTATGACGGCTCTGGAGTCACTGATAACAAAAGCAGATGTTTACAGCCACATGGGACGCTTCTCTGTATACAGTGGCTACCGCATTACATCACATTACTCACTCCGTGACATCTACCATATGTATCACATTGATTAGTAGGCATTTTAAATCCCATTGACAGTGGTGGGATTAGATGTGCACAAACATTAAAATGTAGACTCTTTCCCAACTGGTGATCGTAAAAATGGCTCTCTAAAACACTGGTTTCCTTCAGGATCCTCGTTCTCCCAACTGAAAAGCATGTGTCCAGTTGCATATCTTGTTGAGAAACAAAAATGAGGTTTTGCTAGCGTTTACTGTGATTGCAGGATCTATGATAAAACCTTCACACTGTCTGCGATGTATTTTAGAAAGCAGTATGTCTCTTCTATTTTGTGTCTTTCTGGAGGCAATGCAAACAGCTCTGTCATTCAACGCAACTGACACCCTAGGTAGTTTTCTCTATTTTATAAAAAGAAGAAAAGGGCTCCTTGAAGAAGAAACAAACCTCTTATAAATTACTCACTGATAGATTTGGATCACTGCTACCTGTCCCTGGCTGGGGAAACCCGATCTGTGAATTAATTCCTGCCATCTAGCTAATTTTGGGTTTTTTTTTCTTCCGGTTCAGCATGGATTAGCTCATTGGGCTGATTCACCACCTGCCTTCCACCTGACACCAAACCCCTCCATTCTGACCGTCAGCTTTGTTTTCATTTGTGCTGAACCCAGTGCTGGGGTGCCCCGATCTCCCTTCAGCTCCATAATCATAATTACAACTAAGGCCTGTTAGTGCCAGTATAATTGTTAGGAAAATTTATGGGTACAACTTACAGACTAAGAATTACCCTGAAATTGCAAGTACAGCTTTAAATTAGTGACTCACACAAACATCAGTGCATGAAATGGAACGGAATTACTTATCATCTGGGACCAAGACATCCACAAGAAATTTTTATTAAATATCCATGCACAGCAGAATCTGAATATCCTATGCCGATAAAGGTACAGATTCCAACTATCACACGAGGGATGTGTACAACATGTGAAACTTTTCTGGTAAAGTAATTTACAAAGAAGACTTGGTATGTGATGCTGTCTGGGATTTGGCATTGTTACAATAATATCTTGAGGAGATGGCTTTGAAGAAAATGCATTTCATAAACATCATCTATTACTGCAATGCAGATGCCAGCAACTCCGATGCTGGGGAAGGTGTAGCAAGACCAAACAAGCTCTGCGGTCCTGCCCTCCCCAGTCACATACCTATTTCCTATGCTAGGCAGAAATGTGACATCTCTTATTATTATATGACTAGAACTTTGGGCGATGCTGGGATTCAGCTATTGTAACTAACAAAACCCATTTTTAGTGTTCATTGACTGTCACGATGGGAACAAGCTGTCATCTTTACAAGGCTGATTTCATGCACAGCATGGCCTACCGTGATACATTCACCACGGAATGATAAAAGTAGATAAAATTATCAGCTAATATCCCTGACCTTTCCTACAAATAACTGAAGTGTTACAAAATCAGATCAAAACCATGGTTTTTTTCATCAAACACTAGGTAACAAACTGTACTGACCAGTCCACATGCCACAATGCAGCATGGACAGCCTGCTGGGTCTCCTTCCCCTCTGCCTCACATCCAAGCTCTAACATGAGAGACGAACAGGACAGTTTCGGCTCAGCCACCACCACGGCTTAGGGCTTTTGGGACCCACATGGTGGCAGGGGTCCTGGGGGCTCCGCAGCACAACAGGGACCTGGCAGAAGCAAATCCCCACGTCAACGGTAGCAGCAGCTAGGCCATTTCTACGTAGGGGTAACACGCAAGTGGAGTCTATCCACTTTCTTTTCCTGCCCTCCTCATCCCAAATAGGCTAAAACCCAAAAGCCAACTTTGCGAATAAATATGTATGGTGATAGCTTTTTCTTAGCAGATTTCCTCAGAAGATCTGAGCTTTTCTTAAGGATATTCACCAATGGTCTTAGGGTCAACTCAAGCTTTTAGGTGGGCTGAATTCACTGTCACTGACAGCCCTTAAACCGATAAGCAGCCTCAAAGGTTTCTCTCTCCTGCAGTACCCTCTTCTCTTAACTTAATACAAAGCAACTGTTGGGACTACAAATTCAAGGCTGTGCTTCAACTGATAATCCCACTTTTTCGACTGTGCCATACAAAGTAGTAAGTATCATGTTACTGGTATTAAATTTAACCAAAACTCTCTAGACAGCACTCTTTGTGCAGGAAAGATAGGAAAATAGAGGATTTACAGTCAGGAACGTTTTCTCTGTTTGGTGCAGCTTGTGCTTCACGTGACAAAACAAAACTCCACAAAAGACAGCGACTGCGACTGAGACAACTCCTGAGCATGCCAATACAGTCTGCTTAAGTTTTGAATTCACACTGAAGTGCTTGTTAAGTCTCATCGCCACCTTCCCATTGAGTATCCCGCTGATAGCTGCTGCCAGCAGCAAGCTAATCCTGTCAAGGTAAGCACCTGATTAAGGTTTCAGGTGAGAGAAGTCAAGGACACATCTGCACGCCCATGTCTTTTTGTTTCTCCTTATGTATCAACCACCGCCTCCCAGGCTCTTATATTTACACCATAAGTATCTCCACAATCCTTTCTCCCAGACCAGAAACAATAACAAAGAAAGTGATCTCAGAGCTGAAGAACTGGTTTGCACTTGGACAACCCCAACATAATCCTACTCCTGCAGGCTATGCCTTGACCTAATAAATTCCTCAGCATTTGTTAATTGTGAATGAAGCCCCCAAGTCAAAAATACCATTTGCGTGCAAAGATTAAGGCTCAGTCCAGCAGAATCTTTGCTTAGCTATTTTTCGCTTGGTTTCTCACATTTAAAATGGGCAGAATAGTATTTTCATGCTTTAAATGCATTCAGATATGCCTTTGGAGCAGGCTACTTTAAGCTGGTTTATAATAGATTTATAAGCACAAGTCAAACATAAATAGATTTCTTAATGGATGCAGGACGGCACCAAACATTTGTTACATTCAGAACAGATTAGTTTTAATTTAAAGGGAGCGGAAGCAAATGTAATGCATCCTACACAATTATGTAAAATGCCAATCTCCAGCCTAAGAGGTATGTGATGTGCTGCTATGCACCGCTTACACCTGGGTCTTCCGACAGCTGGTTAGCGGAGCTGAATCACTTCACAAATTTTGTTCCACTTGGAACCTGGCTTTGCTGCACAGCCAGCAATTTTCTTGCTATTCAGACACCGATCAGAGACCTGAATGGCATCTTGCTTTATTACTCAGCAGATTTGAGACTTGAAAATAAAGTAGCAAAGGGGGGGCTGCAGCGGGAGTTGTCAAGATGCTTTAGCTCTGATGGTCTACGATCTAGGATTTCAATCTACTTTTGAACCAGCATGATTCCCACACAAATCTAGCACGAGAAGTTGAGCTCTGTTGTTCAGTGGCACCCCTCCTTCCCTGGCAGCAGATGCTAGGAAACTGCAGAAGGTGCA
The DNA here is from genome assembly GCA_013398915.1 of Dromas ardeola. Classification (NCBI taxonomy): domain Eukaryota; kingdom Metazoa; phylum Chordata; class Aves; order Charadriiformes; family Dromadidae; genus Dromas; species Dromas ardeola. Next base: position 225,429 of record VYZM01017111.1, on the reverse strand, counting down.
AAACCCAACTGACTCCAAGTTCCCCTAAACATTAGAAAAACATGAATCTGAAGCTTGCAGCTGCATTTTATCACATTTATCCATATAAATAGACCAAACCCAAAGCGGATCCAGACCTGAACTTTTCACCTTGTGTCCCTCTGTGATGAAAATGTATCTCATTTTGTTAGCCAGACCAGAAATTCTTTGTAAGACTTGTATTATATTTCTAGCTAAGGAATGACACTCTCACCAAAACCCTACTGTGCTATGGTGCCTAAAATAGTTAGCTCACTAATACTGTCCAGGTTTGGAGGCTACATTTTGAACAACGTGTTTTGACTGAGTAAGGTTTTTTTTTAATAATCTTTTCAGCTTTCCCCCACCATTTATCTTCTTGGAGCATAAGACAATCTGAGCCTGGACTGGTTTCAAATACCAGTGAAGAGAACACTACTCTCCTGTGGGCGCTACCAGAACACCATTAAGGGAGGAAGAGATGCTCAGGAGGATATCACAAGTCTTTTGTCTGGTCTTCACTGTATCATATACCTTGGAATGTCTCTTATTAACTCTTGGATAAATGTCTCCCATAACGCATAATAAAATTACTGATGACTGATCAACTACCCTACTTTATCAAGCCCTGTCTTTTATCAGAAACAGACATTTTCTCAGCCTTGCAGTGATTCTTTCCCCATTCTTAATCCCAAGATATCCCCCTTTCAAAATCATAGCTTGCAAAATTTGGGACACACAAAAAAAATAGATAGATCGTACAAAACACATGTGAATTGAACGCACTAAACAAACATTATCAGTATTTAGTTTTGGGTTGTTTTTTTTTTTTTAGACCCCAGAGTTGGGAGTTTAGGTCCAAGTAGCATATTTTGCTGGAGTCAACTCTCCACTTCTAGTTGTCCTAGTGTGGAACAAGGGAGACACTGATTTTGTTGTTAAAGAACTAATATGGATGACGTTACTGCTTTCCGAGTTTTTTCTCAGGGAATCAAGCTCGGACGACTTTGTACCACACTCGCCACTGCATTCAGTATTAAGTTAACAAGAAAAGACAGCAACGTCTGAAGCCTGAGCTCCTGCGCCCCACTTGACTAAAGCCAGCCCTTATGGAGTCAGTCTAGGGATCTCCAAGCTGGTAACACAATCTGGTTAATTTGCTTATGGATAACAAAACCAAGGTGATTTTAACTGGTTTTCTCAATAAATATTTATAGGCAAATGTCAGATTTTCAAAGGTATTCTGATGCCTAAATGAATTCAAAGCATCACCAGGCAACTTCAGAACACTGAGAGACCTACCTCCTTGACAAATGAAGGATGCAGGTAGCTCAATACAAAGGTGCTGCAAACAAAAGATCGCACCAGAGTTTGCTAATCACCATCGTTGCATCATCCATCTCTGAACAAATCTTGAACCACCTTAATTACAAAGTGCCATCGTTTTAATTTATCATACCTGCTATGAGCAACTAAGGTGCAAACATGCTTCTAAGCTCAATTCAGGAAAAAAACTACAAAGTTATAGAATCAAAAATAATTTAGGTTGGCTGGGAAGCTGAGGACACCTGGTCTAGCCTCCCACTCAAAGCAGGGCTGTGAAAAGCTACATGTGAGCTAGCTGCTGTATGCAATAAAACCAGAAGATGCCAAGACACCCCACATTCCAGCATTAGCTTTAACGGGGGGACAGTTTGCTACATCTACTTGTGAAGTCTCCATTGCCCTAATGAAAACTATCAAATCCTCTTTCTTCCACTGAATGGCTCTCAAATGCAAGGGACATATCATTCAAGGGCTTTATTTTCTAGCCAAAGACGTCCATTATACTCAAGAATCTGCAGCTGTTAAATTGCTTGGGCTCATACACTGAAATAGCTCTGCCTGGCTACTCAGAAATATGCTGCTTAGAAGCAAAGAGCTGAGACAGACAGTGGTTAAAAGGGAGCCCAAATTTACATGGGGCGGGGGGGAAATACACACACTAGGAATCATCTTGCTCAAGCTGAAAATGAGAGCTGAGCAGAAAGCTATCTGAAATAAATTTCTGGTATTGAAAGAAAAATGTAGGAAGTGATCAAATTATGGGGGGAAAAAAAGAAAGAAAGAAAAAAACAAAGAGGAAGAAATCAATTAATGACTGGACTTCAGGGGACGGTAGGGACTTCAGGGACTTGCTCACATTGCCACGTCAAGTGAGTAGCTACAACAGCTTAGAAAGATTATTGAAGTCACATTTGAAGTGCTCCACGCAGGCCTTCTGTAGGCATGCGATGTCTGAGCAAACGGCAGAATAAGCGATGCAATCCCGCTTTCACTGAAAAGCAGTGGACAGCTTCACATTTACTCCAAAAGGTTTTACACGGCCATGAATATCTGTTTTCCTTTACTGATCTGCCTATCTGATTTGCTTTAGAGTTTTCCCTCTCTCTGCCCTATAAGAATATTTGAGTTACTTCATTACTGTATTGCCAATTACTCCATTAAGTGTACATCTCTTTGGATCTCAAAATAGCTTTACTGAAATAAAGTAATCTATATTCCTTGCTTATTACACCAACCAGACTTAGTGATTTCCCTCTACAGATGCTTTCCTAAGGTATCCCGCAGACAAACCATATAATTACAGTAACTCTATGGTTCCCTCTACCACAGCCCAGACTTATTTCCTGATGTCTCTCTCACCACTGTCTTCTCTACCAAGTGTCTGCTCTAATGAGAGCAACAGACCTTCAGCCAAGGGCTGCTTTGCCACAGGGAGTATATCCTGGCCCAAAGGGCGAGCCAGCTCCCTTGACGGGGGGTGGCTTCCAAGCAGGGGGTAACATGGACTGCAACCGAAACAAAAAGCCTACGTCCACCTCTTTTGCTTATGGATCCTGTGGTCTCCAGGCAGCGGAACAGGATATTTCACGCGCAAAACTGAAACGCCAATTGTGGAATTCCTTACAGTAAAGAAGTCTCGGGTTGCTCAGATTCAGCCCCATCAAGCAGCTGCCAGTGCAGCAAAAATAAGGTGACACTCCTGAAGAGCACGAAACAGTTAATGTTATCACATCGTGTTGGATCCTAAGCACCATCAGATGAAGTGACACCAGAAATGCTGCAGTAACACCTTTGCTGACAGGGTACATTCAGCCATAATTAAGCACTGAAACAGAATGCCGCTATTTAGCTATTGTTTAAAAAGTCACCCATTTAAAATGCCCACTTTTGGAAGGTCTCCTTGGGGCATGTTAAGAGGAGATCAAAAGTCTCACGATGAGGTTGCAGGTTGGACGGACAAAAGAAGAAACATGTGACTGTCTGCCCTCAGATATTTATACATAGCCATCAGTCCCACCCTGCAGCCGGTATCTCCCCTTTTCAGTAAGCATGGATGTTGTTTAATTGAGTGCAGCCTATGAAAAAAAAATTTTAGCTGAGTAACTATCTGGGCAGGCATATCTAGACCTATGTTAACAGTAAAAAAATACCCAAAAGTCATGCCAAAGTAAAACATTTGAATTTAGAACCTTGTAAATACCATGACCTTTTACATTTATGACATCTTTTCAATTTAAGCAGTTAAGATTTAATGTCATCATTACATCAGAACTTACCCATAACCAAACTCTTACAAAGAAAATCTGATGTATACCTGTTACTTACCAATTTCAGATCAAATCACTATTCAAACTCCATCAATGAAGATTCATCTATGACATTCCCATGTTTCATGAGAATCTGCAATCCTTTAAAGGATGTTTCTTTTATTGGGACATATACCTAAATATTCCAGTAAGTGGGTAATCAAGATTAACCTCCAATGGTTTACCATGGCAGCAATATGATTCCAACTTTTGAAGTCTTAAAGTTACAATTATTGACATACTATTGCCATAAAGGCAACATGAGTTGGGATTACAACTTTCTCAACTGTGAAACAGCTTGTGTACAGTTGCCAGGTTGTGGCTGTTGCTTTATTTTTTTAATCCTGCAAAAAATCACATTACTATAGATGCCTCTAGGTTTGCCCTTAAATTGAACACTCCATCCCGTAGATTTGAACTATTTAAGGGTCTTTTGTGTTTGTTTTTTCTCCTCAGTCCTCTCATACTTCCACAGAAATGACAAACGAACACACAGTTAATACAGCAAGTTCAGAACCTATTTTGGAAAATGTTTTCAAATACCTTGGCACTTAGAGCAATAATGCAGGTTGAAAGGTGAAGCTCCCTCAAACCAACAGTAAGCTTGCCCAAATGGTTTAACTTCCTCTCTGCCACAACACTTCCCTTGAAAATAAGAGAGACCTCACCACAAGCACAGGCATCCTACAGTGGGGGAGCTGAACTGTGCCTCCTCAGCGAGCTACGAATGTCACCCAGAAATTTCAGGTGATTCAGCTCTTCGACAGCGAGACACACATTGCATCTGCTCTTGCGTTTCTGCTGATACTGGAGTAACTGTGCATGTGAGCAACGCTGCGTGCAGTTTCCACGCCTGAAGCTCTGCTAACGCTGATCAGCATTCAGCGCACATCCCTAATGACATATTTTTAGGACTGTTGAGAGCCTTACCGCAACCCTGCTCTCCTCTGCTAGCCATAACACAGTACTACGAACAGCTTGGCAGTTGGCAGTGCTTTCTATGTCTTGTAAAAAGTTGCTTCTGATCAAAAAGCAGGCTCTTCTATACATGCTATTCTGTCCAAACAGGCAAAAGGTATTATGGGTGTAACGCTATCTTTCTGGGCAAATAGCCTAGACGTAATTTAACTTTTTTAATTTTTTTTAATTTGAACAAGAATTGCAGCCTGAAGACTCAATATAAAATGGCACCAAACATTTCAGTGTTATTTCTTTAATCTTGGCCTATTCTGTATTCTTTAGGCAAATTCCACAGAAGGAGCAAGCATATGATTTGTTCTCATCACCTTTTAGGCTCCAAGAGTTATCTACAGCAACAGATCCAATTTTTAGTTATACTCTTCTCTAAAATCACTGTGTGCATGTAATTGGCCTTAGGTTTGAAATATGGTCTGAGACCCCCCCTCAGATGCAAGAGACTGAGAGGGAAATACTGGGAAACTACCCAGGCACAAAGCGTTACTGGAAGGTAATCAATCTTCTCCTTATTCCTGACCTGTTTCTTTCAGCCCTTGGTTACACACAACCTTTTGTCTTCTCCACCGCCTGCAGCAGAACAAAGCCCACGCACAGTTCAGCAGCCTTCCCCAGAAGAGGGCCTGGGGAAAGCTGCTGCTACAGTCAGCTCGCCGTTCAGAGAAACCTGCCTTGTAGCCATCATTAAAACATACCATCTCAACAAGGCCAAAAAGCAGCAGCCTGAAAAATTCACTGAAATATGTCTACCAGTAAAGTGACAAAGTCTCCCAAGATGTGTGCGTTGATCACATTCCTGTGTTCTCCAGGTATGGAACATAAAAACCAGACATCTCTCTTATTTAGTAAAACGTGAGACTACACCAAGAAAAGTTTTACCTCAGGGCTATAAATTATGAAAAGGGATTTTGCACAGCCTGGGAAAACACTTCAAACTGGCAGTGCTTTCTCCAGCGCTGTGAAAACGTGAAATGAGAAGATAGCCAAGGGTGAGCTGAGGGTGGGAGGATTTACAAAAATACAAATATTTGTGACACCACTTTCCCACATCTTTTCCAGCTCAGAGATTAACAATATATTGTGTCAAACTTACTAGAAAAGAACAAGGAGATGTGTTATCCAGAAGGCCATGGGGTAAAGAGCTACCCATGCCAATTCCGCACAGAGCGGGAGGGACCAAGGAAAACGGGCTATTTCACAGACCAACCACCTACCAAACAAAATGATTACCACAACTGATGTGTAGTAACCACCTGGTTAATGCGCTCAGAATACAGTTCAAGGAAGAAGTACCACCCATGGAGCCTGAGATGCCTACAACAAGGGCCAGCAGCCACCTCTTGAGCCGAAAGCTGTCCGCCGAATGATGTTGCCAGGATGACCTGGGGAATCCTGGTTCCCTCTGACCCGTAGCATTCAATATTCTGGAGACAAGCACTTCATTCCCCAGAGCCAACAAGTCTAGGAATATTACAAGCTACTCAAATTTTCAAACAGATCTTCATTTATAAACTACTTTTTTCCTATGTGCCTCCACTGACCAAATTTTGCCAAATTAATAAAAGCTCAAATAGATATGCACATCTTAACCATGTACTTATCAAGCTCCTACTTGCTTCTATTACCTATTAAAAGCAAAACTGACAGTTGACCTGCAATTTCCAGGACTTACCAAAGCCCAGTGGTATAACAAAACCTGGCTGTAGACTTCAGGACAACTTTCAAAAGCTCTGAAGTGACTTAAGAGCCAGGGTCAAATTCTGAAAAAGTGATCTAGGATACGGATCGTAAATGCTTAAACAGCAGCATCAAAGACATCATTTTTCTTTTCCGGGCTGGTGATAGAGCGTGCAGATAGGAACTCAGCAGAAGCTGAGACAGTTCCTGGGGCTGACGCATCTCTCCAGGTGCTTCACACCCCAGCTCTGCTGAGCCACACAACATCTGCCCACACATCACTGCCCATGCCCAGCTTGTCGACCCCAACTTTGGCCATGTCTGCAATAGGAAATGGATACCTGCTGCGTTCACGCAACTCTACTGCTTTCAGGCCCGAATACTGTTACAGAGGTGAGAGAAAGACATGTAAGTTCGACATTTCCTTTGCTCTAAGTAGGCACCCCTGGATCTGGACCCAGCCCCTGGGATAAGCTTCCACGCTCCCTCCTGCCGGACGTGGGACCTCCAGTAAATCATGCTGTGCTCCAGAGACATTATTAAGCCCAGTAATTTGAGCGTACAGTACTCAAACCCAACCTCTTGTGCATTCCTGTTATAGAAGGTGCTTCTTCAGTGACACCAGAGAGTTGAAACAAATAATAACAAGTTTCTCAAGGAGTTTCTGAAATGTGTTACATACTGCGAGAGATTATACAGCACAGATGGAGATAAAACAATAAACAAAGTTCTTTACCCCAGATAAGTCAGGAAGGGGACACAATCCTCACAGCCCTCCCAGAAGCTACACAGGTCAACCTAGAGACCACAGGTGGAGATGGACAGTCACTTTGCAATGGGGGTTGAGGGGGGGGCAGGGGACGGTGTGTAGAAGGTGGTACTGCACAGAAAACAAATGCAGTTCATACAGATAACGATTACACAAGAAGTGGAAATGACACACTAAAAGCCTCCCAATATGTAATAGACAACATTCTAATTTGAGGGGTTGTTAATAATTATAATTAAAATAATCGTAAGTAGTTTCACACTTATGTTTTGCACTTATGACCCAGTTTCACTAAAACTATTCTTGCGTAATAAGATTTACTGATATTCGCTTTTTCTTGTTTGTTTCTGGAGAACTAAGTCAAGATCATTTTTAAGCAAACACCAAAGAAAGTAAGGAACGTGCCTGAAATTCCCGCACTTCAAAATTCCAGAAAAGCACTCCTTCCAAGATCAAGAAATAAATAAGAATCCTAAAAAATGGTTAGTGCATCTCCAGTCACCTTTTCTATCATCTCTTCACACAGACCCACCTGCCCCAGGCTGCCTGAGCAGCAGTCCCTCAGCCAAGAGGCAGAACTTCTCAGGCCTTAGATGGACAGAGAGAAATGGTCTGCTCCGTTCCCACAGCAAACACCAACTTGAGTAGATTACACATGTGGTTAATTCCTCTTAGCAAATTATTTTTTAACAATGCTAACACTCAAATATAGCTCTCGCTCTGAAAAATCAGACAGGACTGCAATAAAAGTAAACACAAGAACCTGAGTATTTTGAGGTTAAGAAAGAAGCTAAACTGCATGAAAGCCAGCATTTTGCCAAATGTCAACAACAACGAAAAACCAGAGTATGGGACATATCTGTATTTTCTGCCTCTGGCTCTCACTAAACACTGGTTTTCAAGACCCCTTAGAAAGTCTCAGCTCACTGACTTACAACTAATATTAAAAAAAAAAAAAAAAATTTAAAAAAATCATTTTACTTCCATGTCAAGGGAGTTGAGCACAGATGTTCTGCAGAAAGACCATAAAAGGAAGAAAAGAGGTGAAGAACATGTCTGTGTATTTTCTAATTGCATTTCAACTATTGTTAAACTAATTTTCTGGCACTCGAATCTTCCAGGAAAAACAATGCTTACAGAAAAGCGTGAAGAACTGATCTTATTCAAGGAATGCTGCTCGGTTTACAAATCAGATTTTTCTTTGTACTGCTGGAGGACACACTGACTTGCAAACGTGAACAGAAAGGGCCATGTCTGTTGATCCCAACTCAGCAAACTCTTCTCAGCTCTTTATGTTACACACTGGGAAATTCTCACTTGCAAAGAAAATTAAGCCCAGATAAACAGTCTTATTTTGATACGTTGTCCATCTTTGGTGGGGTTTTTTTGACAGAATTCAGTAAAATCTTCTAATAAAATAAGAGAAGAGAGTTTATTTCCTAATCTCCTTTCCTCCATTTATGCTTCACATTAACAGAAAGACTATAATTTAATAATACTTCTCTAGTGATGGACAAAAGATGGTAAAATTCTCTTTTCCCTTTTGTGCAGTGTTGCAGTATTTGCTCGGAGACAAATCACAGACTCACAGACCGTATCTGTGGGACAAAAACATAACGTCAATGTTTCTTTTCTATTTCAACAGCTGATTAAATGCCTAGGCTGAAAGTAATGTGAAATTTTAACCAAGACAAAGCTGATTTACAGCAGTAGAGGCTCATGATAGCAATTTGGCAGGCACTTGAGAACTGCCTCGGCCAAGCTTGGCTATTGTACCCTCTATCTGCTGGAATCCATTTCAGCCACCAAAAGTAGATGCAGGGCATGAAGCTCCTTGAATGCCACTTCGTATGACATACCTGTGGCTTGGTTACTCAGATTAAGCTGGAGAATAGCCATGTTGATGTCAGCATTTTTCAGATATCCTGAAAATCAGGTGGATACTTGTCATATTTAAGGGTGGCTTCAGCACTGATACTACACAGGAAAAAAAAAACACAAACAAGTTGCATGGCCCAAGACCGTAAAGGTCAGAATCAGCATTTTGAGCTTTAACAGGAAGAGGCTGATAACCTATGTAGCGTTTAGAGCACTCATGGAAACCAGTTCCAGAGAATCATGGAATACATGAGACTAGTTAGTCTCATGTTAGCCAGGCTCTTCTCAGTGGTGCCAGTGACAGGATAAGAGGCAATGGGCACAAATGGAAACACAGGAGGCTCCATCTAAGTATCAGGAACCTGTGAGGGTGACTGAGCACTGGCACAGACTGCTCAGGGAGATTGTGGAGTCTCCCATCCCTGGAGATGTTCAAAAGCCATCTGGACACAGTCCTGGGAAACCAGCTCTAGGTGCTTGAGCTGTGGGATGGGACCAGATGATTTTCAAAGGTCCCTTCCAACCTCAACCATTCTGTGATTCTGTGGCTTGCATTTCCCTGAGTAAATGCTATGTATACCCTTCCAGACATGCCGTTGGTTAGGTTCCTGCAAAAATTAAGACAATGGTAGGTGAAGACTAAGCACTAGAAATGCAGTTACTGAGTATCATCTGATCTAAGACCCAGGCTGCAAATACATGGAAAAAAAAACAGAAGCAAGCACTGATAATTGGGCATAAGGCTTCATTTCCCAAGCTTGGACCAGAGCCCAGGCCCAAGAGCAAGAGTTAATACAATTCCCTTGCAATGTAAAAATTAATGTAATAGACCACTGTTGTTCTCATGTGAAAGAGATGCAAGGCAGACTTTGTGAACCAGAAAAAAGACTTAAAAGTGTATAAAAATTACCATTGTGATCTAGACTAAGGGAACTCCAGCTAAGAATTGTCTGACATGAGACTGACAGACAAAACAGTGAGTGGGGGGTGAGATACAGGCAGAGCAATGAGAAACTCTGAAAATTTGAGTTTCCAAGGCTTACTAAAAGCAGCCCACAAAACTTGTATAAATGTACACTAACTGCAAAAACCCAGTGCACAAACTATCCTCTTGCGTTGTAAAAGTCAGCCACTTGTTGTGCAATTCTATTTCAACCCCCAAGAAATGCAGGACAGGAAAAATTTGGCTGAAGCCTGGCTTGCTGAAGCAATTACACAGACCTGCAGAGCTCTGCAACCGAGCAGCCACGGTCCATTAATGAAGAGTTGAAGGATTCATCCCCTAAGGTGACTAAAAGCCCAATATAAAACCAATGTCCTAACAATCCATGACAGCAGTTATCTTAGGAACTTTAAGTATAATGCTCTCTCAATTACCAACGCTATTTATGCACGCTGTATCAGATAAGCTTTCCCGAAAGGCTGCACACAGCAATGTGGCCATGGATACAAAGCAGCGAGGCTTCCACTCAGGACACTGGTCACAACGGGAGACAGAGCAAGGAAACGTACTGGCCTCTCCCCTCTAACATCCAAGAGCGTTCGAGAGAAATCCAGGACCCAAAGTTTCCTTGCAAATCCTCCTGGTAGAAGTTGAGTATTTTTTTGCCATGTCTATGCAATTTTGTGAAGATGAGCAACTGGCAAGTCTCTGCCAAAGCAAGAATTCACGTATAGCCTTACTGTAAGGCATCTTGAGGGGAGGGGGAAAAGGAGAGAAAAGGAAAGCAAAAACCTTAGAGAAACAAAGACTACAATCACCCAAGGGTTATTCTTTCCAAAAAAAAAAGATTCAAGAACGTATTTGCAATGGCAATAAACACTTCAGTTATATGCTTACTGTATTTCAGATTAGCAGATATGTTAGCAGTCTGTCGTATAATAGCTTCAGGGGCCAAATAGTTTGCTCAATTCAAGTATCTACTTCGAGACCCACAGGAGAATAAAGTAAAACAATTTGAGCCAAGTATTTGTGTAAAATACTTATTTTGCCAGCACCCTAAAGAAAATAAGCAGAAAAATCTCAAGTTGCAATTTAAACATGAACATCTATTACTGTTTCCTTGCGGTCTATAAATCTAATCTTACTGCCCATACATCACACTTAGCCATGCCTTCTGCAACTTCTAAAGTGTCCTCTCTTCTCCGAAGCCTTCGTCTCCATTAGCTTCTCTTCTTCACGTGCATTTGAGGTGCAAACCTGGCCTCTCCTTCCTGCAATTATGTCTTTGAACGACCTTGCAATCACTTTGACTTTCTCCTTTTCCTAATGTAATATATTAACATAAATCAAATCAGAGGAACGGTGTGGCAGCTGTCCTGTGACTGACTCTGATGATCAGCAAATTCATCACAAAGCCAAAACCAATGAAGTTCATAGTAGGAGAAATTTCAGAGGCAAAAAGGGCTGCCATCCCTTCCGAAAACTCTTCAATTCTGCCAATGTCAAACTGCCAAGAGATGAAAATTGGTTTTGATGTTAAAATTGTCCTTGATTTTTATTTGTTTTCTGCAGTGTTAGCCTTTTAAAGCCATTTTTAGTTAAAATAGATAGGTGTCTCCAGTTGCTGGACTGCCACTAATAGAAAATTGTTTGAAAAGTCCCTTCTGAGAAACACAGATAATGTTTTTTTTTTTTAAGTGGTTAAATTATCTGTCTAGTATATCAATGTTCTATACTCATCTTTATGAATTTATACATCTTATGCCCATATAAGTGCTAATCTCTAAATTTGAAACATTTGTGAAAATAACACCACAGTCTAGCAATAAAAAAAACCAGACTACTTAGCATCATTCTTAGATAAATAAATTAATAATGAAAAAATAGCCTATAAATTATGAAATAGCATCAACATGACCACTTACTGCACCCTTAGCTGTATCCTAACTCTACAATTAGCCAATAATAAAATTCTTTTTTCCCTTATTTCCAGGCAATGTTTTCCTGTGGTCAAAAAGTACAGAAGGAAGGATTAGAAAGCTATCCCACAGAAAGCAGCATAAGTGCTTATAAACCTCAAAAGACTGACTCAGAGGAAACTAAATTCCAAAACTTGACGCATCCTACTTCTTGTATCCTAACTGGCTCTGTGGTTTCCATCACGATTTCTCCATCCTCCAGCAAAAACATCAAACTATTTGGAACCAGATGCAGTTCAGACAGTAATGGAGATCCCAAAACACAGCTTTTCTGAGCCATGGACAGACATCATCGTCCAGGACTGGGCTTACGCAGAGAGGTATGGTTAAATACAGATGTTATTCTACTAAAGATGCAATGGCTTTGAAGTTTTCAAACTCATCTTAAGAAAATTGCTATGCAGTAAGAATGCTGTCATATGGAAAGGTGACACAGCTGCTCACAAAACATCCATAACCTCCTCTTCAAGCTTGTATGCCTGCACTAAGTCAGCAGGAGGGCATCCATTTTTCTGAATACAGGACTGTATTTTCCGAAAAGTCTAATAATAAGAGCAAATTTGTTTTCTTCTAGGACACTACAACCCAAACTCCTGAGCTGGTAGTACTTTTTTGAGGCTTCCTGCTTACTACATCCGAAGCATTAAAACCAGTATATTCTCTCTTAAAAACACAGGATAAATCACATCAACAGAAAACTTATCAGAAACCAATCAGTGAATCATCTTTTAACAAACACTAGCATGAGGAAAGTTGTCAGGATAGAAATCACAAAAAATCCTTTAAACTCAAGTACTTCTAAACTGTTGAACAACAGAACCCACAGAAGGTATCTGTATGTTGAAATATATTGCTTAATATTCTACCATCTGTTCAGCAGCTGCTTACAAGAAATGTCTCAGAACCTTCTGACGATTAAAATAATTTCATATTTCTGTGGAATAACTGGAGAATATATTCTAAAATAAACAGATTCAGCTTCCATTATCTCTATAGTAGGAGCAGGAAATACTGAAGAATGAGGTTACAGATGGTTTTTCATGGCCATGCACAGACATAAGGAGTTCACAACATTTCTAGAATGCGCCTTCATCTTTTGCTTGAAAAATATGCGCTACGCAGTAAAAGCTAACAAAGGATGGTCACGTTTTGGAGGTCAAATCATGAACAATCAACGAATTTCATGAGATGGTTCATCATGGCAGAAGATTTCCAGCTACATCAGAAATAGAAGATCACCCTTATCCATTTTAGACCTCATTCAAGACCATATCCATCCAAGTATTCTTGGGATTGGAAGTTCAGCATTCAGAAAGTTTCTGGTATGGTCAGAAATTTTATGCTCGTGCTAGCACTGACTGCCTTTTTACAGTAAACATGTACCACAACATCCCATGGCATCTAAGCCATGCTGTTAACCACAGACATATGTTGCATATTATTATTTGCGGTAACAATCTGTTCGCATTCATAGTCTCTTATTCTGGTTTATCAGTGGACCTCTGTCACACAATGCGTATTACCATCAGTGGTTTTGCTTTATTTGTTTTTTTAGTCTTTTCTTTGTTAACTCCTTTGCTCCAATTTTCTAAAGTTTGCAATTAAAAAAACCAATGCTTCAAACATTCGAAGTTATAACATAATTAAATCAATATGTAGAAATGAAACTATGCTATTGTGGAATTTCAAATAATCATCTAACACTCCTGGTATCTCTTTTATGCCCTCAGGTTCCTGGATATTCCAGAAAATGGTTTGGAAGAGGTCTTGTATTTTTACCTGCACACAGTAATGCCACCAGTTTTTTAATGAACGTAGTAATTTTAAATAGTATTGAAAAAGAAAAAAAATGAGGAAAGGGAAAGAGGACTAATTCTGCACGAGTTCAAAAACAAGCCATGGATCTAATCCACCCTTTTTCACCCTTCTAATGAATTGGCAATTCACTGAGGCAAACAGCGCCCACTGTCCTCTTTTCTGCTTTCCCAGTGAGGTCTGGCAGAATCAGCCTGCTGCTTTGCCACGGTCAGGAAGACTTGATTTTTCTGACAGCAAAATCCATGTTGACTGAAGTAAGGATTTCTAAATGAAAGCCAGCCAGATGATTAAAGCTGCTCCCTTTAAAACAATGAAAAATCCTTAATTGCCCTAAATCGGTACCCATGCACCAGCCACACAGTCTGTCAATGTTTCGCCCAAAGACGCGACAGCACCATCTACTTCCATGCAAGCAACTTCCTATTGGGAGGGTGGGAGAGGACAGGGAGCAGGTTTGAAAAATGGGAGACGAGGGTGTAGGTGGAACAGGCATCTGCCTTCAATTCTGGTACCACAGTCTCCTTGGATGCTTTGACCTAGAGAAAAGCAAAGTAAGCCAGAAAGAAGTCATTTCGCCTAATGCCAACTGTCTATTCTGCTGCTTCTTTGACTACAAATGACAAGCACTTTTACCACTGCATGTGCCAAAAATAAAACAAGCAATTCTTTTAGCGATATATTCTTATTTTTTAGTTTAATCACATTTTACACATTCCCAATGTCCTTTTCCATTTCACAGAGAGTGCTTCCCTCAGCTTTTCTAACAGCATTGCTTTTGGAAGCAACACAAGGTAACCTGGATGCTGTCCTGTTTGGCCTGCTGTGCTCTTGCAGTAATTCAGAGAAAATCACCATGTCAGCACAAGTCCAGAACTCAGGTTCCTTCGCAAATCACGGGTAGCAAACAATTTTGCAAGTTGGCGAAGCATTAGAAGGACAGGCACTGTAGCCAGGAGTTCGGCAGCTACAGATCCCACGGAAAATCCCGAGGACGGGCAGCGAGGGCTGCGTTCCCAAGGGCAGCGATTTCACCACCACCATTGCCAGAGAGCGGGCAGAACTCGGTGCTGCTTTCTAAATGAGGGACCAATGGGATTTTTCCATCCCATCAATCGCTATTATAAAGCTAGTAAACAAGCATTTTTAATTGATCTATCTGGTTTCTTCCATCCTTCAAATAACCTCTTTTGACCTAGCCCTCTAGGCTATACACCACAAACCTTGTGCCTCTGCAGAGCTCCACATTAAAACTATGCAGGTTTCCTCTGCAAGTCAAAGAAAAGCCTTCCACTGGATTTTAGGCAATATAGCAGCAACACACGTGAAGTATTTTAGTCAACAACTTTTCAAAACATCCAGTTTTTTCTCTCTCAGAAAGTGTCCTGTAAATCTGAAATACCACACCTCTTCTTTAAATCCTGGAAAGCATTCAGCTTCCCTTTGCCATCCCAGGTCATTTTTCTTGCAAGAAGTTTCTAAATGCTTGCTACAGAGGAGAATTAAAAGAAAAAAAGCGTGTAGAGAGAGAAAACGTCACTGCGGCTGATGTTAGCCGCTGGACCTGACTCTGCACACAGACTGCACGACGGAGAAGATTGGACTCAAACCCTTACTGGAGTCACCATTTCAGCTCAGAGAACTTTGGCCACTATTTTCAGACCTAAAGTCATGGCAAGTGTAAACAAAGGCACCACAAAATTGTATGCCCATTTTGCTCAGGATTTAACAAGTCTTCCTCCAAAGAATGGTTTTTTTTTTCTCCCTCACCCCCACCTCAACGTACCGAAACTTTCCAGGAAGCGCCTAGATACAAAAGAGCCTCTAGCTGAAGCTGTATGGAATACGAAGAGCACATCTGGATCCCTGCATTTTTTTACATTTTTTTTCTTTCTCTCATGTTCTCCTTAGTCCCATTTTTAAAAATAAAAATCCTTGAATCCTTGTTTTATGAGTACCTCCTCCTGATCCTCTCTCCCCAGTGGAAAAAAAAAAAAAGGGACATTAAAAAAAAAAAGGCCATGCTGGGATGCCTGGCTTAGTCATGGCTGGGAGACATAGACATCTAAGGTGCATTTAGTTACCTAAGGGAGAAAAGCCTGAGCAGTGAGTAAATACCCCTCTTTCCTCTGGGTCAGATGGGGCGTACTGCCTAGGGCTTTCTGTCACCTTGCAAGTAAAATGTAAAACCAAAGTACTATCCTTTGTGGCCTCCTAAAAATATCCATTCTTTTGGCAACAAAAGAATACAAAACCTTGGAATGAATGTGCCCAAGTGAAGAAAAATCCACGCAACTCTGAGCTTGTGTAACACTAATATGTCTTAAATGTAACAGATCACCAATGAAATTTATTTACATATTATTTAACAGATTTTGTGCGACTTCTCGGCAGCACAGCACAACTACACATATTTGGGTGTGACACCCATTAGTAAGGCGATGGGGTTCAGTTTTGAGAGGACCAACTCTTAACACTGGAGGGTAACGGAAAAGAAAAACTAGCGGCTGGAAGTTGGCCAAATGCTGTGCACCTACGGCTTGGGTGCATCCCTCAGAATCTGAAATGCTACGAACCAAAGAGATGCATGTCTAGTGTCTTGAGGATCTCTTAAAAATCACATGTTCTCAATATGACACCAGATATGCATTTCTTATTTTTGTTCAATCTTTACCATGTTTGCTTCTTAATTTAATTCAACTTTGAAAATGAAATTTGAATTTGAAAATCATTATCATTTACTTCTGTGTCCATACACAGAGAGTGCCTGTGACATGTCATTTGTTACAGTGAAATGTGTACTAGATGGATATGTATTACACTGCAACGTTTCTAAAATAACTACTGTTTATTCTATTACAAGAAAAAATGGGGAAGTGGACATAATTACAAATTATTTCTCTTCTCCAGAATATTCTCCTAACATAGCACGAGCCTACCATCTCCGCCAGACCAAATTACTCAACTGTTTCCAGTGAGCCCACATTATTTTTTTATCCAGAAAAATATATATTTATTTTCTGTTCTCTTCTCTGAACTGCTTCTGGCCAAATACAGATATTTATACAGGTCTTGTTTTGCAGCATGACAATAAGAGAAAGTCTTTACACATGAAAGCTGTTTTGTCACTGATTATCTGTAACAAGATTTTTTTAAAAGTTTTTTCTTCACTTAGCAGCAATTTCATTTTGCATCAGCAAGCCAGTCTCACCACCCTGTGAATCATAATTCACTCATCACCAAGCACAGGCAATCTAACCCTTATCTCGTTAGTCAGTACTGGTTCCTCAGCCTCACTTATTACTCGTTCCGTCTGAAATATTTAGACGCTGTTTAGATGAGGAATTAGTGGGAGGAATTTTCACAGATGCACATAAATGTTTAATAAGACCAAGTGATGTGAAGACCATGGACTGCATTAAATTAATTAGGGCCAACACGTCAACTTCTCCACCTCTGTGCCAGCTCTCAGCATAAGCCTTTGCTTGATGAGGAGGGTCTGTAGCACCTATAAAACACGTTTGTTTTCAGAAAGCTTAGGGATGTTTCAGACTTCTATGGCCAAAATCTTTTTTGCAGCCAGGTATGTGAAGGGAGCTGAGTAGCTTTTATCCATCCTAGTTCAAAGATGGCCTTTCTTGCAAGCCGCACTTTTCCTCTTGAGACAAAACCAAAGCCAAATGGAAACAGCCTCAGCTGGACGCAGCAGCGTGTGCTACAGGGAGGCAGGGTCAGGGGAAGCTGGCACGTCCAGTGACTTCCTTTCTGACCCCCACACCATCCATCTGATGGATCATTGCACCGTGAGGCAGACTGGCGATGAACCCAAACCACTGCGCCTGGCTTCGTACGCAGTCCTATCCTATCTCCCTCCCGGTGACAGGCACTGTACAGGTCCTAGCCCAGATCCTCCATGAGCTTACAACGTGAATGAGTATCATTGACAAAGGGTGAAGAGCAACAGCACCACTGCCCATTTCTAAAGTCAGCAAAGAAATTGAGGTGCAGTTGGCAGCAAGGGATGGGCTGCTCAGCCCACAGTTTTCCCTGTGGTTTGCACGGGGGTGTCCTCCCCCAGGCTGCATCCCATGCTTGTGCTTGGAGGTGGCCGTGAGTGGGAAGGTCCTTCCCTTGCTGCACGGGGAGGGGTGAAGGCAAGTGTGATGGGAACACCTCACAGCCCGCCGGGATTATTTCTGTCTTCCTAACCTTTGTTTTTAGATCAAAGTGGGTCTTTTCTTTGTTTTCTTGTTTATTTTTTTTCGGTACAGGGACAGACTTTACCAATTTAGCCAGGCTCTAGAGCATACTACAAAAAAACCTTGGAAGATGATGGACACGTATTGGCAATGTGTATAAGGAGTTCAAAAGGCGTATGATTTAGGAGACTGATTTTTGTCAGAAGGTTTTGACAGGGGCAAAAGCCACCTTGAATGAAGTAATTCCAAAGTTACTGCAGCAACAACTCTCAGGAGGAATTACTATTTCTAGAGGGGAGGGAAATAAAAGAAAAAAAAAAAAACACATGCAATATAATATAGGAACAAAAATATTTTCTTTAGGAGGGATGAGCTGTAGTTAGAATTCACAAAAACAATTTTTTCAGAATTTGGACCCAAGGTTGGGTGGAAGTGTCTTCTTTCCAATTCAGGTAAGCTAAAGTTGCACAAGATTTTATCTCATAATGACAGAAAATTAATCTCCTGAGATTTTACCTTTTAGTAGATAAATACGATTACAGCAATTTGAAATAAAACTTTATAAAAACACGTCACGAGATATAGTTGCACCTTAATCATGGTCTCTGATTAGACTATGTATCTAAATCACCAAAATAAGACCTAAACAACCCAGCTAGGATTACTTAGTAGTGATAACTTCATCAAATGTCATACCTGAACACAAAAACTGGTCATTCTAGTGTGCAATGTTGCAAAATTGGCTTCAGCATGTTCTCTCCTGTTTTTTAATTGTTAGAAGGGTTACTGTGCCCTTGACTATATACAGCATTAGGCTTTTGCAACCGCAGGAATTATACTGTGCTATAGCATACTATAATACATTAATTTACAGTATACTATACTACAGTATAGTTTCGAAACTCCTCTCTTTTTTTAAAAGACATCTCTTACCATTATTGACAAAGTTTTGGTCTAAGTCAGAACAGTCAAAACTTCTATTAAAATATAGAAAAATGATTTATGAGTAAAAGGTTCTTAGTTCTACAGTAAAGAAAATGACTGTAAAACCCCACAAAAAGAGAGAAATAAAGAGCATGTATGGTTTAGCACCCTGTTTGGCCTCACACAAGTCTCCCTGAAGCCGGCAGGGATTGTGTGTCAGCAGCTGAACATGAGACTGGGTCCAGGGAAAGCCACTGTGCAAGTGTGGAGGAAAAATAAAAAGAGCACAGAAAGAAGATTAATAGCTTCTCAAAAAAAAAAAAAAAACCCACAGTAAAATACAGAACAGAATGTCAGTTCCAGAAAAGATAAGAAGCCATTCCTTTTTGGTTACAACCAAAGTATAGTCTAAGATTTCAATCTAGCATATAGTTGCAGAAGAGCCATATAAGGCAAGAGAGCAGAATTCGAACAAAAAGGCTCCCCTACATAAATTTCTAAACATTTCACAAAAGGAATATTTCAGAAAAATGAAGTATTCCACATTTCAAGAGGCTTTTGCATCAAGCCACCATGTAGAAATAAGATTAGATTTTGAAAACTGGATTTAACCTTGCAGTTCTGACAATAGTTTCACACACTGACATGGTGCCCTGGCAGGGAATGCACACGAGCTGCATCCCCCTGGGCTTCTCCAGCTTTGGCTTCTACGGATAATTGAGTACTCATTTGTTAATTTAGCTGTTATTGCCTTAATTGCTTTTGTTTTCTCAAGAGGTACAAATTCTGACTTGCTAGAAAGATTAATAATTGTTACCCAGAAAGGAAAGCAACATATATTAAAAAACTTCTCATAGAAAGATGTTGTGCCTCTACAATCTGAAATGAGCGAATAATTTCATGAATGTTAATCCAGGTCCTCTAAGTCCCAGTCGAATACCCCTAGGTTTGCATACATCCGTTCCACTAAATTACACTTCCATGTCCATCTATCTTAGGTAACAGCAATGATTTTCTTTTCATCATTATGCTGCTCTGCGGAAAGTTATATTAATTCATGCAGATTTATTTTATATTCAAATTCCTCCTATCATTTGTCTAATAAAATTTGAATTAAAAATATTCTGCAGAGAACACGTGTAAAATAAAATAAGAGCAAATTAGCATAATTTCCACACAAAGATTGACAAACCATACTAGGAACACTAAAATCAGAGACAGCAATAGGAAACTTTCATTTTCACTTCCCTTTAAAGGTAAACCAAAGTGTTTTTTCTTATACACAAAAACCTGAGGACACGAGCCTTTAACTTAACTTTCATACAGTCTTCAAAAGACGATGTACAAATGTGCTTAATAATACGATTTCAGGGACCTTATTTAATTTTTTAATACCTGCTGCAACTTGAATCTGGGGTATGTATTTATCCCGAAGCAGTAAGGGAGAGTGCATTAATGCCTCATACAATGTAAGGAATGCTGCTGTCTGCATAGTTTATGTATGAATGGGGGGACACCAGCTCCTACCTGGAAAGCAAAGATCGCAGAGCCCACACTTTGGCATATATATATATATATATATATACACACACATACATATATATATACACACACACACACATATATAAAAAAATGTTTGACCTTGAGACATGTTGAAACCTCAGCAAGTACTGGTGTGGTCAATGATGGCCCCATTTTCAAGTGTTCACCATCCAGTGGGCAGCAGTTGCTGACCCACACCCAGCTCAGCTCCTTTGAGCATGGGTCCATTTAGTCCGAGCTTTGAGCAGCACTGGAAGAATGAGCTCTGAGAGCCAGCGTTGCAAGGAGATGCTTGTCAACCGTGAAAACTGAACTGTCATCCTGAAAAACTCTAATCTGTGGCTATTTTATTAGACCTTTTAGTGGTTGTGCTCTACTTTCAAAATACTCTCCACACCTAACCAGACAGAGTATTTAATTTAAAAAAAAAAAAAAGGTGCACTACTATACTCAATTACCATCTATAAATTCCTCAGAAAAACAGCAAACAAGCCTGCCAGAGGATTTCTTGCCAGCTCTGTGAGAGCCCATCGAATTCCAGGTCCCGACTTTGCTTCAGATGTTGCTCACTGACATTTTACTTCTGAAAACCCAAATTCACTTAGGTCTTTACACACCAATGGAAATTCACCACAATAGACCACAGCAGGTCACAGTCCTCTCTCTCACCATGTGTATTTCTCTGTCACATCAAGGATCATGGGGTAAAAACTATATCAAAATAAACATAGTCTCGTTTCTTATTGAAATGTTTCTTTACCTTCAAGGTAGTAAGAACCTTCAAAAGATTATGCTGTAACTAAAAGCTATTTTTCCACAATTTTTACCTACTCGATCCAGCTCATTTTGTGTATTTTGTATCTAAGAGAGGATTTTGCATATATGTTTTCATAACCACCATTTCTTGTGTCATTTCATAGAATCATAGAACGGTTTGGGTTGAAAGGGACCTTAAAGATCATCTAGTTCCAACCCCCCTGCCATGGGCAGGGACACCTCCCACTAGACCAGGCTGCTCAAAGCCCCATCCAACCTGGCCTTGAACACTTCCAGGGATGGGGCATCCACAACTTCTCTGAGCAACCTGTTCCAGTGTCTCACCACTGCGTCTTTTCCAAGGTCAGCAAAAACATCTATAATTCTGCTGGAAGCAAGAACATACTAAGCTACACAGCAGCAATGGGATTGGGGAGGACTTGCAACCTGAATGTTCTAAATTAAAATTTGACTGGATTTCTTACCATCATCCCATCAAAGTCCCAATGCTTCTCTTGAAATTCACTCAATTCAGTGTGCTCAGGAGAGGTTTGGCAAATGTCCGCAACACTGAATGTGGAACTGCACAGGATCAAACCACAGGAAAACCAGAAGCAGAACAAAACTCTAGAGGTTTCACCAGTCCAGATATACATGTCCTGACATTTTGCAGCCCCGTAGCTTTGCAAGCATTGCTGCCACCATTGACAAGGCTCAGGCGAGCAAAACAAACTTCAACCCAAAGAGAGGTCTGGTGGCACCCAGCCACCCAGATCCCCTAGGGAGAGCTCAGCCTCCCCTGGAAGCTCAGAAGCCAGGCAGAGGAGGACGGGAGCTTTGTCAACCACAAAATGTCCACAGAAGGGAGATGCATATGTCCTGGCTTTCATCAGGGATTCACTCAAACGTTAAAAATCAAAAGACACAGCAGAAATAAGGGTTAACCTTGTCTTTGTGCTCATGGCCACGAATCTCAGATCGGCACTGTCCTTTCAACATGTCTGTGTTAAGGAAAGATTTCTCAGGCTGGTAGGTGAAGGATTGGGTCCTGCATATATGACCACTCTACAGAGATGCTTTCAGAGGAAACACAAGAGATCCCTCGCACACAGATGATTGCAAGAAATTACCTTAAACCTACACAGAGTTCCATGATCTACACACATAGTGAACTTTATGCACATGCATAATCCTATTTTGTGTTTAAAATTGCTCAAATCTATTTCCAATGCAGACCTAATATATTTGCTATGCAAAAAAGAGAATAATTAAAATAATCTGAAGTTTGCAGAAACACAAGATAGCACCACAGGAAGATGAACAGTTTTCTTTTAAAATCATGTATTTCTTCTCACTTAAATATTTTATTTTCAATTTACCAATTCTACCCATCTCTCTTTTTTTTTGTATTGATTCCTCTCTCGTGAAAAGCCAAAAAAAATGCATGCAGTTGAGTTGGTGCCCTAAGAAACTGTATAGGAAAAGACAAAACAGTTGCAGGATACCCCTGTTATGCCATCTAAATATTTGACATCCTACTCAAAAAATAAATTATTCAATCATTACATCCCAAGCAAGAAAAGTTATGGCCTAGAAAGAGCAATTCTGGTTGTGCAATTGATGTTCTACAGGTGTTCTACCTGTCACATAATGGTAGAAAAATATATTTGCAGTAACATCTGCTATACCATTTAGACATTTCAGAACTGTACTTTAGTTCAAATAACATATTTTCTAAACTCTGAAGCTGGTCAGAGTCAGCTGCCTACTATCCTCTGCAGCACAGCAGAAATGCTGAAAGAACTGACTGAGCAATAACCAATTTATCAAAATCCTTCATTGTGATCGAATATTTTCTTCTGTGCTGTATTGAGGAAAAGAATACCACATACGCCATGAAACTGGAGATCAAATGATGAAAATCTGGAACATGGGTACTGTAGTTTTAACTCACTAAGCCGGAAGGGACCGGGGGCTCTCCTGCAGAGAAGGCAGCCTGCAGTGTGCCAGCTGGTGTCATGCAGGACAGCAAGCGGCAAGCTTCTTCCATCGGGGGCCTCAGAGATTGAGGAGCAGGCTCATCGCGAGGAAATTTGGACTTTGTCTCTGGGAAAGCCACCGACCCAGTGAGCGACCTCTAACTAATCATCTCCTAATCACGACGCCTTGTCCCTTCAACACTCACAAAACTAGTTGCATTTTTTATTTGCACAGTGCTACAGTGTATAGGTGAAAGCATGTCTTACTCCTATCGATGTACGTACACCACGGAATTTCATGAAACATATGGATATCTGAGGGGAAGCCTCACACAGCACCAAGACTGTAATCCAAACTATCCTTTGACAGAAGCAAGTTTAACACAACAAAACATATCGAGAAATAATATTTAGGTATCACTTTGTCACATTTTAAAATGTTCTTCTATGGGGAAAAAAAAGCCCAACTTTTAACTTGCAATGCAGTGGGTATTTCACCTCCTCCGAGTATCTTACTCTTAGACACCCCATCCCCTCCAGCCCGTCATGTTAAATATGGGAGTAATTTACAGACCACACTTTGGGCTCATTCTACAAAAGCAGCCCCTCAGCAGATGGATGTCAGTCTCATCGACTTGGCCGCTGAGTGACAATCGTCTCCCTACAGGATTAGAAGGGAAAGGAGGAGAGCTAGAGAGAAAAAGGTGAAAAAAATATTAGCTCCAATATTAATAAATGCTTGTCCTCATTTCATAAAATATACCTACTTCTTTTATTTTTTTCTGGTTGTATTCAGCAGGGAAAAACTTATGCTGTTAGATATTTTGCACGTTTCGAATCTCTAGACAGATTTGAATAGAAATGCTAGACAGCAGTACTGTTCTCTTCCCAGTTGACATCGCTTTTCTTCACAGACAGAAAAATCCCTCAGGTGATCGACAACGCTTGCTCATCATAGACACCTGACCCATCTCCCAGGGAGAAGGGTACTAGACACAAGCTCTGCTAACTCTTCCGAGGGCACGTTCACTCAAGTATGTTCTTGCAACCAGAGAGCCTAGCCAAGGCTCAGCGCTGTGCACACATCTGTGGACGTATACTCTGGACATCCATTAACATCCACACAGGTCATGAGAGTACTGCTTAATGGATACGGATCCCTGAAATGGGACTGAGATGTTATCACCCACAGGCAAAACAGGAATCCTTGAAGACTGTCTCTCCCTTGAGACCCCACTGCTTCACCAGACGAGCTTCCTAAGCACCTCTGGCTTTGCCAGGACTTTTACCACTGGCTGACCAGTAGCTCCTCTGCCCAACCATTAGCTCACCAGGCCCTTTTCCCCCTCCTGTCAGCCCTCCTAACAGCCACTGACAGAGATGAGGGACATGCAAAACTCAGCAGCCCCAAAAATGCAAAAAATGCAGGTAGCTGGAGATTCTTCCCCTTCTTTCAATGGCCAGAAGGGCCATGGAGGATATTGGAGGCCATGCCCAGTGCTGCCAGACACCTCCAGCCAGCTCTCAGCCCTCCGCTTCTGCTACCACATCCTCTTCTGCCGCCAGACAACTAATGGATTTAGCTGAACGTGAATTTTCTGCACTAATTTTTAATCACTTTGGTTCATCACAAGCCTGGACAAACACTGCTTGCTGTGAGAAGGAGGACTGAAATAGACACTGCACTTCCATCAGATTAAAGCAATTATGGATCCAACCCCGCGTTATCAGGATTCAGCTGTGCCTGCAGTCCGAGCGCAGCCAGGCCCACCAAATTTTCACTTCTCCCACGGAGCCAAGGCTATGCCCAGCTTTGACATGTTAGAAATTCTACTGAGGTTACCAAATATAGTTGTAGGCAAACACTCAAAACAAAAAAAGGAGATACTTTTATAGTACGTGATAGTTAACAAATAAAATTGTTCAGCTGTTAACACAGTAATTAAGAAACAGATGGGAAGAGAGGGTGGGGAAGACAAGGGCTGCCCACTGTGGGAATGTGATGGGTTGTCTTGGGAGTTCCTCTGAGGAAACCACATTGAAATGATAAACCTCAAACATGGCGAGCAGGATAGCTAGTTAGATCTCTGCTAACGTACAGAGCCAAAGGGCCAAATTAATTCCTTGTGTAACCCCAGTGACTTCAAAGGAGTTAGCCCAGAGACAAATTCGGCTTAAGGAATTTTTGAAATGGACCCTGACCAATTCCCCCCAAGTAGGATTCAGATCTGTGGCTTCTTGTGTTACAAAACTGTCTTGGCTCTGCAATGTTATTATGTCCTTTATCAGCATTTTTATTCATATGGAATGACTAACGAACTCCAAACCAGTAGCACCACCTGATTAATATCAACCACTCTTCAAAGCATTTGTCTTAACACCAGGGGTTGTTGTTTTTTTCAAACTGGTGGGTCTCAGTGCTGATGACTTCATTGTGTGGTCCGTCTGGTCAGATTTGCTGCTGAAATCCAGCCTTTAGCAGCTGAAGGGTAATATTTTAAGTTTGTCATGAGCAGGGTTTGAATGCTAAACTTGACCTCTCCACCTTTTTCCAGTGTGTGTATTTCTGTGCTTCCTCTGCAGCCTCTGGATGCCCATGTGCGGTTTTCTTCTGCTGGCTGCCGGAGAGACAAGATTAATGGTGCCTTGTCACGTACCGATAGCCAGCAGCGACACATAAACAGCCAAAAAGCTGTAATGAGTTCTACTTATTATCTTTTATATAAAACGGGATTTATGGTGACTGATCACATTTCCAGCAGCCAGAAAGATGTGTAAGAAGTGATTATACAGTCTAGTCTGACTGCTCCTCTCTGCTTCAGCTATGATTACACTTTTGGGTGGCTTGGACTAAGCACACCATTTTTACACGTCTCTCCCCTAAACATTCAAAAAGCAGTGCTTCTGCCAAAAACCACCTCTGCAGCCAAAAGTATGACTTTAGTACTCATAAATGCATTGAAGAATTGAAAAGCGCTGCACTGTTTAAACAGTCACAGTAACTTTATTAGGGAGAAAGGCAATACTCAGCACGGATAAGGGCATCACTGTTGGCACCACAAGCATCTGCACAGCCCTTATAATATGTCCTATATGTTTTTTTCCAAGGTCTTAACAAAACTGCATTAATTCCACAACCTCTGTCTTCCCCCTCCTGAAGCTTTGCTGTGACAGTGTGGGTGGCTGAAAGAATTGTTTGAATCTGCTTTTTCTTCCACGTCGCATCTTTCATTGCAATTTTTCTATGTCTCTCACAGGATATTCTGTTTTTCATCAAACACAGACAGACTTTCAGACTGGGTTGCTAAAGCCCAACCCAGCCACATTTTAGGAGAATATATATAAAAAAGACGGTTTGAAGGTAATACCCCTGTTAAGAACATCCATCCCTGGCTTAATTTCAAGTTTTATCATGCGTCTTTTACCACTCTCCTCATATGAACTCATTCAAATTCATAGCAAAAATCAGTGACTATCAGCAAAACAAATCATTTACCAGGGAGCAAAAGGCATACAAAATACTTGGTTTCCATGCTCCAAGTGTATGCAAGCACATAGTTTTTGTGGAAAAGGATTGATTTTCTATCTTGTTAATAAATTCATTACCTCTGGCTCATTGCTTTCATTAGGAAAGTACATCTGGCTGCATTAAAGAAAGCACGATGAATAATTTATACATTATTTTGCTCATCATTTCAGAGTTAAATGAAAATCAGTTCACAACGGAAGGCAAAACTGAAATTGAGGAAGAAAGAAATAGCCATATTAAATCAGAGCGGAGGCACTATCGCTTGACAGCTGCACAGCCCAGCTGCTCAAGAGCCTCCATCATAGACAGATGTGGGATAATCAGCCAGCATCCTGAGGCACATCTTGATCTCTAACAGATAAGAGATTGGATTAAGACAGATTATGGTTCACTATATCTTCATGAACAGTAACAAGTCAGATTTGCAGGGGAATGAGGAGGATTCACAGAGGGGGGTGAGCTTTAATCCCATTCCTTGGGTATTCCATGTGTCCAAATCTTAGCAAAAGCAAGAAGAAAAGACAGGCATTTCCTTCCCCCTCCCCTCCAATATAGATTTGGAAGGAGCATAAGATGAGAAGGTATCCTATGAATATGAAGATGTCTGAAAACTCACTACAGACCGAGAAGGGGGTATACATACTCCTATCTTACTCAGGGACACCTCTGTAAGACCTGTAAAGCGTTCCTCTTCTCTCCACATGCTCTGAAACACTGAAGGAAAATGAAGGGTATCTTTAGCAGTGAGCTGAAAAAACACTCTTCTCTTCCTGTCTCACTAAATCCATTATCTGAAATCATTGTCTAAATAACAGGCCTGCATGAATAAAAATTAACTGTAATTCTCACATACCTAACTAGGAAAACACACATGTGCTTCATTTCATGACTTAAGCTAATCATTTATCAGTTGCTGCAATGCTGTTATCTACTATCTAAATGACATGGAGAATTACCACTATCAGTGATATATTATCCCTATCAGGAGTAATTATTTGGTTTCACATGTAGAGTTTCAGTCAGTATCTGGGGTCTATGCCAATAGGCACTCAACATCAAATAAAAGGGCAGTCATGAAACAGGCAGACCTTTATCATTCTTGCGATAACTACCAGTAAATCTCTGAGATCTGTGGCTTTTCTTTAGGACTTTTAGCAAAAGATTCTTTAGAATACAAAGAGGAGGGAAAAAGAAAAGAAAAAAAAAAAAAAGGTCTTTCTAATGCTTATAAATTCCTGAAGA
This sequence comes from Dromas ardeola, assembly GCA_013398915.1. Taxonomy (NCBI): domain Eukaryota; kingdom Metazoa; phylum Chordata; class Aves; order Charadriiformes; family Dromadidae; genus Dromas; species Dromas ardeola. The sequence goes on along the minus strand of VYZM01017111.1, from coordinate 197,593 downwards.
AAGCTGAGACTTCCCTCTTCAACTAGGTATCTAATCGTTCATTGTCTGAGTAAACAAAATTTATAGTGATTCATTTCAAAACACTGATGTGCCTTAGAGATTTTTCTAGTGTCCAAAATGAACAAATATACTAGCAAAGTTAATCATAATACTATAAAATAAATAGGAATTTCTTATGTGCTATGCGAACTGGAACGCCTCTGTATTCTTCAGTTCCATTAGCTTGACTGTCTGTGATTCTTAAATTAGAGCTATCAATAAAACCTGTTTTCCTGCAAATTCAGTCTTTCACTATCATCTGCTTTAAGAAATCATTGAGGACAAAGTCAAATTTGGTTTAACCAAATGAAATTTGACTGCTGTAACTCTGCCTCCAAAAGTCATAAGAAATTCACTGAATAGGGAACTAAATCACATGAGTTTTTTTGGTTGGTTGATTTTTTTGGTTGGTTGTTGGTTTGAGTTTTTTTGCACACGAATGAGTAAAATATTTAACACAACCCTCTCCTCACACAAAAAGGCAACTCTAAGACCTCTCTTAGGACAGCTAAGGGTACAGGACTGTTATTGAATAAAGAAATCTGAATAAAACGGGTATAAGATACATCTCTGGAAAAGCTACATCTCCAGTGACACAGAGCATTACCAGTCTGAATTTTAACTTTTTAGCCAAATTTATTTGGGGGAGTTGTAAGGTACGGATGAGCCAAACCCTGTCCCCTGGCTCCTCCAGTCTGGGACCAAGCACCAGAGTGAAAATTCATTCTCACATACAGACATGTTTTATTGAGGCTAGTAAACAAGCAGAGGAAACAACTGAAGAAAATAGTCAATTCTGGTACTCAAGCCATTGAAACTAAGCCTACTGCAAAATAAAGCTTCTTTTTCTCTACTTGAAAGGATTTGCAGGATATCCTCAGCCATAATGAATACAAAACTGAAGCGAAACATCCCAGTGTTGGCCCTGTTACCTGACTTCAGAAAGGCAGTCCAGTTGAAGGACAAAACACAGGTCTCAAAAGCACGCTACTTGTCTTTTATGTATTTGGTCCTCCAGGAGACAAGCACCATGTAATTCTTGCTCCAAGTGTGAAATGCTATCTACAAGTTACATAAAAGCAATCCAAAGAGATAAAAATAAATCCCTTGATAAGCATATAACGATTATCATCCTAGATATTCTTCATACATTTAGATTTGGCATTAGGTTCTAGAGACTATTTACTGTATCTTAATCCTTATCAATCCTCTTCTCGCTGTTTATATTATAATGAGACAATGAAAGTACTTATGGTTCCCTGAATTAGTAATTAAGAGCTGCATTCATACCAAGATCTTCACCATAGCACCACCTAAGCCAGTGTCTCAGTTCTGCATCTATATTCTGCAGTGCTGCGAGTTAACGTTTCAGCTCATAGCATTTACACTTTGCTACTCTCTGCTAGAAGTCTTCTGACAACTCCTCAAGAGGGTCAGCTGCTCAAATACAGCTCCCTTTATGAACTCAGTCACTACACGTAAGAACGATTTAAATAAATATTTGACAGGAAAGTTTCATTAGTTACTTCCACTGAATCCTCACCAGGATCACAACAGCACTCTATCCAGAAAATTGAAAGTTGAGAATATAGTGGCACAGAAATAGGGGGGCCCAGAAGAGAGAGATTGGCTGGGAGAAGACAGGAAAATAAGTATAGCTTATATCCCGTATGATTTACACATACATTTTACTTCCAGCAAAATGATCCTCCGCTCTGGAAAGATTTATTAACACCAACTTTCCAGAGGGTCATTAGATTTTTACATTGCAAAATACACAACAGCGCTCTAAAATAGGTAAATACTAATTTTTAAGTTCTAGTCATCAGTAAAAGATGATAAATTCAACATTATACCAAGCTCTGAGAACTCCATACTGTTAAGATTTAGAGGGAGAGACTTTTAACAGTGTTAAGGAAATACTTTTACTGAGGAATCTCTTCTACGCGAGTTCAACCTTTCAAGTAACACATGTCAAAAGACCACAAAGGTAAGGGTGTATGTTTGTGTTACAAATAATGATGGTATCACTTACCAAGTGATACATTTTTCCATGATACCTAACCAGCAGTTCCAGAAATCTGACAAAAACAGAGTGACTGCTACTGAAACATAATTTATATACAGACTTTACCTGAGTGCAATTGTTTCATGATCTATTAATGCATGTGCTTCTGTACATACGTATATGCAATTACATCGGGTGGGCTCTATGTATGTATGTGTGTGCATGCACACACATTTTGTTAGGAATAAATCATATACATTTTAGAGTAAAAGAAAACTAAGGGGGGGAGGGGGGTTGTTGGTTTGTTGTTTTTTTTTTTTTTAAGGGAGTTGGTTGCTTGCTTCTGATTTTTAAAAGAGATGGCAGCATACTGCACATAGTCATGACTGGAATATCCAGCAATGAAATACCTCATACAGAATAAACCACATAAAACACTTTTCCAGTTAATGCTTTCCTAATACAAAAAGTAGTCTCCAAAAACCCTGAATAATATATGCTGAACAAAACAATGCAAACAAAATGAGATTCCCTAATGAGACATAAACTCTCCCTTCTTCTCAGCTGAAGTATTTTAATGTGAATGTTGCTTCTATTGGAATTTGCCAGCTATTCATTTTTTTTCTTAATTGTAAGCAAATCTAGATTGCTTCATCAGCAGAATACTGACACCCTGGTACTATTAACACCTACATAAATCTGGGAAGAGGAAGCATGATCATCTTATCAGCCTACAACAAAAGGGGGAATAAATCTCAAATTTCTAGAAACTGTACCACCTGGTCAAATATGGAATGAAAGATGAAAATACATCACATATTTAAAATATTGTGTTTAAAGAAGTCCTTATTTTGCAGGTCCTGTAACACATGCCATTTTAGTACCATTTTCAGTATTCTCTCTGAGAAATTCTTTCCATTTGGTAAAATTCACTATGACCCGAACAGAGAAGTGATGCTACTCATTTTTTTCACTCCAACCTGTGCATCTATATAGATTCAGAGCACATTTTGATGGCTTCTTACTAAGGAAAAAGTAAGAAACTTGAGCATAGGAAGTTCCACCTAAACATGAGAAGGAACTTCTTTACTTTGAGGGTGGCAGAGCACTGGAACAGGCTGCCCAGAGAGGTGGTGGAGTCTCCGTCTCTGGAGACATTCAAAACCCGCCTGGACGCGTTCCTGTGCAACCTGCTCTGGGTGACCCTGCTCTGGCAGGGGGGTTGGACTAGATGATCTCCAGAGGTCCCTTCCAACCCTACTATTCTGTGATTCTGTGAAAACAATATGTATAATCTTCATTGTGTAATCACTGGCCTATGTTTAAGCTGCACCTTATTCTCTAGCCCTTTATTCACAACATCTTTTTTTCCCATAGACTGGAACTAATACATCACATGTTTTGATTTTTTTTTTTATGCCTAGGGTAGTAAGCACGATTCGGATTTTTATAAAGATCGAGCATGTGACTATGCTTGCTCACAACACTTAAATATCAATACACAGATAATTATCCAGGCTGTAAATAATTACATTTTTCGCCCTTTGGGGGATTTCCACAAGCATTAAAATTCAATGTCTCTCTTTCAATGTGGAGATGGCTTTTGGGGGTGGCGGTGGTACAACAGATGACAGAGGCAGTACTACTATTACTGGTGATAAAACAACATACTGAAATATACTAAAATATAGATAGTTACTTTGTAGCATGTAATTTGCATCTGTCATTCCTATTTCTCTATGAAGTCTCCCCTACTGTGACACCTCTCCATGGTTCCTCTTGATGCTTCCCTTTGTTTCCCTGCCACCGTACTTGATCTACTTGCTTCTCTCTGCACTGAGTGTATCCCATTGCACGTACTGGAGGAAGAGGACATTTCTCAGCCTCCTTTTCGATTTAACTGCCGCAGCTGGAGGGGTTAGCACCTCCACCATCGAGGGAAGAAGCCGAATTCACTGCACCTATGACTCAAGGTACCATCAAATGCAGATCCCACATCATCCTGGCAGCTGCTTCTACAATTGATTTCATAACCAAAAAGCCAGATCAAAACGTTAAACAAATTTCCTAACTCCTTGATCATCAGCCTTCCCTCCATGGGTGGGTCCTCCTGGTTGGCAGGACTCAGATTTTTTCACCCAAATTTCCTATTTGTGTGGTACTCGAGGCCTAATCTATGCGGTGAAATTTATTGCATACAGAAATAACATCATGATTTTTAAGTGTGTAGGGAAAGGGAAAAGAAAGTTCAAACACGGGAAGAATCTCTAAAAACAGAAATGAAACTACCTGAATCCCTAGGCTATAAGTCTAAAATCCCTCTCACAAAATTTAAAACAGAAAACTTGACCAAAGCTAAGTGAACCAACACCTCCAGGCTGCCCAGAAGTGACAAATGTAATAAGCCCCTGAATTTTCTGATCTAACTGTTGTATTATGTATAGGAAAAAAAAGTGTTCGCTTCAACTTTCGCAAGGTAGATAACATTACAAGTCAGAAAGTAACCTTCATGTGGCAAACAAAGCAGGTATGTGCACTTCAGAAAGACCTGTGCAAATATTGTCTACTGTAACTTGAAAATAGTTGCGTGCTCCACTTCAGGACGACTCAAATGGACATGGGAATTCATAGGTTTTTTTTTCGTTGCTGAGCAATTCCTAAATTTGGTTTTGTGTTGTAGTATAATTATTTACAGAATAGCAGCAAAATTAAATACATCTGTTAACCAAGTGAAAGTCAAGTAAAACAGTACAGCTCTCATATAGTATCAGATCATTTACTCCGACTACTCCTAAAAAGCTTATTCATCTGCTACCGGACACTTATATCACCATACATTAAAAATCAATGACAAGTGAGAACAGTTTGGCTCCACTCAAGAACCAAGTGAGGGGCAGCTGAGTTCACTCAGAAGGAGCTGAAGTGGAAAGCAGTAATGAGCAACAAAATGAATGAAACCTACACCAGTTTCTGTAAGCATACTGATGATTTAAAACACATATATTGATACAAAGCACCAAAAAAAGTGAACATAATGAACAAAAAGAGTTCTTTTCACGTTCATTATTTGGCAACACAGACGTTATTCTTTTATTAAAGAACAAGAGATTACAACCCAGCTCCAGTGCAATTCCAGCAAGTAAGGATTTGCCTTTATTTCTAGCAAAACTTACATATACTCTTCAATAAAATTCACTTTCTTTCTCTGCTCATATTTCAGAGTCCTCACGACATAACACGTCCTCATGACATAAGGATTTGCCTTTATTTCTAGCAAAACTTACATATACTCTTCAATAAAATTCACTTTCTTTCTCTGCTCATATTTCAGAGTCCTCACGACATAACACGTCCTCATGACATAAGGATTTGCCTTTATTTCTAGCAAAACTTACATATACTCTTCAATAAAATTTGCTTTCTTTTGCTGCTGGTATTTCAGAGTCCTCAGGACACAAAATGCATTCAGGCAGCAGAATTGTTGGTTTGCGGTCAGAACACTAGAGCACATTTTGATAGCTTGTTCACTGTTTCGGCAATTTTGTCTCCTTATTTTGCTTATATATTGCTTAATGATATAATACTACAAACATGAAAATTGAAAGTATTCTCTTTTTCAGACACTTTACCTAACTAAACTTCTTAGGAGGGGCTTAAAGACACCAATAGCAAGTTATTTTAAAAACGGATTACTTTTGCACATATCTGGATAAAGAAATTTTCCAAAAGAAATTTGTTACCTCAATACAGAAACTTTACAAGGAATAAAATAATTACAGTCTAAAGATAAAATCAGTGGAAAGTAATAACAATAAGTTGGCCAGAAAAACTACCCAACACAGGTGCACTGCCATAATAAGCACGTGTTATAGTAGCGTTGGTATGTGGTTGGTTGCAGTCAGGTGAAAACGGAGGAATGCAGATTAAGGCAATTGCAGATCAGAATTCCACTTTGCATTAAGTAAACTTTTGTTAACACCCCTGGACAAATATCTCAGTCATCTCGCCCCTCACGTGGTCAAGAAAAAAATATTTCCCCCAGCTCCTGTGTCCAGTCTGTGACTGCAGCCAGAAAGGATACTCGGCCGGAGAAAAATCAATGATCGAGATGGATCTTCTTGTGATTTTGGCAGCATTGGTGGCTCCTAGGTGACTCTGATCAGCCCCAAGAGTGCTCTCCTACCCTGCAAGTTCAGCAGGCATGGGGAATTAATATGGTTTGGGGTGCTGGAATACCACTAACAAAAACTTGGCTTTCATTTGACACTCTGTGATGTTTTGACAACCGAAATTTCTTTTCACTTACATTAACCAATACAAAAATTAACCGGCAATGCCCGGGATGAAGGGCATCCTCCCCAGCCCCTATGACTACAGCCAGGGAGTTCGAGGTCCAGAGCTTCCTGCCCAGACACCTGTATTTGGCTTTACTTTTACTCTTTTAAGGTATGCAGTAACATTTAGGAGATTCGCAGTGTTAAGTTTTTCAGGACTAGACCAGAAAAGGTTAATGAAATGGCTGAAACACGTCACCTATATACACATAAATGGAAAGAGCAGCTACGAGCCAGGTTTCTGTACAGGTCTTTATCTGCACATTTGACACTCAACTAGAAACTTGGATTCAGTTCTGGGCTGATTTAAAAAATAAAAAAAAAAACCAAACTGAGACCCCTCTAAAATTTCCCCAGACTCTTAGGCCTCCAATATTCCCTTCAGTCTTCTGTCACTCTCCTGGCCCCTTCCAAAATGCCTGAAGGCCTTCTGGCACACGGTCAACAACCTCAGGCTCTGCAGGCCTCCTGGACTGCTCACCTGCTCTTCCTGTGCACTTCTCAAAGACTGAGCCTTAATTTAAAAGCACTTTTTCCTTCCATTTTCTATTTTCAGACAGCTACCTCTCCCCCCTATGTCTCAAAGGAACTAGATTTTTTTACCCCTCTGACTCAGAAGTGGAGCTGCATGAAATTTCTGAGGGGAACTGGCTGTTACTTGTACCTTCATTGGACTCTCATAATTCACTAATTTTACACAGTCTTACTGGCTCAATTTGTTTTGATTCCTTAACTTCATTTTCCTTTATATGCAGTTGGACTGCGAAACCAGTCAGCTTTTGCAAGCCAAGTGGCAACACCAGTCCCAACACTGCTTCGCTTGCTCTTGCCTCAGGACACTTGGTGGAAATGTTAAGCATCCCACACCAATAAAGAGAAAATGCTCCCAATGTGTGGATACGTTTTCAAAACTAAACAGGTATGGGGGTTTTGATACTTTCTGGCATCACTACGAGCCTTTGATATGGTTGCATTCCTTGTTTTGTAAGACCACGCTAAATCCTGATAGGCAGCAAGTCCAAGAGAAGACACGCATCATTGAATTGTAATTCTCCTACATACGTAATTTAAGTGTATTATTTTCAGAAGACAATATCTGGACACAAATGAAACTGAACTAGTAAGTAGGCTTGAAGACAAACTCAGAGATAAATTTTAGTTTAGGTTTTTGCAGTCAAAATTCAACGAGATGCTGAATGGCAGAAAGGAAGAAGAGATTGTCTTGGCTGCACCTCAGACGCAAAAAAAAAAAAAAAAAAGACAACTCTGAAATGTGGTTCAAAGAAACAGTAGGGATTGGTTGAACCCCTGGAACTTGAATCAAATTTTCTTGTTCCACTTTGAAATATAAGAAAGAGCACACTCACTTTAAGTTGGTCCTAAATTTCAGCAACAGAAAAAAAAAAAACCAACTTATCCAAAAGCCTCTGACAAAATCATAACATAAATCTGAGTGTGACAAAGAACACTCCTCTCTTCTCTTTTCCATCTTTGTCTTCATAAGCATTAAATGCAGAGCAACACCAACAGCTGGAGCAGAGAGTGATTAACTTCAGCAGAAGAATAATGCCACCCCAACCCTACACTGTGCAGTTTACAGCTTTCTGCCTGTCTAGACTCAAGGGAGTATAAGATTTATCATAGATTAATAAAGCTGCTGCTAGATCTGGCATCACTGTGGCTCAGCCACACAACACCAAGTTGTCAGAAGAATGTTCCCACATTTACAGCCCCTGCTTTCTCTCTGAATGCGTGCTAACTCTGAGACCAGCCATGGGCTGCAGCCTCTTACTCTTCTTTTGGATACAAATACATGACAGTGAAGGTATTCGACATCTTCAAAGCTTGAGGTTACCCAAATGCTGTCAAACTCTGCTGCTCAGAAATCTTAAGATGTTTTTATAAAATCAAAGCATCTTAAAATTACTAAATTAGAGATTATTTTATTTCCCACTTCATTTCAAGTCTTCAGAGACATTCAGAAACATTTTCACGTGAACCTCCAAGACCCTGACAGTTAAAAATTCCCTTCTAATAAGAATTTACCCCAAATTTTCACCCAATCACCTCGCTCCTGAGACTGGTTTTATTAAAAGCAACAAGCTTTATTAAAGGACGGCTATCAACCAACTATTCTCGGATCTTCTAGGAAGAAGGGAACTGGGACGCCGGCCAGCCCCAGGGCATGCCTGGTCTCACACCCTCCCTCAGGCTGGGCTCAGCAGCAGCTCCAGGAGGGTGAGGAGCAAGGTCTGTGGCGCTTGTGCAACACCCGTGGTTCTACACCCCCACCTTCTCCTCTCGGTTTGAAGGAACGACAGGTTGCTTTAGGGTCTCAAGTATGGAGTTTAATAACTTTATTGATAACTAAAAATACCTCCCCTAGTGAAAGGGCAACAAGTCTGTAGGAAATTGCAACCTAGTGTGAAAGAACTTATTTAATGTGAAGCAATGAACCTTCCTGACACTTTACAAGTAGTCGAGCAGCTTTACTGCTGAGTTTTGCACTGCTCCTCAACACTGTGGCATCATTTTTGTTTCTTAGAAACAAGCTTCCTCCACAGAGCACAGCCTGAGGGGACAAAACAATAAACAGAAAAGAATGCAAAAGAAGAAGAGCAAAAAGTGCCAAATGTGTGTTGGCTGCTTCTGACAAATGTATTATTTTCCGTGCATTATGCTAAGTACTGTTCAGCACATTTCCCAGCTGCTGAGATACGGAGGAATTGTCTGTAGCAGAAAGTACTTTCTACCCATGTTACACGGTCTATATTATATAAAGCTACTTGTATTCAAAGGAATGAATAGCAGTGCCTACTCGGCATGGAGGTGGTACACGTATAACGTGTTTTTCCCCAGAAACACGTACTCCCTGTTTTCCCCAGAACAAAAAAAACTTCTATCACCCACACCCGGAGCACCAGAGCTGAACAGGGGCAGTTCCCCGCTACCCACTAAAGCCCCTGGGCCAGGAGCAAGGACCGTACTCTTGACTCGCCTCCCATCAATAACACTTCAATCCAGGAACAGTTCATAATAGCGAGTCAGATATCCATGATATGAGTTTGCAGAGTTTAAAACAATAAACTCTGTGAAGTTACTCATTCTGTTTATTGCAATTTCCAGAAGAGGCAGAAATTAGAAAAAGATGAGATAGACTTCACTCACACCCTTGAAAGTCCGGCGTGATTAAAGTCAGTTAATCTGGTTAATTACTCTAGTAGAAATGGCAGCAAATGTTGCTTTTGGTGTCTTTATTACTTAGCCACACAAGACATTTCTGAATGGAAAACTCAGTGTTAAACAATACCATAAAATATCCGTCTTCCGCCGCTGGCGGATGGTCAAGAGGCAGAAGCCCACCCACTGCCCTGAAGAACGAAAGTGAGAACCAGGTACCACCCAGCAAAAAGAAAGGCTTCACACATTATGAAACAAAACACGGTATATGAAGAACATACATGCAAAACACACAGAAAACAAAAAAAAACAACCCTCAAACCCAGGACTGAAACCACAACATATTGATGCACAGCAGTTGCAAAATTACTGCACATAAGGAAAATCTTCCTGACTCTGTTGATTGACAGCTGCCACCAGACTTCTGGTTCTACCAGCTACTGCTCAGAAGTGGTAATTCAGCTCTCCTTTCAACATCTTACCATATAACAAGAAAACAATATATACGCTCAAATGAAACAGGGAATACAACAAGAAGGATGTCAGAAAGCAGTCATGGAAGCTGAAGCACAGGGGCGATGTTTCCAAGTAAAGGGGAAAGAATATGGAAATTAACACTGAGCTGCATGACATGGAGCTCATAAATACCATAAAATAATAAGCCCATAAACAAATAATATAAAATAATAAGCCCACAAACACCATAAAACTGCCTGCAAGTAAATATTCAGGAAAACACAAACAAGTAAGCTCTATCAGAAACCGAAAAAAAATAAAACAATACACTACGAATACCAATGATTTTATCTTTATTTTTTAAGAAAAAAGTATTCCAAATTGACACAACTGAAGTGGAAAAGCAATTTTCTCCAGGCTGCTATATACTGCATTCTCTTTGCTTCTTTTGTTTCCATCCTTTCTTACATGCCATACCAGGCAACTAACACCAATGCTGAGCACTGACCAGTCTGCTTTGGCTAAGATGTCAGTTGTATTCCACTAAAAATCCACTAAAACTTAACCTGACACAAATGCAGTTATTTCTCTATTACCTGTACTACTTTGATCCATTTTAGCAATACCAAAATAAATAAATAAAAAAGGTCAAAGAAATACCTGCTTTATATTGATTTAAATGACAAGTCAAGTCTGCTACAACTTTTCATACAATTTCATAGCTTTATATGTATATTTAAAGAATTAAAAAAAAATAGCCCAAAACAAGCACCAAAATCCTGAGTATTTTCATTAAGTGACAGTCTGACACACACACTTGACTCATTCCAGGCAGAGAAAAAGCTTCTGCAAGGAAATATCAAGTAAAATATTTATTAGCCTTCTCCAATTTGCAAATTTCCCAAGCTCCCACATTTTGTAATGTCAGGAAAGTGCTACTATAAACAGCCTAAATCTGCCAAGAAAATAAACGTAATTGAGGCCAACTCAAAGAGGGCCAGGCTTCTCCTCCCCCATTCCCCAATCCTTGGGAGGTGCCACAAGGACACGGGGACAGACTGACCACAGGGGCTACCTTGGCACAAGTGGGGCCACGGGCTACAGCAAGCTTACCTCCCCCTGCCTGGCACCCAGGGAAAGCTGTGAGGAGGCGGCACGGGAAACAGCCCTGGGCTGGGATGGGGTGGGTGCCCACAGCCCAGGCAGCCAAAGCCACTGGCCAGGCAGGGCTGGAGGCCAGGGGCTTGTAGATCCTGGCAGCCAGGAGCTTTTTGATCACCTGGAAGGCCACAAAGTTTCCCCAAGTACATTCTCTGCATCTTTTCATATGCCCATAAACGGGCTTTGAATCTTAAGTGTCAGATGCAACGTTACTTTAATTATCTTAAAGACAAGAAACAAACCCCAAACCTGCTTTAAAAAAAAAAAAAAATAATTTTTTTTAGCTAACTTCATCTCTAGCCCCAGGTAGAGGCAAGAAGAACTCCCAACTTTTCACAGTTGCTTCTTCAAAACTTCAAAGCACATACGCTCAGTGGCCTTATTTACTCAATAGCTCAATGTTTCACTTCATATCAACACTGCCCGAGACAATTCCCTTCATTATTTTAAGAAAAGCTAAAGATGGAAACTTTTCATGTAGCCTCCATTTAGATTACTGTGGCAAGGAATGGCATTTCCACCACTCCATGAACACAGGCGCTTTGTTAAAACGTGGCCAGACAAAGGGAACGCAACAGAGCGCTCGCTGACTTCTCGCTGGAGCTATTTGGGCTGGCAGCAACGTTTGACTGATTGGGCAGAGGCTTCTCCGAAGACAAGACGCTCGTAACGCACCAAAGGCCTCTCACACAAAAGACGCTACTTTACAATGCCAATCAGCACTTCGATTTTTTTATTCCTCAAGGAACCTAAGTCAGGCCAACATTTACACTTACCAGAGAAGACCAAAGACTATTCTTTTCTTTTGGAGGCAATTACCCAAAAATATGTTCTCCAAAGGAAATCTGCTGTAAGGCAAACTGGAAGGGTCCCAGGGAGCTGGCTGTGCTACACCCACAAGGGACAGCAAAAGCCGATACCGAAGATAAGAGCAGAGACCGGGACTCAAAATAACATCTATGCCATAATACATATTTTTTCAAGCGCTCAGTCGTCAGTCATAAAAACTGAAAAGATCCTTCAATCAGAAATTTTACAAAGCTTTCCCTCAAACCAAAATCCTGGGGGTGAGGAGAAGGAGTCAAATCTCTTCCTGGGCCTCACCTTGCAAATACAGTAATAGTTATTTCTGCTCCATGGAACAAAACGATCATCTATAATACATAATATTCATTGGGATAGCTTAGTCCTAATATCAAGCTATTTTGTTTTTTAGAAATTATGCTGGATACCTTATCCTTCCTTGAGAAGCAGATTAGGGAATCCTGAAGTACCTGAATTTTGCGAGTTGGCACCACATCCCAGATGGTGCTCTCTTGTCTCAAAGCAGGTTATGACTTCCCACACACTAAGTAAAAAGTAGTTCTGGGTGCTACAGCACCTTAAAAAATTATTCTGTTGCTACAATTTTATAAGCAATTCAGAAAGTCTGCCATTATGTGCAAGCCCAGATCCGATCTCCATTAATAGCTTTTATTTTCAGCCTTGATCTCGCACTTTAATTGCCATAGGGTACAGAGAACTTGAACTCATCACACATTTGTTGTTGGCCTCTTATTGGGGAAGGTTACTTACACAAGCACATTATTTCAATAGAGCATAACTGAAAGAAAAAAAAATCAGGTAAAACAGTCTTTGAGTGAAATTATATTAAGACCTCTTAGTTATAAATAGGTCAGAGATGCTGGTTTATACAAATACAAGCAGCAACTTGATTAAAGTCTCATTTGCTCCTGCCTTGAGCTTTGCCTAGAATGACCACATCAATACATCTTAGGAAATTCATTTTTCATCTTCAAATGCCTTTACAAACACTAGCAGATCCTTCTAACAAAAACAGCGGAAAGCCAACATCAACATGCATAAGTGCACGACAACCCAGCAACATCAACACAATGCATTGCTTTAGGATTTACTTATGCATTTTCTTTTCCTATTCCTGATTTCCTCTCCCTCGCTTTCTCCATTTCCGATCTTCTCCTGGCTGTGCTGTTTGCTCCCACTGGCATCCCCTGGGCAGCAAGGGAAGCTCCTGGGAGGCGGGTGGACACCCAGGCCACACACAGGCTTGCACATGGAGCCTGAGCTTTCCCCATGGGCAGCCCCATCACCACACGGCCACTCCTACAGCTCTTGTATTGTTTCTCACTTCACCTCATCCTCTTCCGTATCACCTTGGTATCTTTGGTTCTCTCCTTCTCTTACAGTCGGATTTAAAGCTTCCTGAAGTCGCTAAAAACAGCATCCACTGATGCCAGTGATTTAGAGGCTCAGCTATCCTTTCAAGGAGGCGCATATTTGGCTTTTTATTTACAAGTTTTCTTGTCGTGGTATCAGTTGGGGTGGAGTTAACTTTCATACTAGCAGCTGGTTACAGTGCTATGTTTTGGACTTGGGATGGGAATAGTGCAACAGCACACTGGTGGTTTTGGTTATTGCTAAGCAGTCACGGCCTTTTCTGCACCTCACACCACCCCTCCAGCGAGTAGGCTGGGCGTGCACAGAAAGTTGGGAGGGGACACAGCTGGCACAGCTGACCCCAGCTGACCAAAGGGATATCCCATACCATGTAGCATCACACTCAGTACATAAAGCTGGGGGAGGAAGAAGGAAGGGGGAGATGTTCAGAGTGATGGCGTTTTGTCTTCCCAAGTAACTGTTACACATGATGGAGCCCTGCTTGCACGGAGATGGCTGAACACCTGCCTGCCGACGGGAAGCAGTGAATGAATTCCTTGTTCTGCTTTGCTTGCGTGCATAGTTTTTGCTCTACCTATTAAACTGTCTTTATCTCAACTCACAAGTGTTTCCTCACTTCTACTCTTCCGATTCTCTCCCCCATCCCAACTCAGGGAGTGAATGAGCAGCTGCGTGTTTCTAGCTGCAGGCTGGGGTTAAACCATGACATCTATAAATTACTCTAAAAGCACCATGTACTGATTTACACTGCACCTTTCACTGCTCTTTATAACTAAATCTACATTTCTCTGTCCCAACCTCTATCCTCATTCCCTAGAGACTGCCGTGAAAAAGCACCGTAAGTAAGAGAAACAGATCACAGTCATCTACAATGCTCTATGTTATATCAGAAAGCAGACAGAACAGCTGCAAAACCTTCACCCACAATGGAACTAGCTGCAGGGAGCTCCATTTCTATGCAGAAAGTGGAAGATAAAAGCAAAGAACACACAGCAGTTCCACAAAGGAAGATGCAGGAGAAAGTCAAACAATGTGCAAGAGCAACACAAAAGCAGGTAGCTGGACAAAGTATATAGCTGCATGCAAGACAGGATCATCTTTGAGACGTTTCTCCAGGAAACTGGTGCTCTGCAAAATGCATCTACAGTTTAATAGAATATACAATGAAAAATAAAATTCGGAAAGATATTTTATTCCCATGGAGAAAAAAGAAACAATAAAGATTTTGGCCACAACACCCCCAAAAGAACAAACAGTTTTATTAAATCAGAAGTGCCTGCCAAGTTATAAGATTTCTAAAAAGAGGGGAATTTAAAAAAAAAAAAGTTTTAAAACAAGAGAAGACAGTAATTTGTTTTGAAACATAAATCCAGCTGGCTTAGCATCTGATTGAAAGAAAATTATAGATCACAGTAAACATCATGGGTAAAAATAAAGAGCAATCAGAGCCCCTCTGAAAAGGAAAAGAAGTCAAACCAAACAGGCTATCCATAAAACCAATAATTCTGAGCCACTTCCATGCCAACCATAATTGCCACATTGCAAAATACAATTCTCTTAAAGATACTCAACTTCTTTGTGAAGTGTGCCAAATAACTATTGGAAAGCAGAAAGAGCAGAATGGGATTGTCAAGAAAATAAGTTGTAAGTATCATTGTAAAAAGAAGTATTATCTTGTGGAATTCAAAATATATACCACATCAATGTTAAATGTTACAGCAAAAAATGATACAGGACTGTACTGTCTGTTTCAATGCTGAAAACATATAAAAATGCCCAAAGTCAAATTTCAAGCTTACATCAAAAACTAATGACAATATTCAAACCTGAACATGCTCCATCTGCTCTTAGCATGGACAGGTCTTCAGAAAGCACCATGTGCAGTCACCTGGGGCTGGAGAACCGAACTCGTACGGTACCAATTAAGTCTACAGTCCCCTCTCCTGCTAGTTTCAATCAGGCATCCTAAATTACATCAGAATCACGTAAATCAATATAAACATGAAGAGGTTTTCTTTCTTTTTAGAAAGAAGTGTATGGTGCAGAACTAGGCTGAAAGGACAAACGCTGCATTTTATATTTTTGCTGTGTAGCATGAGAATCATACAGCACTAAGTTAAATTTTTTGAACCAAATTAAGACAGAATATAATTTAGACAGCAGTCAGCACTTCTTGGGATATTTAGAGTTTACTGCTTAATTGCATATGACCAATGGCTGATTTTCTGTATGCTATCATCAGATAACATAAAGATACACATTAATATGTGGCCTGCAAAAGGGTGTTCAAAAGGCTTCACTGGCCCTTAGGCAAATGAGTCAGTTCCCTGCTACTGGCCTACAGCACATGGCCATAACCCATGCAAGTATCAACAATTACCTGTCACCAAACCTGCAGAAAGAATTTCATGCTCCAAGTAACATACGTACTCCACACAAGTTTCTAGAATACAAATTATGAAAAAAAAAAAAAAAAAGCAAACAAACAAAGCAAAGCACATAAATAGATATATCCCATTAGGTTCAAGTTAGATTTGATACATTTTATTATTATATAAATATTTGCTGGACATTTAATCCTCTTTCCCTTGCCCCTTCTCCTCTGCCTTGACCTTCCCATAGTATCAAGTTTACAAACCAACTTTAGTGCACTCCTCGGAGTCCATTCCCCTTTTGGGAAAGGATATGTAAAATATGTCAGGTTTGCCTAGAAAAAAATACCCTTCTCATAATAGCTTTTTAAAAATCTCTTCTATTGCCAAGATTTTATTCCTCCTCTACAAACTGCTCAGGGTTTTTTCTAGAAAGGGAAAGGGATGAGATGGGGTAAAATTAAAAGGGAGAGAAATAAAAGGGGGCAGAAGGGAAAAATGGTGCTGGTGCAAAAATCCCCAATCCAGATTCCATTCAGCTCTGATATCAAAAGCCCGGTATCAGCCTCTTGTTCTGCAGACATTGCTAAGACTTCCAGTGGCACATCACTTCCTTTTTACAAAACCTGCAGCAAACAGTCTAGCATTGAGTGTTACAGTGGTTTAACCATGCTTCTGCTGATTAGGTACACAACACAGATTAGATAACACATGCAGAAGACTGAGCCTCAAGATTAAGATCTAGATTCTCCATCTCTTATGTCTGAAGTGCTCAAACTCTAGGTTGGGACAAACCCATCCAAGGGAAACAGCTTCAGATCTCAAACTGGGCTCAGGTTCTTGCGGTGATGAACGTCTCCAGTGTTTCAGCCGGGACCTGTCCTCAGCTGCAAATGAAACAGCTGGAATTAATCAGTGTCTCTTCATATACAAGCCTTCATCCCCACGGAGGAGAAGAGGAAAAAAAAAAAAACCAAAACATGCAGGAAATCCAGCTTTTGTGTTTGTTCGCAAGGCAGATAAAATGAGCTGTCATCCTTTCTCACAGCAGGAAAGAGTAAGGACAGCTCAGATGAACGCGCTGACAGGCCTGGCAGCAGGCTCTTGGGGATGCGACTCTGAAAGCACTGTGTGTTCGCAGAAGACCACCAGCCACCGAAATAAAACATTGTTTAACATCAGGTACATTTACAATGATTAAACACAAGCAGTTTACCCAGCACAGAAAATTAATTCATTCCTTTATTTTATATGCTATCACAAAAGAATAACTATGAAAACAAGAAAATAAAAAGCTCGGTTGTTTTACCAAAGTATGCTCTCATTCTTTGTATTATCTCATGTTTTAGTGACCAGGAATCAGTTACAGCCTGAACTGCCCTTTTGAGCCACCAGCAAAAAGTATCCACGTGTCACACTACTTGTGCGCAGAGTGGTCTCGTGCTGCAGTGCCAACACAGTATGAAACATAACCAAAAATGGATTCAAACCAAGTAAAAATATCCCAGAGCATTAGCTCACAACACAACATTTTCTGAGCTAGCCAGGCTTTGCAGGGACTTTGTAGTCAATCATCTGAAGAAGTTTTGAGGAGAATATTCATCACTGATGGTTTGAGCACACACAGAAGTCTGAAAGAGGAAATGGTCTTTACCTCATGACACGTAATGAGAAAAGAATGACTTAGGTTCCAGAAAATATCACAGTATTTCATAACTAGAGAGGGAAAAATCATAAGTCAGCACCTGTGTCTGCATACAAACACTAAAAAAAATAAATAAAACTTGCAGATTAAAAACATGTTGCATTAAAACTCAAACTAAAATTTCTCAGATGATTAAAAACTACTAACATTTTTCACTCTATGTGAGCAGCACACTGTGGATTATTTTAGCTCCTTTTTGAGGTTTTTCCTCAGTTTAGGCAGAACAAAACTCAAAGTTGCTCATTTAAAAAGGCAAACAAAACAATATATAAACTTACGCTCCCACCCAAAGCTGAGATCTCCAGTAGGAAGCTGTGATTCCATGAGCTGGGATTTTAGGAACTTCAGTTCCTCAACATTTCTGACTGAATGACAAGAAAAAGGAGGAGGGAAGTTTTTAAAAAAAAAAAATCAAAACAAAATAAAAAAGCAGAAAGGAAAATTGCAACCAAAATTGTCATGAAATGAGAGGAAATGAACTTTCAAAATGCAAGAGTGCTTGATTGACCTGGGTCACAAATTACTGTCCCTAAATACTCTTTTCCTCTTCAAACTAAACAATGCCTTCACAAACAAAAGATGACCAGTAATTTCAACTGGCTTAAAAGGGACGTTAAACCACAACGAGCTCTGGGGTTTTACTTAAGGCAAAGACAAAGAAAAACAACAGAAATATAAGACAAAATATATGACTTTTGGGCTCCTTTGCAATCCAGAGTTAATTCACTTCAAAGGGCCTTTTACGAGGAAATACAGACAGCGACAATAGAAAAAGTAGTTCTGCACATAACGACTCTTCCTTTAATATATTAAAAACCAAAAGGCTGCAATGATGAGATGCCCGTTATAATGTCTGCTACCTCCTCTGGCACGCAAATCAATCACCAGAGATAAAGGATGACCCTTCTCCTTCCTGTCCTTCAAAGCGGAGGCACGGCAATGTTCACCGAAACTCCGGGCATGACAGGTACTGATGCTGTTCAGCCGATACCGCCTTCTGCTTGGCTGTAAGCACGGGACCCATCACTGAGGCATTACACAAAGAAGCGCAGTGCCACTCAAATTATAAACTCTGCATCTTGTCTGTGCCACTTAAAGGTAAAACTTCTCAAATCCATGATATCTGGCAACAATCCGGTGTGCTGTTTTCATAGCCAACATGCAATACTATAAGCCAGCTTTGATCCAAAATGCGTATTACCCCATCCGTATAAAAACTTACAAGACCACAGCTAATAAAGTACCCACTACTGCAAATGCTTTATGTTATTACAAATCATAGATTTAAGACACTGAGCCTCACAAGAGCTTTCCCAATGAGACACAACCACATCTTTGCTTGACAGCATCTACAGAGGATGATTATGCAAGGACTGTGACTTTCTGAAGAAAGGCAGAAAGCAGTCACTCCAAGGTTTATTTCGGGGAGTCTTTAACAAAAAGCCAGTATTTGCAATCTTGAGCTTCATCCACATGTAAGCACTTAAAATAGAAATGCACCTTTGGCGGATGCATCACAGCTGGTGTATGGACTCTGCAGGCAGTCGCCCTTGCGTATGTCCAAGCTCAGCAGTATGGCAGGGGCAAACACCCTCCTCCTCAACCCCTGGACAGCAGCAGTTAAAAAGCAAACAGAGATAAAAAATGGCTTCAAAACCCATTTTTGGCTGGGGAGTGTGGGGCAAGGGCAGCTCCTGCCACCTCAGCCGAATGCCCTGCAGGGCACATGACACCAGCCACCCTGACACCGCTCCGCTCCTCCCGACCCCCCCTGCCACCCAACAGAGAGAGGTACCAGGCAGGACAACAGCTCTGTTTCAATCCCTCCCATCTCATCAACCTTTCTATCCCATAAGAAGGAATTTGCAGCACAGAGCGCTTCAGATCTAAGGGCAAACGTGATTTTCAGAGGGGAGATCAAACACACAGACTGCTACTTGGTTATTGTGCTGGCTCTCAGCATCTTGTCCTGACAGTATGAACACTGATTAAATCAGTAAGTTGAAAGGATGTGGTAAAGCTATGAAAGCCAACAATTCGACCTTGAAGTTAGACAGTGGGAACTTAAAACTTTCACCTAATTTTTAAAATCTTCTCAGTAAGATGATCTCATATTTGCTTACAAAATTTCTAGCATATATTTGTTTTATTCCTGTAGGAAACTCGCACCCGCAACTTCTAAGATGAGGATTCTGGCTTGTTTCACAAAAAAACCTACCTCCCTATCTCCTTTACCCCTCCCCAGAATTTTCTGATCCTAATAAAAGATCCTAATAAATCATCATTAATTTAAACAGCAGCTTGCTTTTGAGAGGATGATGAAACGTTCTGCATGCTGCACATAAGAGAACTGCAACCTATTGCCACCCCTCAAGCCAGCCAAGGAGGGGACTGGCCGCGTGCACCAAGTTGCAGCAGACAAGAAGTTCATACGCTTACAGGCGGTTACTGCAGGGTATGATTTGAAATGTACCTCTAGTTATGCATTTTTTTGATCCCCATCTGTTTCCCTTATTTTTGATCAAGGAATCAAAAGTTTGATGCGTAAGGGCTGGCATTACTTTCAGAAGTAGCAGACTGCACAAGTTTGCCTTGCTTTCTCCTTCCCCGGAGTTAACGCACAACTTCCGAACTGCATTAGGGAAAGAAAGGAGTGGATTAATCTACTAAAACTATTTCCAATGCTTATTCAGTTCTAATGTTTTCTTTTGAGGTTTCTCTAGCTGGCTGACCCGAGACCTGTTTCCCTCTGGAGCTTGTGCCAGCCCTTTTATTCCAGCAGGTTCACGTCTAGCGGTGAGAGTAGAGGAGGAGGAACTGCAACTCCCTGCTGCTGCATGCTTTTAGCAACTTCCTCCTCCTTCTCCTCCCACTCTTCAGCAGATGTTTCTGCTGTTTTACCACAACAGGATCTTTTTATACCCTCTCAATTCCTAAAGCAAACAGCAGCCAAAATCTGAGAACCCATCTCCAGAGAGCCCCAACAAAAGCACTGACCCAAACAACCACCACAATACAACTGGAATAAAATCCTTGGCCCCTGGGAGAAGGGGAGGTTGTACACAACGTCACAGGGCCGGTGACTAATCTTTGGCAGCTCATGTGAGAAAGTCTTGAAGTAGCTGTAGTGACAGAGAACAGCATGAAAACAAATGGATGATTCAGAGGTGAATAATACTCTTCAGAAGTTATATTATCAGAAGCTCATATAAACCATTATCCAATCTTTTTACCATTCGGAAAAGCCAATGGCATTTACAGCCGTCTTCCAGATGTTGTGTATTTACAGTTACATGTGTGTCTGCGTGCACGTGCATGAAGTCAGTGGCTTCAAAACAGGTGGGATTTCTAGCGTCTCCGTTTTTAAACAAATTCCTTGACGCCACTAAACGTACATCCCACAGGGTAGGACACTTCGAGTTTCAGACAGTCCATTCTGTGTGAAGCTCTTGCAGCTGACGCCGAGTCCACGCTAGCAATTTTCTCACAGCAACTGAACCAGGTTGCGGGGCCTGAAGGAGTTACTCGTGGATTCCTCAAGTCCCTGTGGCTGGCAGGGGAGTAAGGAAGTTCATTCAGGTTTAAGTATAGCCATGTACACCAACTAGTTAAGGAAGATTCTATTTAAATTGTTGATGTAGGCATACAAGGCTCTGTATCAAGGTACTCTGAGGGGTAATTAAGTTAGTTTCTCCCTATTACCTGTCTTCCCTTCCCAAAATCATCTTAATTAAGCCTTACTTCAAGTAGCAAGTAAAATTTAGTCCTATTTGTACACGTAGAAATAGACGTCACGTTGCCTTGTCTTTTTCATATGCTGGACACAAGTGATCCGTGTCACTCCTGTGGCAAATGTACCAAATCCCACCTCACATATTGCTGCCATGTATTCACTGTCAGAAGGCATCCGCACCATCCAGTTCAGATAATAAGCAAAGCCATGGCTGTGACTGAGCTAAGATCTTTGCTTGCGCCGTACCGCTACTATTGTCTGCTTTGAAGAAACCACATGTGAAATGCTATGAGGTGATGCGAACATTAACCAGACCTTCCATCTGGTTTCCAACGCTCCTAGGGGCTGAGTGCATGCACATGTGTGCTCGTACGCAGATGTTCAAAGAAACTGCACAACTTTGGGTCGCAGGGCCGGCTTTGTAGGATATTCTGCTGCCGTGATCTCCGCTTAACACGTGAATGGCAATGATGCCACGTCCAGGAGATTTGCCTGAAATACTGCCCTTTCACTCCTTCCACACCAGAAGCCCACTTGCTCCTAGCCAAACACCTGGGCTTGCTGATGCTTATCCACACATGCTTGCTTAGATATCCTGCATCTCCTTTTTCTTCCCTAAGTACCTGCTTCACTTTGATGCCCAGGCTTTCATCTGTCACAACAGCGAGGAATCATCTGTTTGGGGAAGAAAAGCACAGTGCAAGACGCTCTTAGGAGAGAGCCTTTGGATGCAAAAAGCCTCTACAGTGGAGGACAACAGCAGATCAAAAGCACTAGTTTCCTCCTGCTCTTTACCCTGTAAATGGTTTAAGGGAAAATAAATGAATGATTTCCTTGTTCTAGCGACATTCTGGAAATCCTGTGTAAACGAAGCTATCTTTGGTGACATCTTGGTGAGCCTGAACTTGAAATAACAGCGGTGATGCCATTGACGGAGCAGTGGTACTGGAGCCTTTCACAGCTTCTTTTGAATTGTTCCACAAACACAGTATTGAAACTCTTCCCCACGTTTCAGCCATCTTCCATAGTCTGGCGTTCGATTTCATCAGTTAAAAATACCTGAAAAGTTTCTCAAATGAGTTTTCTTTACATGATGATTAAACCCGAATTAACAATTTTTGAAGCAAACTTTAAAATAATAACAAAAACATGTAGGTTTAGTTATGATATAAAATTATGAGTGACTATGGGGGAGAAGGCTTATTCAAACAGGTTCAAGAAAAACGAGTTTGCATTAGTTGTGTTGCATAGAGATGTTAGTGAAGATTTTGATGGAATTTTCTGAAAAAAATGCATGTTGAGTATTATTTTGAGAACTTCTGAACAGGAGAATTTTGAAAGCAAATACAAATATTTACACTATAAAAGCACTTTAATCTAGTGACCCTTACTTTGGGGAACAGATGAGAGTATCACCTAATCCATGGGCTTTATTAGAGGTCAACAACACAGCTTGGGATTTGAAATGCTGCTCTTTGCAATGAATTTCTCAAAAACAAGCTGGAGAACAAGCACTACCTGCAGGAATTATGAAGACTCTGCTTGCAGTAAGTAACTGAAGATAAATACAATTAAGAAAACTGCAGATTATTGAGGTGTGAACTGGTTTTTATTGCATAAATTATTTCCAGGAGATGTGTAAGTGTATTAATGGAACAAGAGCAGAAAAGCACACCCACCACCAATAAAAGATAAAAAATAATTAGAAAGTTAAAAAATTACTTGAGGACTCATTAACATGTGAACTGCTAGATGATGAAGACAGTAGTAATTTGCAATCAAGCTATATAAGCCATCAAGCAGAAGTTCTTCAGCCTTCTTTGGAAAACTTTGTTTCTTAAGAAATGAATGCTCAACCTTTATTCTGAGGATTACTGGAATATAAGAATGGAAATCTATGTGTGTACTGGGCAAGGCTGGTACCTCCAGAGCATAGTTGAGAGCATTTACCTTGGATGTCTGAAGTTAGTTTGGCTTCCATTTTGCTCAAGAGATTTTTGTTTCAGTATTCTTACTTACATTATAAAACTTGTTTTCAACTGGTCCAGACCCGACAGCTAGAAAATGAAGTGAGATTTTAGGCACCTCAGTTTTAGGGGGACAACTCACTGGAATCAGGCTCTCAAAAGAAAAATGCTTACACTTTTTGAAAATGAAATGTTTGTGATTTCTTGAGGATTTTTTGATACACCCAATTATTAGTGATTTTGATGCTATTTGTCCTTTAAATGCAGCATATTGTTCAAAGCAGGGTTTATAGAGAATGATAGCACAGCAATGGACTCAATTAAGAGACACAAGGAAATGTAGAGGAAATTCAAATGCTTCTTCAGGCTTAAAATAGAAGTAACAAACTTCCAAGATAAACATCTTGAGAATAACTGCTTCAAGTTTAATTTGATAAACAACATTACAAAATGACTTTATAATGCTCAGCAGTTTGATGGCACCGGAGATATCTGGAAACAAGGAAAATCTGAGCCTCTCATGAGAAACCTTCCTGCTGTTTAACATTGTAAAAGATGAAGAAAAAGCAAGGCAAGAGCCCCTAATATTATACTTTGCATTCCATCTTAGATCCTCTACACTGCTTTAGCAGTGATTAGCAAACTGTGGTCAGGAGAATACGTGGTAATGATTTTACAGAGTTGCTGAATTGCATTAAACATGGTGTATTTCAATGAAACTCTCTGCATTTGTTGTAAACAGTGAATTTTTGAGACTCAAGCCTTGCGTATCCGCTGCTGCATGCTCATGAAATCAACCTTCCCTTTCTCCATATTAAGTTACTGCAGCATGCAACCTATGTTTCGTCTCTGCCATAATGGTATTAAAGCTCCTTAACCACTCAGTGTTTTAAAGATATGCCAAAAGTTCCTCTAAATGTATGTGTTTTGTTGCCTATAGTTATATCCCTACTTTTTTTAATCACACTCTTCTACAGCATATTTTTCTCAACACATCAAAACTCAATTAACCACAGGTCAGTTTTGTAGATAATGTTAAACTCTAAATTATCAGTTATTAGAGTCTGTGTTTCTTCCAGGCCTGAACAGGACAAAAACTTGGGAAAGGCCCTTGCCCATTCCAGATTGATACTGGCACCACTGACAGCACCGACACTGAGTGTGAACATTTACACTGGGACTTCTGTGTGTCTCAAAACACCATCAGTTCCTGGGTTTTGTGTCTATCTGAAACCATCTCAAGTACATTACATTTGTGAGGTATTAACCATCAGCTTTTCAGCAACCTCATCAAGAAACAGACCTCAGACGCAAGGCAGAGGAACACACAGTTTCATTATATATGGATAAGCTCATCATGAAAGTTATGAAAAGTAACTACAGCCCAGCCTAAAAGAGGCTGGCACAAAGCTGCAGTAGGATTTGGGGACTGTCTAGCGTGCAAGAATATGGGTGCTCTCCGAGTGTCTCCACTGCTCCCAAATCCTGCCACCTGAGCACGTTCTGGCTGGTTCTTTGAAGGCACACTTGCTGCTGACACATCTGCTGTCACATACTTTAAGACCATATTTCTCGAAAGCAAATAGACCAGTTCAAAAAAGCTGTTAAATGAGTATTTTTTTAAATAAATCATTATTAGTGGTTGTATTTATTAAAATATTACCTTAAAAAAAAAAGAAATAGCAGCAGCAGCAGCTTTCCATCTCTGTCTACATATTTATTACTGAGTAGCCAAAACTCATCACAGCACATTTTCCCAAATAAAAAAATCAAACATCATCATCACCTGGATCATGCAAAAAAAAAAAAAAAACACCATGATATTTTAGAGAAAGTACAACGAAGGGATCTGAACGATGAAATTTCTTAAGTTGTGATGAGGTCAGGCATCTTTCTTTGTTGCCTGGATCTCAGAAGACAGAACAAGTGAAAGTACAAAGAATAAACAAAAGTAGAAAATGCACTGTCACAAAGAATTAAGGCACACCCAGTGCCCTATTCTGTATGATGACTGATGCAAGTAACACGTGAAATGCACCCGGAGAAAATTAAAACTGACAATGGCAAGCCTGCATTTTTTAAGCCATTCAGCTACCTAAGACGTTAACCAATTTCTTTAGGACTTCTCTGCTGTTCATTATTTTAGCGTACTCTTTTCTATGCCTACCTACTATTCACTGAGCAGCAAACAAATACAATAGCACACAGGAAGCAGCAAACAAAAGTCCTTTTAACACTCGCTCACACTATTTGCAGCACATGCCAGAGCTGCCCAGAGTTTACTAGTTTACACTCAAAAGCAACTCTCTTAAAAATATGAGAGAACTGTGTCTCATTTTGAAAGTCAAGAAAGCGAATATCTTAAACCTTGATGGGGTAGCAGAGAAAACCATCAAAACCGAAGTACTGCCATAACGGGGTTATTTTTTTCCTTTATTTAAATGTTCTGAACATTCAGTTGAATTTTTAAAAATAGTTTCGTAAGAGGCATTTAACAAACATTTGTGCTATATTCTGTTCAATGGTGTTCCTCTGCTAATACTGACATTTCTTGCTATTTAATCATTCATGAAGATGAAGAGCTACCACAGATTGTCTGTTTGCTTTCTAGGCTGAGCTCAGGCGAAACTCATAACCCAGCCACACAAAATACTCCCTCTTCTTTGTACACAAAAGAAATGCACTGATAGATGTATTTAGCAAAGTCACAGAGCAGTCCAGATGTCCATCTGCAACTATTTTCAGAAATTTGGTTTAATTACTTACTAAAAAAGACAAAAACAAAACGAAAAACCACACCACCCTCTGGAAATCTTACTAAAGCTTAAGAGTGGCAAAAAGATTAGGATTTATTTTTCACTTTCAAAATGACAGCATTGTCCATCAATACTGCACACACTCCCAATGAAAATTCTCAGACTTCATAAAAATGTTTCACGGAAGGACAAATTTCACTTGGTACGATTTGAGAGAATTTATCGCTTTGAAACTAATCCATCACAAAAATCTCTCTTGCTGCCTATACCCAAAAGCAACCATACTGAAGGCAATTAATACAGCAGGCACCTGATTTAGGTTGCCGTCCCATGCCAAATGCTTTACCCCTGCCGGTTTCCAGATATGTAAAGTATCCTGACCCTTGCAGAAGAAAATGTCAGAGTCAGGGACACAAACTGTCCCAGTCTTGCTGGGTGAAGTTACAAAGAGAAAAAAGGCATTTGTGACTAGTTTTTCAAGAATTGTTTTTGAAAGGCAGGGAGGAGAAACGGAAGAAAACAAATTCTTTTTTTTTTTTTATATTTCTGTTACAGATCAACATGTTTTTTCTTCTTGTTTTAAATTAACACCATCTACACAATAACGAAACAAATATCAGTGGCCTGGTATTTGCTTTAGTTTTTTTTTCCCCCTCTTTGTTCCGCAGGCAATAGCTAAGTACCAGCAGTGCAAGTCTCATCCTTACTTTGGCGGGAGCTAAATTCCTTGGGAAAAATCAAAGTTTTTTTTTTGAAAAAGTAGGAAATGAAGGAAATAAAAATGGTGATGGACCCCCAGTATCCATCAGAGCAAGGAAGAAAAAAAAAAGCAAGATCTGGGCAGGAAGACCAGTCACTCATTAAATAGTCCCACCACCTTCCCGTTCATGGTGCAAGATGCTATTGCAGCCAAGTAGCTCTGACCATATTCCACAATGTTCCATTAACAGAATAAATACATAAAAAAGATTTTAGGGTTGTTTTTTTTTTTTTTTTT
>VYZM01017111.1:153198-165726 GCA_013398915.1 Dromas ardeola | reverse complement strand
TGCAGCCCAGAATTCCGTTGGCCTTCTTGGCGACAAGGGCACATTACTTGCTCATGGGTAATTTACTGTCTGCCAAGAGCCCCAGATCCTTTTCTTGAGAACTGCTTTCCAGCAGTTCCACCCCTCACCTATATTAGTGCCTGACATTCTTCCTCCCCAGGTGCAGGAGTGGCTAAAGACTTTACGCTTGTCTTGTTTGGAGAAAAGGAGGCTGCGGGTCGACCTCATTGCACTCTAGAGCTTCCTGAGGAGGGGACGTGGAGACAGAGGTGCTGGCCTCTCCCTGGTATCCTGTGATAGGATGTGTGGGAATGGTTCAAAGCTGCGCCAATGACTGGATATTAGGAAGCATTTCTTCGCCAGGAGTATGTTCAAACACTGGAACAGGCTTCCTGGAGAGGTGGTTGATGCCCCAAGTGTCCGTATTTAAGAGGCATTTGGACAATGCCCTTAATAACACACTTTAACTTTTGGTCAGCCCTGAATTGGTCAGGCAGTTGGACTAGATGATCATTGTATGTCCCTTCCAGCTGAAATATTCTATGCTAATAGTCTTAATGTTCTTAGCATTTTATGACCACCAAAAGATGAGGAATCACAATACAAAAGTATTATTACTATTTTATCATAGTATCCTAAACAACATAAGAAGCCCAAACTACAGAAAACTAAATCAAACAGGTGGATTATGCTCATAGAATAACCACTCATCACACAGAGAGAGGTTTCTCATTCATAATCTGGTTATGGCCCCAGCTCTTGAGGTGACCCAGTGGAGTCAGGCACAGATACAAGCCGGAAACGTGCAACAGATGGTCTCAACAACACTGGGATCCTCAAATTAAAAAATGGGTTAGAGCTTTGAACCAACACCATGGTGAGGAAAGATGAGCTATGTTCACCACTTGGTGCAAAATCTCAGTAACAACTCACACTTGGGAAATAGCACATGCCAGAGGATGCCATCACAGCACAGCTGCCCGCCTGCTTCTTGCAAGTCAAGACAGACTTCTGCTACCTGTGAATGAACTTCTCTTCATAGAAAATGATGGAACACTGCAGGAACTTACTGCTGGCATCATATTTAACACCTCTAGAGCATGCTACACGGACATCCTACTGATTAGGCTGGCTGAACAATGAAGGTCTGTAAACAACACAAATAGAAATTATCTGCCAAAATACTTACTACCTACTTAAAATTTAGCTTTAGAAATGTTATAGGCATTGATACAGAGAAGGTTATCCTAGATGCGTATGCTTCAAAGCTAATCAAAATACAGACGAGCCACATAGAATGTAATAAAAGTATAACTATGGGCCCCTCTGAGGGTCTGACTTCATCCAACACTAAGAAAAATGGGGATATGAATTTTTTCGTTTGTTCTAAAAGGCTTCCCCTTGTTGAGACTGAGATTTCAAATATTTAGTTTCACCCTGGTGAGCACTGCATATTGTGCAGTTATAACATACTCTGAAGCAGGACTTTACAGTGGAAGCGCCTTACGAGTGCAGTACCCCTGAGGACGATTAATCTCCAAGAAAGGCTGCTTGGAATCACTTCAGTCACCATTTTGCAAGAACACACATATGCAATGCTGATCCAAAAGCCAAACTTGCACTTCATAACAGGCTCCAATCTGTGCAAAGCAGGACTAAATGAAATGAGATAGCCACAAGCTACCTACAGACAAACCTGACACTCAGGCCCGTGGCTGTTACAGCGGACAAGAAGGGCAAAGACACTTTCTTTACTGTTAACACAGGCACTGCAGCACAGATTACTGAATGAAGCCGACAGCAACAAAGCTCCAGCCTTTTGAGCCTGGGCATGAGTGACACACCTACCACCAACACTTATTTCTCATTAGTGCACCAAAACTTCCCCAGGTTGTTTGTTTCTTTGTGTTTTTTTTTTTTTAGTTGTTTTTTTTTAAAAAAGCAGATTTGAGACAAAAATGAGAAGAGGGAGACAAAAAGACCTATGTGAAAATACTATGAAGGCTATACATACAGGAGAGAGGATGGAGTGATGCTCATGCATATGGTATTTCCATGGTATTCCACCAGCTAACCGACCTGTGAAAAGGGATGGTTTTTTTCCATGAAGCATCCACATGATTTCAGAACCTCTCTACGTAAAACCACTTGCAATAACTAAAAGCTTCGAAGATGCAGTCTCGATCCTGTATTTATGAAAGGGAGAACATGACACAAACTGGAATACATAAACAGGCCTAAAATTATCTTATTTCAATTATCTCTTCCTTCCCTGTAAGCACAAACTACATCCTACGTTTCATTGTTGACCTTCTGTCTTCACTGTAACCTTCTCTCACAAGATCATGCTGAAATAAAAATCCTATAAACAGCATCCGCATTTCTGTAAGAAGGATCTGGTACATGGAAACTTTGGTTAGTGATACATCCAAGATCTTAGTTAAGAGAGACCAATCTGCTCAAAAGCGTGACCATTCCCACAGGAATGGGAAGGAATCCTTCCTATTGAAATAAGAACAGGAAAATAAAATGGAATTTGTTCTTGTTTCTGGCAAGAAAGGCATTTTCAAATCCCACTTGGTGTTGTATTTCTAACAATAGCTTCTTCTTTCAACACTACACAGAAGTACATTTTTAATCTTTCCAAGATTTTGGCTTCCTCTTTGTCTTTAGCACATTTATACATGTATTTAACATGAGTACATCCATCCCGCTATCCACACAAACATCCCTCCCCTTTTTTGTACATTCTACTTAAGTTTGTCAAATAAAGAAATGGAACTAAATACCAGAATAAGCTGGTAATTCAGACAGCCCATAAATGGTGAAATAAAATCTGCTGCTACTTGATCAAATAATGCTCGTGACCTAACATTTCAATCCCCACCCTTATCTGACTGATGCTAATTTTACACTGGCATCCAAAAAGGTCATGATTTCAGTTAGAAATCACCTAAGATGATTTTCTTTTCTCTGGGAACTAAAGACACTTAACTCCTTTCTGACTAGTAGAAACACCTTGAAATTGTCCCACCTTTAGCATCAGTATGACTTCCGCTCCACAGTCAAATTAAATGGCCATTACTGGCCAGCACTTAAAGAGGATTCAGCACAAATACCAAGATTTTTCATCCTTCCTTTGGAGCAAATGGGAGGATCTTTGCAAAGTGGGGCTCAACAGAGAATTAGAACTAAAATCAGCAAGTATTGTTCTGGTGCTGCCACCTACAAACTGTTGCCATTTTATTTATTTATTTTTTTTAATTAAAGATTAATATTATGATAGAAATAGAATGAAATGGAATGTATAATTTCATTTTCTTTCATTTTGCCCTCTGAGTCTACTAGAGCTTCACAATACTTATCAATGAAATGACTGCTCAGAGAACAACAGATAGCACGTTTTTATCTATGGCTGACTTCAACTGCTTACAACATTAGCTTACAGAACAATTTCCAGCCCGTATGTTTTTGTCACGTCAACAGTTTCCAAAGATAATAAATGCTCTTCAGTATCATGCCTGGCATAACTAAGCCTGTGAGCGGGCTGCTAAAATTATATGGAGAATGTACAAGCGAGCTCTTCAAGCAGCTCTCTGATGACTTCAACCCAAGAGCAGCACTCCAGCGAAACGGAGGGATTTGGGCAGGAATGCAGGCTATACAATACCCGGCCCTAAATAGAAACCAAACTTCGTCACAGCAAGCATCTGAAGCGCGTCTCTGCACAATGCAGACTATACCTCACCCAGCTCCAGCCAGCGCAGGCACAGCTATGCTGCGCTCCGTTGTATTTACATCCTGCTGCAAGAGCTCTGTGGTACAGGCTCCCTCACGTTTTCTGCGTTATCCTGCCAATTTTCAAGCTTTGGTCCACAGACCATTTGAAAGGGGTGCGCAAACAACAGTTAAGAAAAGCAAGGCTGCTGTCAAGCCTAAATTCAGCGTGCAGATTACTGCTCTGGTCTCTGTAGCATCTTCAGAGAGGGAATGTAGCACACGGTTATGGCGTGGATGATTCCTCATCAGCAATGAAGTAACATGTTTTGCAGGTGATCCTGCTAAGTTTAACTTATATGTATATACACGAATTATGAAAGAAAATAAACCTATCGATTTAGCATAAAATAGCAAAAAAGGATAAAATGAGTATGTTGGGAACCCAGGTCTACTACAAACAAAAATTTGGAATCAAAGGTAAATAAACTTTTACGTACAAATAACTGTAGCCTTAGGCAAGATTAAAATGTAGCTAAAAATAACAGCACAACATTACAACTCTCTGAATCACAGTATTTCACTCTTGACAGAATATTCTTTCTTGAAGATCCAGTTCCTGCAATCCAGAAATTGCGTATGAAGTTTGGCTTTCATTTTTACAAGACAAATTTTAGCTTAAAAAAAAAAAAAATCACCTCTATCACTGAACTCCTGAGACTGAAGATGTTTTATCTACTTCTGACAAGGCACAAATACCAATTGCTCAGCTCCTGCGGAAAATGCCTGAGCAGGCTTATGTACAATTTTATACACAACTTACTCAGAAGCCTTAAACTGGGCGTCCAAGGGGCACTCCAATCCCATGAGAAGTCTCATCTCAGGGCTGAATTTAAGCCACTGCTGACAAAGGGTGCAGAAATGGCTTCCTCCTCTGACAGCATGGTCTCCCAGACAATTTCTTAAGAGGACCCAGAAATGCACCTTCTTGCATTTCAAAGCTTTCTCAGGTTTAGCCTTTCTGAAAGCTGATTTTGGAGGCTCTGATCCAATGCTCAGGGAAGCAAGTGGAAAGACACCAACTAACTTCAGAAGCCTTTGGTTTGGGTTCTGCAGTTGCAACAGCTATTCCTCATTAGGTGTTACATTAAACACAACACATGCCATAAGAAAGCCTGTATTATCTCACTGATCAAAATCACACAATCTAAAAAAGATCTTAAGACAAAACTGCTACTCAGTTGCCTCCTTTCCCTGACATTTAAAGCATACAAAAATATAAAATGTATTCTTTTTTCCTTTACTCTTTTCCTTCTCTTCCTTGGCAAGCATCTCCCCTTGTCTCACTACTTCTTAAAAAAAAAAAAACAAACAAAAAAACCCCACCAAAACCAAAGTATTAATTAAAATTATCTTAAGAGTTATGAAGAAGCCAGTACTGTACTTTCCAAAACGCAAATTAATTGAAGGCAGGGTTAGGTGTCAATATATAGAGAGGGCAATATTTGAAACCACCGACAAAGTTAAATTTCTTCCATCTTTTCTAGAGAAATACCAACTATACTCTTAAGCATCAAATGGTCAAAAGCAACCTGTCAGAGGTATATTATTAAAAGATGGCAGCAGTGCCAAAACCTCATTTGAGTTGCTACAGCCTACTGAAATACTTCTCTTAAGGGCTTTTCCACCTGAGAAAAAACACTTTCTTTAAAAACGCATGGTCTAAACTGGCCTTTGCCTCCATCCAAAGAAATCAAGTGGAGCAACATTTAGACCTTATCCCACCACACACAGCTGTAAATATGAGACCACTGATACCCTTCCTTCACGTGAAAATTTTAAACAAAAATAATCAAACAGACCACTACCAGGAACTGTACTCCCAAGAAACACCTTACTGCAAAATGCACCGAACAAGGAAATCTTACTAGATGATACATGCTTCATCCCCATCATAGGCAACACTGTATACCTTAACTAACATAAACAGATGGGCTTTTAAGATGGGTTGAGTAGAAAAAATTACACCAAAGCAGCCAAAAAATTCAGTTAAATAATTTCAACTCTACACAGAACGACTCAGAGGAACCAAACTCAAGAATAGCAAAGTCTCTTAAATTCCGTTTTAGATGAAGGCGTCTCCCAAAGAGAGAGATACTTGTTCAGATTCAATGGAGATGCATCAGCATGTCAAAAGGCCAAATGCAAAGTTTATAGGATTTGACGCAAGTGATAAGTTGCTAAAACTAGTCATAGGAAATAACAACTTGTTGTTCTTCTTATAGGATGGTACTTCCTCAAAAACTTGGAATACATAGCCTTAATCTCACCCCAGAAATAAAAGAAAAAAGGTGGAAAGCAATGGTCTTCAAGCTTTCACGACCAAAACTAAACTACTGAAAGAACATTATTCACAAAGAACATCCCTAAAACACGTGAATTGCTCTTGGCCTTGAATCCAGAAATGAATCCAGAAACATTTCAATAGTATCTTAACATACTCATCATTGAATAGGTTTTGACAGCTAAAAACAACCCCAAACTTTCTGGGAGCTAACTGAAACGTTAAAAAATCGTTTCTAATATGCAAGGCAGAATGCCTTACTTAAGGAATTCTAGACTACAAGCGCAGTGCAGAAAGGTTGGAGTGAAGAAACATGGACTCTATTTTGCACCGGAACAGCTCCTGCTGCAAACTACAGCCAAGCCACATTTCTTCAGCCTAACCAGATGAGTGCAGGATCAATGCTGGAACTGTTTTCTGGTGGAGTAAGCAGCTGTCCAGACACATAAAATTACCTATATCACAGTTCTGCTATGAAATTTGATTAATACAGTACGTTATACAAAGATACCAGGATTTTTAAATGTTTCAATGTCTGAAATACAACAGTTTTCCTGTTTTTTTTAAGACTTATGAAATGAAGTAACTACCCATTCTACGACTGTCTCAATTTCAAAATAATTGAAGTAGTAATGGGCTAGTCTCTACAACATCTACATGTAGGACTACAAAAGAGCAATAGTCCATTTGCAAACAGAAACTGTTTTTCAAATCACCATTAATAAAGCATCTGAGCTCCCGGGGAACATTTATACCACCTACGTTCAATCAATTTTATATTCATTTGTTTTCGGTGACGGTGCGCATGGAGAAAAACAGCCTGCATGCTGATCTCAGTGCAGTATTTCTCAGGTTGCTACCTTTTTGTCCCCAGTATGGTTAGGTGGCCGCTGACAGGGCTGGGGCTTTAATAAAGCCGGGAGCACAAAGCCCCAAACTGCTCTTGCTGCTTTCCCACAGCCCCCTGTGCCAGGGGTGGCAAAGGCCTTTCACGGGGTGCTCCAGGGACTCCCAGCTGCCGTTTGACATGCAAATGGCATCAAAGATCTTTCAATCCCACCTCAAGGAGGGAAGATAAAGGCGACAGCTCCCAGAGGACCTCTGCTCCCAGAGTAGCATCCCTGCATCTCTTCAGGATGCTGGCACTGCTGCGCATGAAGAAATCATCCTGGAGGTTATGTGAAAGACTTAAAACAAGTGAGGGGAATTAGAGAAAGGGGCTCCAGGCTACAGAATTCTTCTCCTCAAGCATAACAACAGAATAACTTAAATTGTCTGCTTCCAAATGCTTGAATACAGAAATACTTTAAATATATATATACAGATGTGGTGCAATTCCAGCATTTACATTTTATTTAGAGACCCAATGCAAATGGTAAAAGCCACATCTGAATTACAGGCTCCAATTCCTCCTTGTGTCAATCCAGCTTCATGAGCTAGTATTTTCCAACCAGTTTCAGGGGAATTCAAGCACTGTAAACCTAAGCAACTTCACAGACCCGTAAATCATCCGGTAGGTAGCTTACAAGGTTTCTGGAGTTTCCACTCTTATCTTCGATCTGAACAAGCTGTATCTCCCTTCCATATCATCCAAAATCAAACCATAGTTTTTTTTCCCCCTCCAGTTTCGTATGACAATCTAAAGCCAATTTTTTTCAAATTTGAGGCTGAAAATTTAACTGTTACCCGAAATAAAAGTTGACTAATTTTCAGAGACTCTCAAAATACACAGATGTGTTCCCAAGGAAAGAGCACGTGCTGATCCTGGTTTGTAAATTAAAGCTCTTATGTTTAGGTTGCTAAATAATGATGCCAATATGTTAAATAATGATGTTCTGAAGCTTAACTTCAGAAATACAGGAATACACAGGAGAGAATCTAGGTTAGGAAACTCTGAAATTTGGAAAAACCTGGGAAAAATACCCGACTGTGAAAGAGAAAGAATGGTGCGAGCAGAAATAGAGTGCATGAACAGATCCTACCAACCATAGCTCCCATTGGAAAAAGAGCTTTCAACTATTCTCATTTTACATGCTTTAAAGCAAAAGAAAAACTAGAGAAAAAGCAGCAGGTTATTTGTAAAACACTAGGAAAATTGATTTATTATCATATCCTGTTCGTTGCTTTTCAGTCACTGGACTGAACATGACACGCTACTCT
Organism: Dromas ardeola; assembly: GCA_013398915.1. Lineage (NCBI taxonomy): Eukaryota > Metazoa > Chordata > Aves > Charadriiformes > Dromadidae > Dromas > Dromas ardeola. The sequence goes on along the minus strand of VYZM01017111.1, from coordinate 157,505 downwards.
GTAACGTTAATGACAAAATCAGATAGCAAAACAAAATGTGACCAATTTTTTGGGATCAAGCATTAAACGCAGCTTTCAAAGAGCACCTTTCTTGCTTGCTCCTGAGATATATAGATGAGATATAAAAGTAAACTATATATGTTTAAATGTCTACACCTAACAAAAATTCTTTTTTATCTTCCAGCTACACAGGTAACCTGCACAATGCTGCATACGCAACACTGCAAGTCACCTTAACCTTTCCATCAACACCCTCATTTTCCTTTCAATTAAGTTTCATTTTGGTTATCGTTCACATTACATTTTCTTTCTGGATGGCAGAAGCTGAAAGTCAGTAGTGATGTCTCCATTTGCCCAGGAGTTAAAACTTGGAACTAACTCCACAACAGGTTAAAGGAAGGAAGCGTAAAATCAGATGGATGGCTGGAGGTTGCACTCTCCACTGCAGAAGCATCCATTTATCAAGCTCTTCACCAGAACCTGCACTCCTACATGGATGAGACATACACAAAGCAAACTGAAGTTCAACTTATTCACACACTATATGAGCCAGAAGAAAATAAAGTAAATGGGTGCTTTCCCCAGCAGCCAGGAGCCCTAGCAATTACTTATTAGCTCAAAATAAAAACTTAGCCTGACACACCATCTCTTTACAAATATGTACCTTTCTCTACCTGTGACATGCTCCTTAAGGTAGAACATAAAATGCAATAATGGCAAATGAAAGAATAGAAAGAGATAATAGCAAAAGAGCCCGTGCATGGACCCTGCAGGAAATGTCAAGCAATTATGCTGAAGTCAAATGTATATTAGTGATTTCAATGTATCAGATTAATCTTTCCCAAGACCTTAAAAAGCCCAGCTTAAAAGGAAAGCCTTTGTAATAACTTCTAAACTAATATGCAAAATCTTTCCCATTATTCACATGCAAGCAAGCACGCTCTTGGCATAAGTATTTCATGTTTTGCAGATGGATTTGAAGGTCTAACTTTTAAAGACAAAAGAGAAAGTTTAGTATCAAACCACAGCAGTGAACTAGGCACAGTACTCTACTGCAGACATTAATACTGGGAAAAGAGTGAGAGCACTAAAGATGAAAACTTCTAGTGCTTCCTTATTCAGTATATGCTGGCTTATTTTCTTCAAAGGACTTTTAAACTGCTCTTAGCATAAACAGACTACTATTCTCTTTCCCTTCTGACATGAGCAACTCACCTACAGACAAGCCAAAACCCTCTAGTAGAAATGCCAACTCTGAAGTTGATCATAATTTTCTCATTGACTTGACTGGGAAGAAGGATTTCACTCAAGGATTCTCCTGATAGATGGTTTATGAAGTTGTCATCTATCAAACATCTGTAGCATGACTTTCCTCCAAAAGGCAAAGAGCTGAGAGCACAAATGCATACAGTTTAGAGGCTAAAATCTAACAGAACTGTTAATTTTGCACTCAAAAAGCGCACAGCAGATTACAGGTCTTTCTCACCCAAACTGACACCATTTTTGATGTACACATCACCTTTTAAGAACACGCAAGTAATTTGAAATACAATATTGCCAAGCAACTCCATGTTCACAAGAACAGGCATGCGCACTCAAGCATCCCAATGTAGGCCAAGTGTGTCACCTTTCCATGGCAACGCTCTTCGTGTCCACTCCAGCAAGTAAGCAAGCTTCCCTATTTTTCACCTTTGAGTGCAGTACCCACCTATTTGCTAATAAAATAAGCTCTGTTGGGTCAAGGTCACTTAGAAAACATTTTTCCCTTTTGTTTTACCTGCCCTAAATGCAAATCTTTTGCCATCCTGCCCCTTGAATCTGACAGCCCAAGTCAATCAGTTTGTTTCCACCAAAAATACTACAAAAATGCTGAAACACTCCTGCAAACTACAAGAAACCTGTAAATTTTCTTCTGGCTTGTGCACTGATGAGTGTGCACACCTTGGTTGTGCACTACAACACAATGGCACAGCCAGAAGACGCTCCCTTCCAGGAGGGTTCCTTTCAGTACGGGTCCTTCAGAGGGATGCAGGAGTCTGGGAGCAAGGAGAAACAACAGCACAGGACTTCACTAGAAATGCACCAGGTAGGTGCACAGGAGGGAGTCAAACGCAGTACAGTTGACGCATCTCCTATGGACGCAACTCTAAACTGGATTTAACCAGCACAGCTTCACTGGCTTCGAAGGACCTGTCTTGATGGATGCTTGCTGAAGACTTGGGCCTCAACAAATCCAGGTCTTTCCACAGATAAAAATGGAAAACGCTCATTATAATTTTCCTAACAAGTAGGATGTCCCCACAAAGCACTTCCTATTTTCTTATTTTTTTTTGTGTTCAAAAAATAGACAGTACAAAAAAAAACATTTGTCCAAAAACTTGCAGTAGTCTCCTTGTTTCTCCATATTTAAATAGCGCCATTGTGAGATGCGTAACTCTTAGCATGTACATATAATTACATTTTTCCAGCACGTGCAACTGGATATACAATAGCATAAACAAATTTTATAATCTGGTACAAAATGAAATTTATAATTGCCAAATGCTCACTCAGTAGCAATTTAAGTACGCTAAATAAATCCTAAACATAGTTTATTACTTTACTGTGAGGGTGATGAGGCACTGGAACAGGTTGCCGAGGGAAGTTTTGGATGTCCCATCCCTGGAAGTGTCCAAGGCCAGGCTGGATGGGGCTTTGAGCAACCTGGTCTAGTGGGAGGTGCCCCTGCCCATGGCAGGGGGGTTGGAACTAGATGAGCTTTAAGGTCCCTTCCAACTCAAAACATTCTATGATTACACACAGAATTTTAGCATCATTTATTTTAAATGCTAATGAGCAAGGACCACTATTTCTGAAAGACAGCACAGAAGCCACAGTCTTAGGGAGACTCACATGAGCACTGAGCAAACCAAAGGAGCAACTGAAAGTGAGCATAACTGTGCCAGATCACACACACAGCAAACAAGCACCTATCTCCTGTGAGTCACATGCGTATCTCGAATTAGCTGACCCCCTGGCAGACTGAAACAGGTATCTTCAACACTAAAAAGCAAGAGGGAAATTTATTTTTATTAAAAAAAAAAAACAAACCAAACAAACCAAAAACAAAACATAAAGCACCAGAAACGTAAAGCCTTCTGGTGTTAGCTTTGACAGACAGTCTCTGCAAATTGGAAACAAGGCACTTGAGCTGCTACACAAATCAGTGTATTATGTGAACGTATTAACAATAGCAGGCTTGTTCAGCTCTGTTCTTTAAAACATGAATAATTTATTAATGGTATATGAAAGCTGGTAGTTAAAAACTGTTTCGTTCATTGACAAAAAATAGGAGGCCTTGCTAAAATATGGTGAAGTTATATGCATTAGATTAGCAGCATTAACCTAATTACAATACAAAATTCTGAAACAAGTGGAACAAAACTATTGGATTAAGAAGTTGACAGAGTCCCCACTCCCACAGCTGAGTTGCAATAAGTTTTATTCATATGGGTAATGCTGTTTTATATTTAGTTAGTGAAAAAACACATTTTGCTTAAAACATCTGATGGATTTGAAGATATATAAAAGGTATCCTGTATGGGGGGGATAAACAGCACCATGAGTGAAACTTCTTTCCGTCTCCAGTCACGACCTCATGACTCAGTATACGAGTTAACAAATTCAAGATTAAAGATTTTAGAGAAATAGCACCAAATTATCAAGAAAAAGAAAAGTAATTAATTACCAAATAATATCAAAGGGTTAAAAAGTTTCCATGTTTCTGAAGATGATGAAAATAAAGTTTTAGTAAAATACAAGCTATATAAATGCAGTAAAAGCATGTAATAAAAATAATGAGAGGACATAGAAAAATACCAGGAAGAAATGAAGGACTAAGTCTATTAAGACATGGATTGCTATCACAAAGAAAGAGGTAGAATCTGTGCCACTGGGTATTTACAGGACCAGAAACTTAACAAAAAGGGAAGTGTTAAAACTAGCCTATGCTGGAAGAGCAGAGGACCAAATATTTTAAGAGGTTTCTTCTTTCCCAGTTGTTTATGACAGTCTATACTACACAACTAGGCATCAACAGGAAAAATTAAATAAGTCAGAATGCTACACTTAACTCATATTAATAATTCATATCTCTAATTAACTCTGCACACATATTCATAGTTACACAGTATCACAGAAGAAGGGCTTCTTTTGTTTGGTTGGTTTTGCTAAAACTCTTAATTTATTGCAAAATGAATGATTAAAACTTCCATGCTAAAGTAGTTTGGAAGGACAGAAAATAACACACAACCCCCCCGCCCCCGCCC
>VYZM01017111.1:100039-153160 GCA_013398915.1 Dromas ardeola | reverse complement strand
GAAAAAAATTACTATCTTCATCTCAGAGTGGTACTGGTGAGAATAAAGCTTTGTAGAAGGCTAAGGAGAATATGAACACATTGGAGACATATACAGGACCAGATATGAAGCGACTAATAAACCTCACCATAGACTTGCTCCAATGGCTTCTGATCTTGAAAAAATACATTAGCCAAAGAAAAATGTCTGGTATTTTTACTGTTACAGGACTCATGAAAAGGGCTAACAGGTGTTTTTCCTGCAGTCCCCCCTACCAGCTAATCTTACCTCCTTACAAACCACACTCCGTGTCTGCATTTCTAAAGACTTATTTCAATGTCAAGAAAAGATCTGTAGTGATCTGATATGGTATCTTCCCAATGTAATTTTTGCAATTTAGTTGGCAGTTACAGAGAGTAACCAGACACATTAATGTAAGAAGAATATAGAAAGGATTCACGTCTTAAATTCAGAAGTTAGTCACAAACTTAATTTTCACTTTTCACTCGCCCTGAATTTTGGCATGGTCATGGACTATTGTATACAGTTTCCTCAGCCATGACTTTGCAAAGACCTTTATGGAACTTGTATCCTTTATTCACCTTGGATGCAGCAAATGTAGGCTGGCTAAGGGTTTTCTGTTTGCCTTTTTTTCCACCACATTTCAGCCTCCGGCTTTCCACCAGCTTCAAGATTGCTGGACTTGGACATCATATCAACACTGTCAAACCAATGCATAAAAATAACATTTGAGACCTACAAGTAAACTTATTAAAGATGAGAAATTCAAAGGACTTAACATTCTGTCTAGGCATCACAGTTCATATGAGGGTATATCCCTGAAAGAGACAAATCTATGCAAGTCTGAATTCATTTTAGAGTTACAGTCACTAAAAGACCAACCAAACAAAAAAACACACACCAAAAAAAATAATTAAAATTGAAGTGTGCGAGAATGAAGCAGGTCCAGAATTTAGGGGTGTACTCCTCTTCGTCACAACTTCTACCGCATTTTAAAACAATTTACAGTTGCACACTTATACACAGCACAAACTGTACAGCCTAAAAATGAAGACACTGAAAGAGATGCTATAGTGCTATTATTCAGAATAAAAGACACAGTAGTTGTGAAATATCTGGTATTTGCTTTTCCCCTAGGATGGGCTGCCAGTCCACATTATATACATTTGTTTGAAATTACAGGAGTGCTTAATGTAATAAAGACTAAAACCTCTGTTTGTATTGTTGCACACCGTGTGGAGTGGAGTTCTGGGGAGTCGAGTACACATCCTTTATGCTCTCAAGTTTCTGAAGACAAAAAGCCACAGGTTGTTAAAAATTTGCGTGCTATATAAAGGGTAGTATGGTAAGCATTTTAATGCATGGATTGGAAATTTTTTTTTTCCAATAAATACACACAAATTACTAACAAGAAAAATAGATTAAGAACCATAAAGACTGTATGGTTCATTATTAAGAAGTATGCTACACACCATTCAGGTTTAGGCATTGGTGAATGCTACAAAGCAAGACTTCTCTCCTGGGAGGTGTAAAATCATTGCAGTTTGCTGGCATGTTAACTCCTCTGAGACCCTGTTCCAGAGAACAGCAATTGCAGCAGCAGAGTGCACCAAGCAGAACTACTGAAGTCAGTTCACATGCTTCAAGTTATTTGTATGCACCAGTGCCCTGCTGGATTAGACTCACAACAAAGATCACTTGCAATCTCTCTGATTAATTATACAGCAAAACGATGGCGACTAGTTCGCTTGGAACATTGAAATTTTAGGGCATGTTCACTATAATTAACCAACATTAACTTCTGTCTTCTGGCATAAAACTGAAAAAGAGTATCTCGCATCTTGTTCCAATTTTTTCATCCTTTAATAATGAAGTTGATGTGAAAATAGAAACATATATAATAAATTTAGTGTGCTATTTTGAGAGATTTTTGCTGCAACTTCCAAGTTAATACAGAAAAATATATGGAAGATAAATCCACATAGTTAGAGGTCTGCTCTGTTGGATACATGTAGATTTAACAAAAACATGAGGAAAAAAACCAAAATACTCAAACATGGTAGCTAACACTGCTTTCAAGCATCTTCTATAGCACAGCCAAAATTAACCAGAGGACAAACTAATAAAATTCATTGAAGACAAACTTACGAAGAATAAATGCTATAGTATTATGAAAATAACCTAGTTCAAAACACTCTTCTTAACTGCTACTTGAAATTAAAAGTAGAAGTAACAGACTTCTTATTGCTGTCATAAACCAGCATTTCTGACCCTGTAGCCAAGCAGAATACATCGATCCCCAAATGCCCGCTGGCTGATGTTAACGTGCTGGTAGAGGGTGGGTGCTGGTATACACCCAGCTTGCTCTTACACAGGGTAGGAGGCATGCGGGAAACCCCAGTTCTGAAATAACACTCCAGTTCATGTACTTGCATTTCCAGTCATGTTGCCTAACCAGCAAACACAACCCACTGCCACAAATCACTAGAAATAACAGCCTGGCACTGAAAGTTGCAGGATCCCCATTTGGCCTGGAGCCTGACAACAGCTGTAAGCAGAAATGTAAACGAGCAGCACTTCTCTATTTCACTCAACCGATGGTACCACCTTTAAGACAGCAATATAAGTTTTTCTTCCTGATGGCAAATCATTACCATACCCCTAGAAGTAAAGACATCAACAGCAGTACTTTGTTGGACTGCATTTATTTTTAAGTTGTTGCATAAGCGATGCTGCTAGACACGACAGGCTGGATGGAAGACTACAGCAGAGCATTTCCATCAGCTGAATTTCTGGAACCTCTCTTGACAGCTAAATTAGCCTTTGATAGCAGCTGCAGCTCTTTTGAAAGGAAAAAAAAAATCCCCCACTCATTCCCACTAACCATGCCTTGGCTTTGGTTTACAGAGCAATTTTGGTGCATGCTAATATATTGTCCTTTTGGAGATAAATTAAACTAGAAGCACTGCTCCAGCCACACACCAAATATGTTCCAATTCCAAAGGACAAAGTGAAAATGTTAAATGTGAAAGTCTTGCAAATTAAGTATAGCTTCTGGATGAGTTTTTTTTGGGGAAAGGCTAGATACTACCACCACAGTTGCTTTCTTATACAAACCACCATCTATTTTCCAAGGGAGATACTGATTTTATTTTGTTTATTTTAAAAGAATACACACAGGTACACAAAGCTTCTGAAAACTCAAACTCCACCACCAGCATCTGTCTTTGCTCCAGGCCAGGCTGTGCCAGCCTAGCAGAATGCAGTCTTGAAGCAGCAAAAAAATGCAGAAAGAATCAATTTCAGACCAAATGCTCTTTACCAATGCATCATTTCATGAGGCATTTGGAGGTTCACAATCCATGCCAGCAGCAAAACAAACATTTATGAACTAGCAGCACTCAGATGAAACAAGAAAAGTCAAACTAGCACTTCTTTGATGTATACTTTTCTTCTCTAGTGTAGGAAAAGAGAAACCTGAACCTAACTTCCAAGCAACACTGAAAAGATCTCTGTTAGCCTCCATTCAGCAAAGATAGAGCTGGGACAGCTATTGCTCCGCTCTTTTTCTTAGCATATATGTAAAGCGTTACAAACCTGGTAAGTGGCTTGCAGATTACTCATAGTGCTTCATATTACTATTTTTCCTCTTCATTATTCTAGTCAAGAAGACTGCTTTGCCCCCTCAACCCCTGGCTTGGGCATGAGGTTATTGCGGCAGTGTGACAAGGGAGCTATTTCTTAAACAAAGTGATATGGCACATCTAAAGACAGTAATAACTTGGGATTTAGATGTTCCCCATCCTTTGAGAGGACTGGAATCTCAAGAGAGGAGACACAAACCACATTTCACATACCATTAAGTTAAATATATATATCTCTCTCTATATATATATCTCCATACACACACACACCCAAGGAGGCTACACTTTCTACGTAGTTACAAATGTAAAGACAAAAAAGAAAGTATTTATTATGGAACAAGTAATGTAACTACGTGTAATGCTCACACTGTACAGAAAAGAAATAACCTCAAAATTTCAATAGGGAAATTGCCAACTGAAGGACACAGCCCAAAACATTGTCTTAAAAAAAAGAAAATGACATAAAAACTCCTGTTGTTGAGGGCTGCCCACGTATCCCTCCTGCAGTCAGTCAGAAGGTGCTGGCAGGCAAGCTCTTGCCAGCCCACCACAAGCAGGTCCTTCCCCTGTTACTACCCCGCTGCGCATCAGAAGAGAAGAATCATCCCTGCTTCCTACCTGGCAAAAGCCTTCCAGACCTGCTGACCCCGCTCACCACCACGGGCAGATTTCAGCCTGTGCATCCCATGCCGCGCAGAGCACCCGAGCCACGGGATGGGCTGAGATTTAGGGGGCAGCCTGTCCCCACCATTTCTAATAGCCTATAAAGAGTCTCGGCCACTACACAGTCTGGTTTCGACCGTCACTGGCAACACCTGAAGGTCTCTTTGCCGTGAAGGAAGACCTGACATTCAGAACTGAAGTGTAGGGAGGGCTCTGCTCCTGAAAATGGGGCACTGGGACACCAAAAGGCCATCCTGCCTTCAGCTCAGGAAGGTGAGGAAAGATATTGTTGCTGGTTTTTAAAATCTTGTTCTAGCTTTTGCCCAATTCCTTTAGATAAAATTGCTAAGTACAAGCTCTCTTACTGCTTCTGTATCCTTTCAAGCTTTGAGAGCAGTTGTACCTGGCAGGTTTCAGTGACTGTTAACGCCAAGGAAGAAAATAACTCCCTTTTGTACACAGACCACCTGTACCACCTGTTAAGCCTTATGGCAGCTCTCCCACATAAGCGGTCATGAGCGGTCACAAAGAACAAACCTTTTATAAAAGAAAACGTAAGACAACATCAGCGCTGCATACAGCTTTAACTGTAATTGCACTCTCCTCCATCTTAACCTGTTTCTACTTACACAAGAGGAGAGATTCGATTTCCTTTGACAGGCAGATCAGCCCACTAGTACCCAGCTAAATGCTTCAGCAAGGAACCAAATCTGATTGCTATCCAAACCCTAGGAAAGCAAAAGGGGTTCAAAGGAGAAAATGTCATACTAATTTATTTCTTTCTGCTCACTCTGATCCAGGATGTATTTCACTAGCCTTCTGAAAAGCTAGTAAGGGAGGAAGCAATTTAGCTGTAACAAGACTCTCTTGAACTTCAGTAATATAATTAGCAGGTAATCAGGATGCCAGATGCGTGGCATCAACAACAAAAAATAATTCCACAATGCTTTAGAAAAATTTACCAGTTGAATTTTTACAGAGCTGTTGCATTGCTGTGGCACACCAGTATATAGCCTCTCCAAATTCAGAAGCTCATGTACTTTGAAGGAGCAACAAGCTCTCTGCTCTATTTAAAAAAGAATGAACTATTTCAGAAAATGGAGACAAATCTTCACCTGGCATAAGGGTCTAATGACCTACCATAAAGTTTCTTAAAATTATGACACAAACAAATCAACAGATTTTACAAAAAATAACGTACAAGATAATCAGAGTTGAAAGGTACTGATGTAAATTTTAATATAGTTTATAGTAGTTATTGTCCCCTTACTTTAGCTATCAGGTTCTCTTACAGTAAATAAGGCTTTTGAAATTTATATGAATTAAGCTTTTTCTTTTCTTTTTTTTTTTTAAACAGTGAGAACAAGCAGCAATGTCACTGCCCTACTGTTTCTTCTAGAAGAATTCTCCAAGGACCTGATCGTGGCTTTCGTTGCTCAGCTCAAGAGAAACACTCGAGTGCCCCCAGCTTCTAGAAAATGACAAAGAAAAAGGAGGCGAGGACCATTCCTCCTTCAAATATTGAGATTTAACTGATGGACTCACTCACTGCCTTCTTTCATTGTTGTCCCCTTCTGCAAGCAGGAGTACAATACTTGACTTACACTGAACAACCTCGCCCTGCTGAACACGGATGTACCGACAACTGCATATGCTATGTGCCCACGTGAACCCACAAGAACAGGTGATTTCTTTTGAGTGTCATAACCCTTCCTGTAAGTGGATGACTTTGTATTTTTTCTATCTGATTCCCAAAACGTGATCCACAAAACCACTGTATCCTAAAGCCAAAGGGGCTTAAATTATAATACTGTAATTAAAGCGTATATAGTATAACAGCTTCACTATGCAGTTGCCTCAGCGTAATGTCAAGTTGAGTAAGCAACTTTTATAAATAGAGCTTAGGGATCCCCTCTCCTACAGAGTTTGGGTTTTATTTGTTATTCATTAACTTGTTAAGACAGAAATAACATGGGCAGGGACAGAAAGATACTTGGAGGCAACCACGGAAACTTGTGTGTCAGCCAGAGTGACTGTACATGTCCCCACGTTGCCAAGGTGGTCCAAGACGACACCTAACAACGTGATGCAACACACTGCTCTTCTGAGCTATATACTCGTCCAAAGACGAGCAAGTGTCAGCTCAGCGCACATCAGCTCACACATGACATGTAACACACTCAAAATACCATCCAGCAACCTCAGACAGGTTGCCAGTCTGGTCATAGTAATGTTTCAAAGCTCCAGCACAGATCTTTAAAATCCTTACTCACCCGAGCCCCTGGAGGACATGTGCTCTTCCAGAGCACCTTCCACAGAAACACAACCTACAGCACAAGCAAGGACCCAACCTGAAGGGGGCTGCAGAATGCAGGAATGGCAGGACAGCCATAACAATTTGGCTTTAATGTTGAAAATTAAGCTTTAGAGAAGCAAATGGGCCTCATAATGCCTTCCCCCAGCCTCTTATTTAAGGCTTCTACAGAAACCAGTTCTTTGAACGGCTTCATAAGGTACCTACATAGAAGTAAAAAGAGAGCGGATGTACACACCGCTGTGTACGTCTCCTAAAAGGAGGGAAAAGCTGAACAGATACTTTCTTTCTGAAAAATCGGATACCTAAACAATTAGTAAGCTACAAATACCTGAATAGGTAAAGGTATCATATGAAAAAAGAGAAAAAAGTAATACAACTAGGTCATTCAGATTGCAAAATCCTTAGCAATATCATCTATTTACATTTAACTTTTGGATCACACACGTGATTTCACACACATAGAGCACACACAGAATGGTTTGAGTTGGAAGGGACCTTAAAGATCATCTAGTTCCAACCCCCCTGCCATGGGCAGGGACACCTCCCACTAGACCAGGTTGCTCAAAGCCTCATCCAGCCTGGCCTTGAGCACTTTCAGGGATGGGGCATCCACAGCTTCCCTGGGCAACCTGTTCCACTGCCTCAGCACCCTTACTCATTTTATTTCAAGTAACAATGAAGCCTCTCACCTTCCCAATGTTTTAGCCATCTCTAGACAAGGGCATGAAGAACCAAGCAGATGATATTTTACATATACCATATCTCCACTCCTGACTGGTTTGCTAGACAGCAGAGAATATTTTTTTATATATATTAATTAAACTGTAGAATATTTTGACTACCACTTTTGTGTAACAATACAGAGAAGAAAGAGACTTGTACAACTCTCTGGATTGTGATTTGAACAGTAGAGAATCGATGGGGAATGGAGGAGGAAAAGTAGTAAATGAGGTTAACCTGAATGAAATGGACTTCTAAGATAGCATACAGCATATACAACGGCCATGTAGAGCTGCAAATCTGAACACTACAGTCCAAAATCCAATGTTTGGCAACTGAGGAACTTAGGTTTTAACGTGGCACTTCCCCTGCAATAAATTGCCTGCAGGAGGTACTGGCAGTCACGCATGGTATATCTCCAGAAGAAGTCCTTGGCAATAACCTCCTTTTGGAAAGATATTCGAACAGCTGAACATGGTCTTGAAAGTAGACTCAGAAAAACAGCTCAAATACATACGCTCTTGCTAAAGCTTTTCTTGCATAACCTTTCTACCAAAAGATGTACATTATCCCACTGAGTAACTACTGTCCTAAAAATAAGAGGAGAGTGGGGGAAGAGTTCAACGATGCACTGCACCAACCAACTTCATTTCAGTAACAGAAATGTAAGAAAGTTAAAATTACATTTGTTTAATTGCTGCTTAACGAGAATTTTCTCCCTGGACCTACATGCTGATTGAAGAAACAGATGTTTTACCAGTCATCCTTAGCAACCTCTGAGTGACAGTTCTGGCCCAGAAGAACATCAGTAGGTTAGCTACAAGTCAGTCTGGTGGCTTCGCCTCTTGTTAATGTCACCTAACACTTGTTATTGTAAGACCCTACTCTCCACTGTTTATTTTTTTTAGCCAAACTTCAGTCATCTGGTCTGCCGTCTCTCGTCTCTTCTCTCCCTCCTGGGAGGTAAAGAGGGAATCGGGGAAAGATAAGGTGGACAAAAATGGTTCATTCTGCAGAACAGAGAAACATTGCTTTGTCCCTTTTCTCCTCTACCAGAAGGCAGAAAACCTAGCTACCAATACAGAAAAACCTGTGGTTTCTAAAGCAAATTCCCTCCAGCACCTGAAGTTAAATCTGAGTTTGTCTATGTCTACATACTTTTGATATTAGCAAATAACTGAGACAACAACTGGCAAAATATGAATTCCTGCAAAGGATGTCAACGTTCCCCTGCCATCCACTAGGGCAGTACCAGCTATGCCCAGTAGTCCACGACAGAGATTCACCTAAGACTCCCCCAAAGCACTGCACCCAGCCTTGGGTGCCACACCACAGAATTCATCAGAGTCCTTTCCACAAAGCTTTGCAAGCTGAACCCAAAGTCCTCTAAGACTTCTATGCCATACTGAATTAAGGAATATATAACACTGCATCTGGGAATCCCACTGCCTACCATCACTCTGAGGTTGTGATTACATCTTTCAGTACTTCACTACTGCCCATCGATTGCCCGCAGGATGGTGAGAAGTGTGCCGTGACCCACAGTACATGCTTCGCAGGTCCTTCTCACCCAGCATCTAATGCACACAGGGACCTGAAACAGAAGGAGCTAAACTCCATAAGCAGGTACCCCCATTCAGTCTGCCTTTCTTCTATAGGGTGCCTGGCCAAGAAGAGACATACATATACAAAAGCTTTGAAATATACCATAATAAAAGCTTGGAAGTCTACCATAATTCCAGTGTTTCCTAACTTTTGAGGGTTTAACTCTTGACCTTGACTGTTTCAAATATTTTCTAGATGTGTAATTAGGCATTTAAATTACATATACTTTCCTTATTTAGTTCCCCTTCCTCTAACCTCTGCCTATGTTTCTGTAGTCAAAAAATGAGTGCTTTGAAGCAGGGATTATCCTTTTCAAGTATCTGGAAAGTACCTTGCATGTAAGTGTATAAAAGAAATCATAGTAGAAATATTGCTTTGTTTCCACTTTTATACTCCTTCCTTTTGGTGTTACAGCCAAAGACCTCCAGGAAGGTAACTGTTGATTCCAGCCCTAGTCATTTATGTAGTGTCATGCAATACGTTTACCTCCTGCCCTAATTACCTTACTCTATTTCAATCTCTTTCCCAAGTAGTTGTCTGTCTGTTACGGCAGTATTTTACCTCTGCTCAACTGACCTGTCCTCTAGGAGTGAGCCTGTATTGAATTAACCCGGCTTCATTTCAACCCAGGTATCCGTTTACAGCAGCACTCAGGGCTTCTCAACTAGCCCTGTCACATTTCCCTCCCCCGCAGTGACACCATCAGTTTTTCTTAACACAATGAGGAAATCCGCGTGTTCCTTTTGGATATGACAGTGACCAAGACCACTCTAATGTATATATAAAACCACTTACACATTTCTCATCCTCAGAGGCAGGCATTCCTGCAGGGATTAGATTGGGAAAGGAGGGAAGAGTTGGTTGGGTTGGCTTTTTTTGCCCTGAGTTAGCTTAGTAGCCTCGAGTGTATTTCTGTATCCTCATGTGTCACTGTCGGTGCCAAATACCCTACTGTAATACCAGTGAAAGTCTTCACCAAATTTAACCGCCTTCACAGCTGCTCCTTTGGAAACCTTCAGGGTATGCAACACGGCAGCATCCAGCAACAATCCCTGTCACAGTTTGCTCAAGGCAAATTCTCCAGATTCAGAAACTCAGGACTCTGCTACCAAGTCGTAGCCTCTTCCTTCCCATCACTCTAGAAGTTTGTCTGCGTGCTTCTAAGTTGTCAATATTCAATGCACACGTCACATACAATGCTATGCTGTTTAAAATCAATGCAATGAGAATATACTCAGAATAAAATGAGATCTGCAGAATTTCTTAAGAAGAATTGCTGCTGGACAGAAATGTCCAATCTGAAATTTGAGCACAAGACTTTAATTACTCTTCGACTGTTGATCTCTACCCTAAGCGTGTTTATACTGATTTCATTGCACCCTGAGATTCCACGTTGAAAGCTCCTTGCTGCTTTGAACCCAGGATCTATAGAGCAACAAGCTCTGCATAAGTGTTTTGCATCTCTACGTGATAGAAATGACACACAGGCTGTACCAGCTTCCCAGCTGACTTACAGGAGAATTAGTTTGCACAGGCTGAAGATCTGATTCAGCACACACAGCTGTTCCCAAACTTAGGATGCCAAGTGAGGTCAGCAGTAATTAAATCTCAGGCTGCATGGCAAGCAGAAATTCAGTTTTATCCAGGATCTACAGGGTGAACTTAGCAATTCGTAAACGCGACCGAAAGCAAAAAAAAAGGGGCTATTTCTATGTTCATGTATATTAGGTAGGAACTTTATAGAGGAGATTACGTAATGCGGGCTAGCAGAGGACTGCTCTTGCAGGATGCCCTTTTCAGTCTTAAATTCCTGCATAGAGACCATCAGAAAAGAAATACTGCTCTGAAGTGATTTTTACTAGATGTGATGTAGTAAACTAACTTTAATACAGAACAGTGCAAAATATCGCAGATTTCCCAGAGCTCATTCTTTATGGCACACAGGTTTGAAAACACACACAAGTTTTCAAATTAACATCCATAAACACTCTCCTGCATAAAAACTAAAGCTACAGAGGATTTGTTTTTTCTTGTGGAAAGCAAAGCTCATACCTCCTGAGTAGCTTTATAGTTCTGATATACGTAGCAGATTTGCAGAGACTTTTTTGAGAGTTTCCATGGTAAACTGATCTCTTCTGCATAAAGGGTGTATCAGCTGCCCTCCCTGCTCACTGCTAATTGCCCTCAACACCCTCATACTATTTTGTGCCACTGTGGGACAGATTTACACATGAAAACAGACTGTAAGGCTTTAGAATTTTCAACTAATTCCAAATGGAAATTCACAATTACCGAGCAACTAAGTAATAAAACTGAAGTCATCAGCATGTTGTCTGCTGGTGAACAAGTACCAATGACTAAAGTGCACAGCTCTAGGACACTGCAAAGCAGAACGGACCAGCTTTTTCCCCCATTTTCTTCTGTGGGTGGATGGTCAGATTCCACCTTTCCAGATCAGTATCTTACTGAGTTTTCTTTTATTTGTGCAAACCTCTCCTTCAGCAACAAGAAACAATTCACCCCCTTCCTCATGTGAGACCTAAGGATAATTATGGTCCACTTTCAAAATTTACAGACAAAGGAAAAAAGCTAATCATAAAAATACAAGTATTTGACAAACCAAGAGACTGATTTTCAGACAAGCGAAATACCCAGAGCTTCAACAGAAATTAACGCAACTGTTTCAGGCTAGAAACTTAGGAAAAATCTTTTCATTTTCAGAGTGTAAATAACAAGAGGACAATGAGATCAGGAGATTTTCAACATGTTAGACAAAGCAGGACAGAAGAAAAGAATTCTCTCAACAGAACATTTTTACTGTTTGGACAACATACTCCCAGCTTGCACAAGTGATGCAGATGGCTT
Organism: Dromas ardeola; assembly: GCA_013398915.1. Taxonomy (NCBI): domain Eukaryota; kingdom Metazoa; phylum Chordata; class Aves; order Charadriiformes; family Dromadidae; genus Dromas; species Dromas ardeola. The sequence continues at coordinate 141,346 of VYZM01017111.1, read as the reverse complement.
TTTCTTAATCCCCAGAAGTTTAGGAGCTACCTGAAAAGTACTAAGGAGCGAAACGCATAGTAATAGAGGAGTGGTGTTATTTCTGATACGGTAATGAACTCATATAGCAAAGACCTGTTTTATGTCAAATTATAGTCATTATACTAAGGAAGTAACATTAATTAAAATTTACTGGTCATGTTCAAGTAATTTTACTGAAAGGGAGAAAAGCGATCTCAAATTTCAGCCAAATATACTGAACTTTTTTCTTGAGTCTGTAATGGATTCATGAAAAACCAGCAATGATGAACAAGCAGAAAAAGGTATTAGTTACATTTTGATTAGAATGGAAAACAGTTGTGTGGTAATTAATCACATTCAAGTTAAGACAAGGCCACCCTGACACAATGAACATAAGGGTTAGTTCTGGCTTCTTCAATACACCTGAACATGCATCAGGTTACACACCTTTGTTTTCACATCTGAATAGATGTACTAAGGCAAACTCAGACCTTCATTAACACCTCAGAGAGTCCAGAGCTAAAATTATATCCAATTTATACTTATAAAATTTTAATTCAGAATTTAGCTAACTGAACCAGTGCATGGACCTGTGCTGATCACCACAATCAAAGAACATGAACAAAATGGTAGATGGAAAGGGAGCAAAGTTTTATAACTCTCAGCTACTCAGAGTAGGTAAGAAAAGTTTCATCTGTGAAGAACTGCCAAAGGAGCAACAGACTGGATGATAAAAATGACAGAGGGAGTTCAGTGCAGTGAGGTGTTACGCATTTCTTTAAAAAAAAAAAATAAAATCACCCAAACTTTCCATATAATTATGGCCTTGAATTGAATTTTATCAATCAGAAGGTGCTCAGATAATACCAGTTCCTCAGCAACTCTGCTTTTTAACTGTTCCAGAGCTAAATGATCGTGGAAATTATTTTAAAAGGAATACAAAGCAGAAAGCATCATTACAACACTATTTAAAGAAATTGTGTGCCCACATTTTCAATAGTGGGTGCACTTGAGGCCCCCCAGTCTCAAATGCCATAGTAGAACTGGAAAAGACAGAACTGTGACAAGATTGGTTAATGGCAAATAATTGTTGAAGTGTTTTAAGGAAGCATCACGCAGTGAAGACAGTGGAGGAATGGCCACCTAGGTAATTTCTAAATCCTTTACAGGGGGTTCTCATCCTTTACAGGGATTTCCACCCTGTGAAGAGATGATCTGGAGAGAGGGTGGAAGTGGAACAGAGAGAAATGGCTATTGAGCCTTCAGCAGAAGGCTGAAAGTGAATTGGGAATTCCTTTTCCAATACAACTACAGGGTATCAAATTAAAGTTTCAAGTCCAAAGTAACTAAAAAGAGCTGGTCCCTCACCCGGAGTGCAGCTGAACTGTTGGAACTTATACCCGTGGTATTTTCTACATACTAAAAGCCTAAAGGGTGTCTGAAGAGCAGCTGGGCATGTTCCTGGAGGAGAACCCCACGGAGGGTGACCAGCTGTAACGACAGCACCTCAAAGTCCTTGAAGCACAAAACTGCCAGAGGCTGGAAAGCAATCTCGTAGAATTCTCACTCTTCTTATATTCTTCAAATCAGCAACTGTTAGCAGCTGTTCAAGAAAGAAGTGGAGGGATCGGGGAACTGGCCTAGATGGACCTTTGATCTAATCCAGCAAGGCGATTTTGTTCTATAGCCCATTTGTGATTCACTTCATGCTTGCCCACTCTTCGTAAAGATGAAAATCTTTCAGAAGTTATCCATTGGAATAACCTAAACATTTCTAGAAAATAATCCTCTACAAAATAAAGCAAGCACCTTCATAGTTTCTTTTGCTCACACAAGATAACATAAATTAGCTCTGCACTTACTTGCACTACACCTGTTGGCCATATGTGCTTGCAAGTGTGTATTTCATTAAAGCACAATAGCAAGACAACGTACACACACCTTCCCTGCAACCAGCTGCCTCATGAGGATGCTTGGAGTTATTTCCAACTAAATTATTACCTGTTTATTTTTACAAAACTGCAAACCTGCAGCAAGCGGTGGATAGATTATTATTCTTTCTACTTGGTTGCTAGAGATTAGGAAGCATTTTCATTTATTTTCTTTTTAGAAAGCAGAGTAAGTTTTTATGCTTTTATCTCACTGGTTACCAAGGAATGCTCACACAGATCCTGCCTGGAGACTCCCTGCACACCAGTCACACTGCATATGCGATTCAGCTCCTAAAAGCAACACTGTAATAGGTTTCAGGAGATAACCAGGGAGAAAGCATACTTAAAGAAAGATGGCAATAAAAAAAAATTAAAAAAAAAATCCAGGCTGGAAGTTGCTAGAGCTGGAAGCAGAAAATTGTGTGTCTTAATAATCAACAATTGTTTTGCAGGTGCCTAGAGCTGTTCATTCATTCTCTGGAAACATAAGCAGCACACCACAACCTTCCTACCTGTGCAGTTCAGAGCAGCCAAAGTACCAGGTGGTTACCTAATTCAAGAGAGCATGGACAATAAACATAAGACTGAGAAAACTGGGCTATTCACTAACAAGTCCTTAACGGAATTCTTCTGAATCGAAATGGAAAAGAAACACCTGGCCTCAGGAGAACCCACTTTTCCAAGATATTTAATTTTCTTGTATTTGACCAAGACCCTTCAAGGAAGTGAGCCTGAGAAACATAATCTTAATTACATCAAAAAGTTCAGTCACTTGTAGTGACACAAAAGTTCAAAAATAACCAGTCACTTGCAGGACATTTGAGGAATCAACGAAAGAAAACGAACATTGCCTTGTTTACTGGCACGCATTTTGTTCAGTTCAATTTAAACCCCTGAAAGCCACAAGCAAGCTGCTCGTTTTATCAGTCAGGAGGCAGGGGCTCCGGTTCACGGGGAAGAAGCCAGGCACTTCTTTCTAACACCAAAATACTCAAAGCCCAAATTAGATATGGCACTCTAAAATGGCAAAGACGCATCTGTAAGCAAATACTTCATCCACAACAGCTACTTTTATTCAGAAATTAGAAGTTGAGGAAAGTAAATGAAAGAGTTTCCCTGCATAATTTTGGTGTTACTTAACCCCAAGGAACTCATGAAAAGAAAGGGCAGGTGGATAGGAATTCGGGCTCTTTGTCCAAACCATGCTACTGTTTTTCTTCATAGAGAAAACAAGCTATCCCTGATAAAAAGTATTAAGGCTGTAATACACTCTTAACATCCCATCAAGGAGGTAAGAGAGAGAGAAAAGTGAAAAGCAACGTTGTCATGCATGTGCAAGCACGCAAAGAGTGGTACAAAACCCCAAGAGATATGATGAAGTCACTGGGATGTAGCTGGGTCACTGCAACGCTGACTGTGGTATCATGCAATGAAGGCAGAATTGACAGGTGAAAGTCACAATTTCACTATCTACCAAGAAGCCAGCGTGAAAGGGGCAAATGCTGACATGCGCCACAGCCACCTCTGATAAGGTATCGCATTTAAATGCCCAGGGCGTGCAGCCACCCTGAAAATAGACCCCTTCGTTTCTTGGTGGGGAGGGGGCAAGTACAACTGCAGCCTACAAAGTGTCTGTCTTCTCCTTTTCCTTGTTATTCATAGGAAACACAGAAAAGATCTTTCCAGCTGGGAGTTTAATGCCTAAGTACAGCTGACCTGACCCTCGAAGGGAGAGATGGGCGAAAGCCTGCGTGCGTGGCGCCTGGGCTGCTGGACCTCCTGCCACTGGCCCATCCGTCAACAGGCGCCGACAGCCGCCTCGGGAAACTGCCAGCTGCATGGCATCAGGCTCGGGAGAAGATCAGGCAATACGAAAATGTAACAGCAGACGCAGGAGGAACACAAAGAGAAAAGAAATCCTCCTTTTCAGTGTTGGCAGCTCGGCACATTGATGTGGCAGGGTCTGTAATGGGGGAAAGCAGCTCACTTGCTCTGAGGGAGGTTTTGCCAGAAACACCATGCTGGGAACCAGAGTAAAACTAACTTTCCCATTCTCCTGGCATGGGTGCACCTGCACGTCTGAGCTCCAGGAAACAGGCTGGTACAAATTATCAAAAAGCACCATCTCATTCCAGTGTAAGACTGGTGCTTCATAAGGGTAGAATGGACCAAATCTCACACCAAACCATTTTATGAGAAGTGAGGATTTGCCCAGAAAAGACACTTGTGCTCCAACATCCAGAATTTCTGTTGCAGTTCTAGCCAAGTGCTTGGGCACAACCACAGAGCAGACATTGTCTCCGTTTGCTTCTGCCCATACGATGGGCCTGAGAGCCAATGGAGGTAACGCACAGCCCAAATCCCTGAATCTTACTTGCCCTTACCAAACTTCATTCCAGCATAACTTCACAGGAGTTATTCCAGTAAGTAAATTTACATATACACATTACATGTTAGATCCTGACAGAAACTAGGAAAAAAGAAATCAGCACAACTCTCTTCAGAGCTTGGCAAAGAACCAGATTTCACTAAAAGCTGCTGTCATCCAAGAATGACTATCAGGATTCTGAAGACACAAACCAGAAAGGGACAACGGAGAGTACGTGTACCTCTCAGCCAGGCAGTTCCTCTCCCTAATCTGTTCCCTTTATGGTCAATGGAACGAGCAGTTCAGGGCAGGAACATAACTGAGATGCTCTGAAGTGCCCTCCAGACGGACTCTGCTCACCGATGACAGAGGGAGCCTGGTGGCTAACACAGCCGCCAAGCCGCATGCCTGGCGTGACTGGGAGGCTGACAAGAAGGGGACTCGTGGCAGTGATACAGCAGTAAAGCTTCACCTAGAAGCAAAGTTATTTTCCTACATGCCACATGGTTAAGTGCAACTCAAGCAATATGAAAAAAGAACTACGGCCAGTGCCTTGATGTTCTCCGTCAGATGAATTATGCTTGAAAGGCTCCTACTCGTTTCCTGCAACAAAGAGAAGAGGAAAGCAGAGAAGAGGGAGAAACTAAGTCCATGTTGTTGGGTTTGGTTTTTGAGGGGGTTTCCTTTTGGGTGTTTTGGGTTTTGTTTTAGATTTTTTTTTTAGAGCAAGTCTGTATTCTTCATAAAACAGATGCAATTACAAAAGTCCTCATTCTGTGTAGCATGTGCTTTTCTTTTTGTCATTTTGTTTTGTTTTTCCCTACAGAGAAATTTAGGAACTGTTTGGGCATTTCTGTGTTAGGGTTGCTCACACTTCCTGCCTCCTGGACAAGCATCTCCAGGGGCCAGCTGGAAATGGTACCCGGCACCCTGAGGTAACAGGCAGCTAGTCAAAACAGGTACTGCCAGCTCACAGACGGTCCTCTAGGTCCTTCAGTTGGTACTGAATTATATGTATTTTACTGGTTTTAAAGCAACAAGATTCAACCTCATAGTGTCCTCATCACTTGTACTAACCTTTGGACAAAAGCGCAGCGTGTGCTCGCACACGGGGCTTTAGGGAGCATCCCTGGGGGCTCCCTGGTCCCAGGGTAAACCACCCCGGGGAGTATTACAGTAGCACCTGGCTATTCTGGCAAAGATACAAAGAGGATTTAATTCCCTCACCCACTCTTTTGTTATCTCATATATTTTTAATATATTGGGAATTAATAAACACTGAAGTGAACAACATATGGCAGAACTCCTTTACGAGAGTTTTAACCAAAGTTTTTCAGGATACTGTTACATATGACACTGGACCTTTCATTGCAAACACACCCACATTTTCTACAGCAAGTTTTTTCCTCAGTGCAATTCCAAGCATTTCAGCATGACGGCAAAAGAAAAAAGAAGTAGGAAAGCCTCCCGATGTGTTTCTGATGCAGTTACAGGGAACCACTCACCCATGCTCCTCTAAGCAGCAAGAGGCAGAAAAGCAATGACAGCTGGCTGCCGTCTTGCCGGCATCGTCACTATCCTCCCCCTGCCTGGAACAGCTCGTCCGGCCCCCACACCCTGTGGAATAAGCTCTAGTGCTAAAAGGGCTGAGGAAAACCCCAGCCATCGAGCACGGGTGAGATCAGACCCAGGCCTCCTCCCGTGCCCAACCTGCCGAGAAGCTTTCCACACTCCCAGCTGCCCGTGTTTCACACAAAGTCAAGCGGTAAGCAAATCTCTCCAGTGGCATTTGATGCTGAACAGGCTCTTAAATGGCCAGTGAACCTAAATTTAGTATTATGGAAGAAGTGAGGAACACATCCAACATTTATATTTTCCTCCTCAGCACATCAACAAGTTAACTTGATATGCCAGTTTTAGACATTCTGAAGTTATAACTGGCTCTTAAAGCTGAAGTATAATCCTTGTCAACAGCCACAGGGAGAAATAAACCTGCAGAAACAGATATAGTTTCTTATTTTATTTTTTTTAAAGCACACAGTTCACCAACACACTCCTCTTCGTGTTTTAATAGTAAGAGCAGAGCTAAATATTTAATGTCTGAAAGGTTAAAAGAAACAGGCTATATAACTTCATACTTACCAGGCTCATCTCAAACTGCTAAATATGAATTGACATGGCTTCTGACATCCTACTACTTACAATAGCATGCTGCTCAGCCACAGTAACTTCTCCCGGGATTTTAAATTAAGAGGTTGCAACTTTATCTCTTTGGAGCCTAAATCTTTACGTGCCTTACCGAGTCTTAAACAGGAAAAAATGAGAATTAAAGGAGATGTTATCATTAATAAAATACAGATCCTGTAACATCAAAAAATAACAAAACAGAAAAGGGTAGCTCATGATTAGAGTAACACTTGAAGTCATGAAAAGCTGTGAAATAAAGGAAATATTTTGCATACATTTAAGCATTTCATAATGCTTAAAATATTGCCAATTAAATGATCCAAAAAAAATCCCGTCTCTCTCTCCCTTTCCCAGACAGAGGCACCATGGTGTCCTCAACTTCAATCAAGCTTGTACAAGTAAAAAACCATAATGATAACGAGTGATGGGATTTCTCCATCACTGATGGCCACATCTGACTGTGGCATGTCCTGATGCCAAGATGAGCATTTTATCTAAATGTTCCTGAAAGCACCATAGCAATATTTTGCATTACATTTTCTTCTTGACACTGGATGGATTTGGTGGATACCTCCTTTGAAAGTCTTACAGAAGACAACATATGTTACATCAGGGAACTGTGCCTCCTATTTAAATAAAGCTCCTCAGGCTTTGGAGTATTTCTTTCAAGAAAGAAATAAATTGAGAGGCACCCAATTTACAAATTAAATCATCTTAATTTCTACAGAAATAAAAGCAGCTGCACATGAGAAAGATGAAAAGGATCTAAATGAGAGAGGAATAGGATAGCTGAAGGCAAGGAAAGAACAGTACACATTATTTGAATGCCACGATGAAAACTCGACAGAGAGCAACTTTTTCTTGACTGTTGAACTATGAGATAGTGCATTTAATTTTACATAACAGTGAAGAAAAGTTAAGAAACCAGATCAAAAAAAAATCAGTCCAACAGTGTTATAGAACCACATGTATTTTATATCACCTTCCACTGTAAGATCTTGAGTTGGTAACGAAACTTAACTCTCAGTACATAAAAGGACTGAAACAACACAGACCTAATCTGAACAGATGATAAGCATATACTTGGCCTTGCAGTGAGCTCACAAAAAGTTAGCAAGTGGCATCAATTTGAAGCATTGTTGACCATGAGTTTGCACATTTTGCTTGCCATTTTTAAAGATAAGCAGACTGATAATGTTCAAACGTGCAACTTCTGACCTTGTGTTTCAATGACATGCACACATTCTCTTTTTTAAGCTAAAACAAAATAAATCATCATAAGGCATACTGAAGTATGCATTTGTCTGTGGTGCACAACAGTGAAGTAACAGATCGAAACTGTCCATCAGATAGCAGAAACCAGACATGCAATGAATGAGAAAAACCCACCATACAGGAGAGTCAAGAAATGTTTCCCTATTTACTGCACAGCAACTCCCTCAGTAATTGACTGGAGGGAAAAAGCAGCCCAGATGCTCCCTAGACGTGGAGAGGGGTTTGTTCAGTAATTTGTCAGTACTAAATGGCATGTACAAAGTTTGCCTTATGTTAAAACTCTACCCTTTTGCAGGGCTTCCATTCAAAAGCATTATATGTAACGGACTCATTCTGAAGAGAGGTCTCCTTTCCATAGTAGCACGATTCCTTGCTTTAGGAACCATTTCCGCTCTCTTCTTGCATTAGAAGTATGTTATAGAAAAACAAACATAATTCAGTTCTTCCTCTACCCAAACACTTGGGGAAGCAAAATCCACAACTTGCATTGCAGCTACTTCCAGAATCATTACCTTCCTTGAATTTCAGCAAATCCAGAGCTAAAATCTACAGCTGAATAAGACAAACAATGTCACATCTCTAAACACAAAAGCTAGTAGATAAAACCAATATATTTAATATTAACGCAGCCTTTAGTATATATGCTTAGAGACTGCTGGTATATCAAAGACAATCTTGTCCACCTTAGAACATCTCAAAGAGGTAGGAACTGTATTTACTCCTAATTCCACTTAAGTAAAATCAGTGGCAGTGCTGAGAATGACATTCTAAAAAATATCAATATTTTCTATTCCAAACCCATGGTTTTTAAGTAGCAGTTCCTAATTTCTCTTCCATTGTTTAAGTGCTTCATTTTGTTTTATTGATGCATCTCTAACAAGTTTTTCAGGGTAAATATTAAAACAGGCTTGAGTGGCGCACAGTTTCAAGAAAACTAATCTGAACCAAATTCATTTGTTTAGTTTATATCTTCCATATAGAACAGGTTTAGATAGAGGCAGGGAACAAATCATTCTGTTCTCTTCTGAGCGTAAAGCTAATTTATTTGAAGATATTTAATACGAACTTAACCTTTTTTCCCCAGTTGAAGGCTTGAATGTGCTGTGCTTCCGTCTACAGGAAAATTAATTCAACTGTCGAACATTGTCTGAACACGGATCAAAAGCTTAAAAACTGCTTTACCTGTCAATACAGAGAAACTATAAAGTAAGCGGGAAGTGCAGACACCTAAAAAGGGAAACTACATGAAAACTAATGACAGCTATTGATGTAAGAGATTGCAAGAAATTCCTACATTTAATGAAACTTAGCATACCCCCTTGAAAACGTAGGGACTGTTAAGAAGTAGTAAATGCAAATTTTTCACATTAATACCTGGCTATATAGCAGTAATGATTTCTGTAGAATACCACCTTCGTAGGATGGCTACAGCCACCCCTCTCCCACACTGGTCAGGGGGCCAGCCAGCTGCACCAGTCCCAGCCAGGTTACCCAAGAGTCACAAGGTGTGATTTGCAAAGACTGATGCCCAGGACAACCCCCCAGGTGAGAGAAAGGCCACATCAAGGAAAAACACTGCTGAAGGGGAGCTTTGCACCTCAACGCAGACCTGCAAAACCTGAGTTACGCAGCATCATGGCAGCAGAACAAGCTGATGAGGTTGCCTTGATCACAACATCTTACGGCTTTTCTCCAAATGCCACCCTGCCCATCACGTACACACACAGAGACTTCTCGAAACATTTAACCACAAAAAGCTCCCACAGGTCCTGCAGGACCAGCCTTGGCAACATCTGCTCTAGAATTGCAACAGGAACATCTAGAGACAATTCCTAGGCTGCATTCTATTATTATTGGGCAAGTATTTCTCAAAATCTAGTTGAAGAACATGGAAGTAATTCAAAAATGCTTAAATCATCTATCAAAATAATCAATTATTTGCTTGCTTTTATAAAAAAAAACCAACCAAACAAAAAACAAATCCACAAAGATGTCACTATAGTAGATACTACTGTTACCAGTTATTTCCAGAGGAGTCCATTTTTGGAGTCCATTAATGAACAGTTATAAATGGCTTAAAACGTTACAAAATTCTTCTCACTCATTTCAGACTTTAATTTGCAATGTCTGATTCTCTTTAGATTACAAAAAGGTGGTAAAACTAGTCCTAACAATAGCAACATGGCTATTTTAGACATGAAATTTTAGAAACGAAATTTTAGAAAATGCAATTGCCATATACTCCAGTAATTTCAAGTTAATTTCCTAATTAACTTAATCCTCCTTTTTTGTGAAATTTAATTATCCGATGTACAGTCCTTTCAAAGCACTAGGTAGATGGCAATATGCAAAGAATAAAAGCATTAGTGTATTTTGCTAGAATTTTCTAATCTTCAAAAAGGCATGTGGTTACACTGCATGAAAAAAAACCTATCCACTTATAAAGTACCATATTACCGACATGTGGATTTTCTTTTTAATTCATTTAAAAAAAATAACTGAAACAAGTCTAAATAGGCTCCTGTTGGGGGGTGGGAAGCAATCATACTACTTATTTTCCTTCCTGGGTTTCTGAGGAGATCGTTTCCTTTAAGATACCCACCGAAGATGACTCAGGATTTTTGTTTGTTCAGAAACAAGACTTGTTTAAATCTCACTATGTTTTAAGAGTCAAAAGTAGATTCCTTCTCCCTTGCAAATTTTTACATATGTAAGAAAATGGAATCATTACGGAAATCTAAGTTGTCAGAAAAAAAAAAAAAGCCATAAAGAGGATATCCCAATTCAAAGACTTTTCACTTGATTTCTGCAGTACTTCCCCATGTGAGTCCAGTCAGATAAGCTTTCACATTTTAACACAAAGCATCCCAAGACAAGAAAAGCATCCCACTAGCACACTCCACAGCAGTCCTTTCAAACTTGGAACAACCCCCTTTAAAGCAGGAATCCACCGCTTTAAAAGCAACGACCCACTGCTAATGGAGGCTTTATCTGCTCTACAGCTTCTTGGTTCCTCTTGCTGCAAAACCTATTTTAAGGATTGCAATTTAAATTTATAATTTAAATGCAGAGACAAATTTTGAAAATTTCCCTGCTTTGTCTCAAACACCTTCTCAAACCCTGTGGGACCAGCCCAGAGACCTCCCGGTGATATCGCGAAAGGCAAATCATGGGTTATGGGGAAGCACCGTGGCTCATCCCCAGAAAGGAGGCTGACTGAAAGCATGCACGAGGACTACAACAGAAATCTAACATTTCAGTTTAAAGAGGTGTACATTTTTAGAGTAAAACCACAAAATATTTATACAGATAGATTTTCACAAAGCAATCTGATCTGGGAACCAGGGGATTTTACTTAGAGCATCTGTGTTCCACATTCTCAGGCACGAAATTTTAAATAATGCTAAAAAGCTGAAAAAGGTATTTTTATCACAGCCTTTGCAGCTATTTCATGTTTCACTCAAATTGAAAAAGAGAGCTGAACCAGACATCTCCAATCACATCTGGAAGCAGGCCCCAGTACTGTGTGCATCATCTTAACTAGAACTCTAATTATTCTATTAAAAAAAGCCTAACTCTTTAAAAAAAAATCCCCCCCAAGCTCTGGCATTCCTTTTCACATTTTTTCAATTTGTGTGATGTCAGTTTACATCTAATAAACATGTTGTTTATTATCTTCATTTAAGCCAGGACTTTTACCAAGTTACAGCAAGAGTCATAGGAAGCATATCATGATTACAAATCCATAATGCATGCAGGATCCCTGTGCAGCACCATTAAATCCATTAATCATCATCTTTTCTGTCCCAATTATGCTGAGAAGATACTCGATAAAGCAATTGCAACTCACCTCTCCCTCTCTCCTTTACCATCAGTACAAAGAAGGCAAAACCACAGCACTTCCGACAAATTCTCAAGGCACCTCTTTTGTTCCCTTTAAATTAAATCCGAATCGGTTGCCCGTTTTGCTGAACTGCTAATGCTCTCCACATGTTCCCTCTTCCAAACTGAAAATGTTTTCTATTAGGAATGCCTAACGCTGAACAGAAAACTGTAAAATGCCCTTCAAACAACCCAAAGTACCTCTCTTTCTTGAGACTTTCATTGGAACATATCAATCACTATTTGCCCAAATGAAGAGCTCACAGTGCCACAATTAAGCTTCCTTTAGGAAAGCTTTTTAATTAGACTCTTTCTCTTAGTGTAGTCAGAAAAATAGCTGTTTATTTTAAATTTAATTTAATGAAATTTATTTTAAATTAATTTAATTAAAAATTTAAATAATGAGTTATTCCCCATTAAAAAAAATCAGAAAGTTTTAAAGTATGAACTAGAGGAGTTGCAGAGTGTCCACGGCTATGAGAGATGCTCCGGCACTCAGCACACTGCAAACACATATATGCCAGAGAGATGCAATTTGATAATGGTATTGTAGGGAGAAACATCTCAAGTGAGACAGTACCAGTAACACAGGTTGTAGGCACAAGCTTAACTCTGCCCTTAAAGAGTGAAACACAACATGGTTTCACATGTTTCCTTAACCAGAATCACACTGGCATTTCTACACTTTGATACTAGACTCATAAGAGGACAAACCACGCTTTTTTCCACATTTCTGTCCATGTATCCTAACTTCTTTGCAACAAAGTGCCAGATACAGTTACAGACTCGAGACGTGACTGCCTTCGTGACAGCACTGTGGTTCCACTGGGGAAGAACTTGCATCTCCTTGGGGAGGGACTGTTCGTAAGGCTGTTCGTTGTAGCAAAAGGACGAGGGGCAATGGTTTTAAACTAGAGCAGGGTAGGTTTAGATTAGACATTAGGATGAAGTTCTTTACAATGAGGGTGGTGAGACCCTGGAACAGATTTGCCCAGAGGGGTGGTGGAGGCCCCATCCCTGGAGACATTCAAGGCCAGGCTTGATGAGGCTCTAAGCAACCTGATCTAGTTGAAGATGTCCCTGCTTACTGCAGGGGGGTTGGACTAGATGGCCTTTAAAGGTCCTTTCCAATCCAACACATTCTATGATTCTATGATCTCAAGCACCTGGAGGGACAGGTCCTACCAGAAGGTTCAACAGATGCATAAATAGTTGCAGAACCTAATCATATCTGCTGTAATACATGCAACAAGTCCACATAATGGATAACAGAGGGGAAAACTGTACACGGAAAAAAAGACTAGCTGCATACTTCAGCCATTACAGGACAAATGAAAACAGCTGGCTTCTACTAGCCTCCTAGTTACAACTAGCTTACAGCTTCCCTCAGGTACCCCAGAACAAAAGGAGCTCATGAAGATATTTATGGCTACATTTCATAAAAGATATCAAGAGCGAGAGAATGTCAGAAAGACAATCCAAAGAGCTGCATGGAAAGACTGGGTTATTGGTGCCAACACTGCTGGTTTCAGCAGATGCCCTAATAACAGAGGCTAGGAACAGCCGCCGTGGGGCACGGCAACTATTGTGTCACAAACTGGGGAATGATCCACTGCTCAGCACCCAGGGAAGGATGGGGAAGGGCTGGCATGCTGTAGATCGCTTCAGCACTGTGCTCCGGTAAATCAACAACTGCCCATGTGCAAAAGGCAATAGAACAGGATTATAAAATGGTTGTAATGACTAATAATGAAGGTATATTATACATTTAGCAAGACTCTTGCAATAATATACGTGCACACTGTTTAGGGACCTCGCTGGATCAAGCTATGAAACATAATACACGCAAATATCTATGCAAATTATTTTTAATCTATAGACAGATAAATTTTGCATAAATACAGGAAGGAGCTATAACCATACAAAAATGTAGTTTTATCCTGCAAAAACATTTTAAATAACCAATTGGGGGTGGGGGGGATGTTGGGTGTGGGCTTTTTTTTATTTTTTTTAAATAATAAACTGACACAAAGGAGAAATAAAATTTAAAATACACCTTGCAGCATTTGCTGACCTTCCAAGCTACAACGCTCTGAGTAATCCCAGGCCAATACATGTATTCAGAATTACATCAGCCTTTGTTATTTGCATTCTTCTTGTATGACATTGTATTAACATCTGAAGCTTACGTCAAACTTCTTTTGTCAGAATCATTCTAAGTCATTGTCACAGGTCCCTGCCCAAACCTCATTCTCAGTATTGAGAGCAACACTTCTGACTCCCCATCACAGGCATAAGTGTTTTAGAAGAGGACATGGGACTCTCTTGGGCTAGATACTGCGTACAGTTATGTAAGGGTAAACAGTACCTTTTCCCTCAGAGACCACCTCAGATTTTGAGAGAAAACTACCAAAAAGCAAGGAACAGAAAATGAAGCAGCAGCCGCAAACGAAGCTGTCCAAGCACGGACATAATGAATAAACCAGGTCATTCTCCAGGAAGAGTGGAGCTTTTAAAGATCTTTAAAACTTCACTGTCAAAGAGTTGCCTTGACTAAAACCTTCTATTTAGTTTCAGGGGCTAAAGTTTTTGGCACTGCTAGTGTTCACCCTTGTAAAGCTACATCCTCATTTACATTGGGCTTTACCAAGGCTTCAGCTAAGCCCTGTAATTGTTAAATACATACAAACTAAAATTACGTTAAGACACAACTAAATACAAACAAGGAAATTCATACGGCTGCCAAAAATACCAGAAAGACTTTTCCCACAGGGTATTAACTCACAATAAATCTAATTTGAATAAAAGGTCAAATTTGACAGATTGTGGGGAAAAAAAAAACTCAAACAATAGACACTACGCGATTTAAAGATTGATCTCCTCCACTAAGGTCTTTTAACAACAAGTACAAAAGTATATCTGTACTTTTCAATTAGTTATGTTCTATGAACAAAACTGGTTTCCACAACGGTCTTTTGATATTAAAAAAAAAAACATTGTAAATACTGCTAATAGTTTGTATTAAAACCACTTAAATTATTTTTTTATATTACCTTTTAATTAGTGCTGACAATTTAATCAGGATCAAACCAAAAATGGGAAAAGAAGTAGAGGGATATTTAGAAGAAAATTTGTTCCTCCATGATAAAAGTCCTTAGTGTGAACATAAGACAAGAACTCAAATTGAGAGGGAAAAAAAGGAAAGTATTAATGCATTAAATTGAATGAGATGCTTAAGAGTGACTGGTATGCAGAAAATACCACTCACTAACAACTTCCGCACTGAAGTTATTAAGCTTTATTCGTTCCCTGCCCTGCTTAAAACCAAAAAAACCCACCTCACTTGACATGGGACTTGCTAAAAGCAACCCAAGCCTCATAAAATATTGGCCTGTAGTCAATACATCCTCTGACACTAAACCCCAACGAATTCCCTGGAGATTTGAAGTCACTAATGATGGAAAACTTTATCTGGACATCTGAACATAAACACTTGTGTATTTCCCACAATTTAAAAGTACAACATGTTAGGGAGAAGAAAAAAAAAAATGGTCCAACTTCCAAATGGGAGCGTTTATGACAGGAAAACTATTTCTACACCTCTTAGCTCTTCAGAGGAAAGTAAAACCTTGAATGCAAGGATGACAGGAGGCTCTGTGGCAAGGGCACTACAGAACAAACCACATCATCTCATAAAGCAGTCCTAGGTACCTACGAGGGACTTTGCAGAGTCAGTAACATTGCTAACCACAATGCTTTCCAAGGATATTGTGAAGACTGAAAGAAAATAGCCAAAGCAAGATGGTTTTATTCCACGTAACACCATCTCACATTGCTCTAGCTCCTGGCTTACTGCTCCAAACATGTAACACATCCTTTCACCTCAAAACCTAATGCTTATATTTAAAAAAAAAAAAAAAAAAAGACGTTAACAGGCAGCTGATGTGAAAGTACACACAAGAAGAAAAGTACCCACTGTGCCAGTGAAACAGCCCTCCTATTCTGTGACAAGTTTAACTGGTTACCAAATGAGGCCAGTACTAAGAACTGCAGAGTCCCTGACTCTTTCAAACTATCCCATACCATGTGGAAATGAAAAAGAAAAGAAACTAAATTACACCAAGCTATGGTCTGAAACAAAAACTTATCCTAAAAATCTAAACTTCAACAGGGGGGTTGGAAATTAGAACCAGATCTTGCATTTGGCTTTTCTGCCTGTAACAAACCAAGCCAAAAGCCCATATCCAAACATACCTCTGCTCTAGAAGTCAGAAATCTGGACTCAAGTTTTGCAGCCTGGCTTACACTGTACTCACTGCTGAATGCATCACCACTGCTGGAGAGTAACAGCACCTTCATACGCACTTTCATACAGGAACAATTAAAATACACACACAGTAATATGCCTAATTGCCCACAGTGAGCTTGAATGCAAACAGATAACAACAAAGCAACCACACATGGGAAGCCCTGAATCTGGTGTGCTCCGATTCCTCGATGGCTGCACTCTGGACAAAAATTTTTTGTATGAAAATTGTTTTTATAAAACCTCAATCCAGGAAACATATGAAACCTTGTCTTGCTGCACTGGTCTGTTTTGCCAAAGATATTCCCAGACCTAACAAGAACAAGCTTCTCCAAGCTGTTCTTAATTTCATTCACATTTATAAAATCAGCCTAGACTTCGCAGCATCTCTATTTCTCCTCTAATACTTAACACGTAGACTTGCTCTACTGTACTTCCTCAAGCCAACGGTAGTAGAGGAGAATCTGTTCCTGCGCAAGGCAGCCTAGAGATCGCTCTCAATGGGAGGTATTCGAGGAATTCTGTAGGTTGCTTATGCTCAGTTCAAATTCCCAGAAAGGCCGTTTCATAATGCGTCCTGGGGGTAGGGGAAAGAAGTTTAGTTGTATTTAAAGCCTGAATCCTCCAACAGCAGTAGCACTGTGGAAATAATACAAGACTTAGACTTTCTTCTCCTCCTTTTAAGGTAAGTATATATATTCCTAAACCTCAGCTGTAATCTCTTGAAACAAGACCAGCTATGAGCTAAACATATTAGGGTGTTGAATCCACTATGGAGAAGTTGAAAACAAAACAGGCAACTGTGGCACATAGCTAGAGGATTAATTTATTTTTTTTCAAACCAGTCACCCATAACATCTATCATAATATCACCAGAAAACGAGCATTAGCTTTGCTAACACTCAGTGAAACATGCTGCTCTGCAGAACATTTCAACGCCATCACAGCACATCAGCCTCTGTTTATGCAACCTTAAAGCTCTCAGGACACACACATTATGACTTTCATTAGAGACTTTTCCTCGTGACAGCATTGTTTCAACCAGGGTTTTTAAGACAGTGACACTGTGATAATGACAAATATGTGGCCAAGATCTGCAAGATGTGAAGTAATAAACATTACATGCTGTTAAAATGCAGTAGTTAGCTGTCAGCCAACAATTCTTCAGATCCCCTTCCCAGTTCAGAACACAGTCGTCTTCAGGAACACAAAACGGCTGTGGCAAGACAGATAATCCAAGATTCTCCAAAGCACCCCCAATCATCATACTTCACTGTCAAATCCTATACTTCCCTGGGCTGTTTAACGTACTTGAAGGGTAATGTAACTAGTATAACCTAATTTTAGCACGCAACACACACAACAGAGAAGGATAATGGCCAATAAATTGATTTAACTTGAAACACAGCAAGCCTGATTCATAGTCCCCAGATTTGCTTCTCAGAGATGGATTCTGTTTATTTGTTCTCTTTCAGGCATGTGGAACTTCACTTACCAATGCAGGCATGGACTCTCACCGACAGCTGGGTCCTCAGAATTATACTGTGCTTCTTGCCCCTCCTAAAAAGAGAAGAGAAGAAAAATAAATTAAGGTGTAGGGAGGAGGCAGGGGAGTTGGGAATAAAGGACTGAAGTTGAGCCTAGAAAAAACAGATAGGGAGTGAGAGAAGGTATTACAAGTTATATCGTTGTTTCTCATCGTACAACTCTATCTTAATTGGCAATCAATTAATTTTCTGCAAGTCAAGCCTTACGACAGTAATCAGTAAGTGATGTCCCCATCGTTATCTCAATTAACGAGTTTTTTCATCTTATTTTCCCTCCCTTCTGTTGAGGACAGGGAGTGAGAGAATGGCTGAGTGGGCAGCTGGCCAAGGTCAACACACCACAATGACTCTCTAGGAATCTGTATTAGAGAAGTACCAAGTGATGACTGCACATTTTCATTTTCACAGAAATATTTTAAAGATAGGCATGGTAAAGCATGAAACGAAAATGCAAGGTCAAACAAGAGGTTGCTTACACTTTCACAATTCTGCTCATGTACCCTAATGGGTCTTGAAAGCACAAAGATAGATCTGTTTTTCATGCAACGAGGCAAAACTGAGTCCTCCTTCACTCTGGCACTGTCTCAGTTTCATCCTGGTCTTAAATAGAATGACTTTATCTTAATTAGCTGCTAAATTTCTCTTTTGTTTTTCAGACAAATTAGTATTAGATGCATCTTTTCAATCTGGAAAAGAGAACCATTCTTGATTTTGAGGAACTCTACCTGCAAACTGGCATCAGGACACGGCCAGCACCTTGCCTCTGCACCCAAGCCTGCTCACTTGATGGAAGGCAGGAAAGTAAGAAAAGCCAAATGTCTTTTCCATTTGTACAGGAGCATATTCTATCTCTCCTCTGAAACTCAAGATGCAATTCCTGGACAACCAATTCTAGGCGGCCCTGCTTGAGCAGGGTAGGTGGACCAGATGACCTCCAGAGGTCCCTTCCAACTTCAACCCTTCTGTGAATTTGTTGTGGGAAAACATGCAATAGGCAAACACAGCCTAGTTTGTGTCATGCAAACCCTAGGCCCACTTCTCTATACAAAGTAAAAGCAAATTAAAAACCAGCACAACCTTCCTGAGTTATATGTATTATGATTCTGCCAACAGATTTCAGGGCCAACCGTTTCGCACAGACACCCAGGAGAACTTCCCACTTCATCAGAACAAACCTGCTGTTTTTCAGAAAACAACAACAGAAGTTCTTCCCCGCTTTGCTGTATTCTTGCCTACTGTTGTTTTGAGGAACAAAAATATTTTTCATTAGTTTCAACAAGAATATGCTTTATACCATCTCCCAAAAAATTTGCAGGGAAAGGCAGTGATAAATATTTTCAGAAAAATACCACTCCCAGAATATTGGGGAAAAAAACCCAACACATTAAGCACCTGAAAAAAAATGGGTTAATGTGGAACTATGTACCTGGTAATAAAGGTCTCAGTTTCAGAACTGCAACCTTTCTCTATGGATTAAAAAAAAATAAAATATCAAACTTTAAATGAAATTGCTCTTTGAAGGGTCTGCTCAAACAGCATCACGATAAAGCAAGAAAAGTATGAACCTTCTCTTAATGCTGCTGCTGGTTTGCAGGGCTTTTGAAGTGTCAAGCAGCAACGTGCTGTTCCCGCACAAGAGCTGCCTGCAGTCTGGATTTTAAAGTTTCTGGAGCAATTCCAGGTTTAGGACCGACTCTCTTGCCCACCTAAACTCCTCCTGATGATTCAGTTTGACACAGCCTTTGCCTGTGCTCATGTCCTGCAGATTGCTAATGGCTGCCCCTTCCCACAGGACCGCTAGGACTCCTCTGGAACACTTAATTTTCAAAGTTCCTGAGGAATCTTTGACAGAGTAGCAAACTTAAAATACTAAGACGAGCATCTCTTGTTGATATATGCCCTCACTTACACAAGAGTCCTTATATTTTTACTAGGGTACACTATGTTTCTTTGAAAGACAATAAAATAAAACAAAACATTTCTAAACCTCTGCCCCTCCATTAGTACTTGAGATAAAAGGAAGAAATCTCTCCTAAGGAAACAAAAGAGGAATGGCTCGGGGATTAAGGTCTCCATCCAGGACAAAGAAGGACCCATTTTCAATTTTCCCGTCACCGTATGTTACCTGCACAGCTGTGAGCAAGTAAGCTAAAGCACCACAGAGGTGCCCATGGGCCACATCAAAAGCCAGACCTCAGCTACTCTGATGATGTAGGTTTAGTTTCTCGATGCCTTGTGTCCACCATTTACAAAACAGGGACCGTGGCAGCTGCCCATCTCCTGCTTCTGTTAGGACTCAGGTCTTGTCGAGCCCTTAAAGAGATTGCTGGTACTTGAGCACCGTACAGTCCTCACAGAAGGTCTACACAAGTGATTTTAAGGGGTTGCATAGATTAAAAATTAGTAGGCATGTGGGGCAAAAATAAACAGCTCTTTATTATTCTGCCATTATTATTTTTCAGAAGACAATCTACAGTAAAATATTTCAAGTAGCTGTAAGCGTTACCTTTCTCTCCGAACCAAACACTTTACCAGAAGATCATGCCTTCAAAAATAAGGAGATGAAATGTGGCAACGAAGACTTCTATTTAAATTGGTCTCCAAACACAAATTTGCCTTTTTTTTTTTTCCTCCTAAAAAACGATCGTTGACTTAATGGGGAGAGGTTTCAAGTAACAGAAAGCAAAACGTATCTGCTGCTGACAGGAAAGCACTGCCAACTGGATTCAACTCCATTAAATGTCTTTGCCTCTTCTCTGAAGTGATTATTCATACAGCAGAAGCTAGAAGTGCCACACAGAAAGCACAGAGTGCTGTTTCTACATGTTCCCAAAACTCCAACTAGCTGGATGAAGGACCATTTTAACCTCTATGGGATCCAAAACTGAGCTCCTCTGACATCAAAGGTCCAACATTCAGTTTATCAACCTATTCCAACCTTCTAATTGCCTTTCTTTTACATCATAAATTTCAGGGTCCTAATCAACCAGACTTTTGAACTCTGGTACTCCTGCCAGACACAAATCCTCCAAGATGACAAAATCAGAAAAAGGAAAAATTGAGTACAGTTTGATTTCTTATCTCAGAACAATAATTGTAAAGGGATAACCCAGATCAGTTTTGCTCAAGTTAGCAAAGGAAAAGGAAGCCTACATAAACAGCCATATTATTCGTCTCCTTGAAAAAAATCAATCAACTAAAAGAAATTGCTTATGTCTTAAAGTAACATATAACGGGCATTATCATCATGGTATTCTTTAGTGCTTCAGCAGTCTACAGGGCACAACGTATGATGACTTCGCCAGCTCTCTGCTGAAATCTGTACAGGTCTGTTGTGATCTGCTGCAAGAACTGGACAGCAAGTACTGCTCAGTCATCAGAAAGAGAGAAAAGGAACACAAGGACCTAAGAAATCAACACCATTATAAAATTCAGGCTTACTACAATTTAACACGGTTTTTCACTCTTCTCCAAAAATCTAATGCATGATGGTCCTCAATATAAACAATATCTTTTTTTAGGTAGTTCTCCAGGCTTCAGCAGTGGTGCTGCTTCCCTCTCTACCTCATGTCCCTACAAAGAACCCTGAAAATTTAAAGCAAGATTTACAGCATGCTTTTTTCTATAAGTTCTGTTCTACAGTATTGTCCCAACTATATACCTCATAATACAGAAAATTCACACAAACATAAATTTTTATTATTTTCTCCCATTGGTCACATTGCCAACTTTTCCAGTCTACCAAAACCAATAGCACTCAAACCCCAGAAATTACAAAGATGAAAACTCACTATGGAGACATTTAATGGGGTTTAGACATACTAGATTTCCCACACAGCAGCTAATTACAATAACACTAGTAACATGTAAAACACCAAAATTATGCAATTCCCTGCTGAATGCTTTTCACTATCACGCAGCATGAATAATGTTTTTGCAAAAGGACGATTACCTTTCAAAACTGCTACAGCCACAATTACACACCAATTTAGTGGCAAGCATCTTACAATAATAAATGCTAAAAAAGGGGTAACATTAAATCCATCCACGATTTCACAGCTTCGTGAACTACTGGACAAATAGTATTGAAAAGCATGCCTGTGGGCAAGTTTGACCTGATACCGCGACCAGGGAGAGGGGCTGTTGTGGGACAGAGCATTTACATTAAAAAAAGAAAAGGTTCAAAAATACACTGGGGAAAATTATTTCAAACAAACAGGCTTCATTTATTAAAAACAAAACTTAGGCATGTAACAAAGCCTGTAATCTACTCTTAATTATGGCTTGCAGTTTTCTTGGTATGACTTTTTAAAAAACAATATACGTTCTAGTGAGTGCGACTGGCTAGTATCTATTAAAAATGCCAAGAAGTATTTAATAGAGTTAATTTAATAGCTGCAATTTAGCAGCATTAAAGTAGGTAAATTTCACATATTGTGCTGAAGTCAGATTCCGTTGACACCTATGTTGATATCAGAATCATTACTGCTACTAGATTAACTTCTAGTCTTTGGAGTTACCAAGATACAGAATGTTTTCTGTGTTCAACTTCTCTAATAAGTTAATGTAAATAAACACATGCCAACAGCACTGAGTGCCTGTCTTCTGGAATATAAATGCTTTATTTTTTCATTGTTTATGTACCATATTACAAATAGTTCCATTCAATTATACATTTCCAAGACTTAATTTATATGACATTTTGAAAATAGCACCTAGGTTGGCTGTCTTAAACAGTTATTTGTTCCAAAGTAAAGCCTATGTTTGAGCCTACCAATTCTGAGGGAAGAAGGGAGAACACAAAAAAAATCACACTACCACCCAAAAAAACCATCATCAGATAGGTAGCATTAATTCAACAAGAACGGGTCATGCTACACCCTTCTAGGTTCCTCCTGTTTCACTTTCTACACAATATTTTCTACAACCATGGAAAAAGCCACATGTCTATAGCACAGGGACAGATCAACTTCAAGTGTTTTAACACTCTCTAGCAACATAGTTGCCTTCATAGTAAGACAAAAACCAAAAAAACACTAAAAACCTGTCACAGGTACCTGAATCATAAATAGGTCATAGCAAGCAGAAGCGAAGTCTGGTGATGTTAGAAGCCACAATTTTAGTTCATGAACAACTTAGAGCCTTTCAATCAATGTAGGTAAGTGTGTCTAAGTTCTACTCTTTGCTAGGGTCTGTGCATTCTTCCATATTTTAAATATTTAAAGAATATAAGAAAACTTAACCCCTTAACAGCAAACTTGGATCTGAATCTGTCATGAAGTGCTACACGCATTCATGTGGCTACACACCAAATAAGTGAAGTCTCCCATCTCTGTGATCTATAATTTGGGTTACACTACTAAATCAACCACACTGGTGACTAGACTTTACTTTAAGAGTGATCCATCCTGTTGGGGGGATTTTGCTTTGGTTTTTTTAAACTAAGAGCTTTCAGATCCCAGCTGAGCTTCAGGCACAACAGAAAACAAATTCTCAAAGTTTCAATTTAAATTGGCAACAGCAGCAAAGGGTTTTTAAGTTTGGAGGGACAGAAATTTATTCCCATTGCTCTACTGCACTGGACTAACAGCAGAGCTTACATCCTCCCTCCTCACATCCACTCTTCCTCATCCTGCTTCAGAGAAGCACTGCAAAAAGCGGTCAGCTCATGCCTGTAGCCTGTGCATAACTGGTGGAACACAACATAAAAACCTACATGTTCGATGAAGTCTTACCCTCTTCAGTTTAACCAAATTAGGGAAAATAAAGGTGAAATCAAATGGGGCAAACACTATGGGCACCTTGCATTTTTGCTAGTTCAATTATCATTACACAAGGTTTCTCACTCCCCAGGCCTTCAACACCCACCCACCCCCACCCCCCCATAACCAGTCTTTCACACTATTAGGTTCAATACCAGCAGATTGCTCACAGCAAGGTCAACTCTGAACCGGGTGGTATCAGATCAGCCAGGCATCTCTTGAAATAATCAGATGATATTTTCATCATCCTTCACAACCACCAGCAAAGCAAGCACAACGGCTTACTGAACCAAACTAAACTAACACCATGGGCTGCTGCCTGCTTATCCCAAAGAGGGCACAGGCTGGATAAAAACTAACCTCAACTTAGTAACACTGAAAATGTTTTCAGACTTGGCCAGCATTTAAAGCCAGCCTAACTTGACAACTTATCCTGTAACAAATCAATATCTACTTCTGCCTGATGTAACAACCTAACTGCTATGGAAACCTATCTAACACAGATGCTGCTCTTCATGGAAAGCTTTCAAAGCACACATGCATAACACATGCTTCACGTTTTGTTACAGTTTCTCATAGTGCTCAGGTTTTCATGGTGGACCACCAACCTTCTCCAATCCTGTTTTTTCAAGAGGAGTTGCTTAATGAGAACAGCATCCAACAACAACCCCTAAACTCAAGAAGAAGCCATTGACTCCCATGAGAGAAGCTTGGAAAACAGCATGCCACCAGAAGCAAATGCATGGCAACAGACTTGTCCTAAACTAAATTATTTTGGCAACTGGCTTTCACATTCTCGTTTCAGCACCTATTTCCATCTTCACTTCCCCACACCTTTCAGAAAATGGAAAATGCTTCTGCAATGGGCTATTGCCTCAGTGTCAGTTGCTTCATAGCTTAAGGTACTCCACATCAGCAGTGGAAAACAAACTATTCCTTGTTGAGTGCACAAGGGATGAAATTTTTGCCAGAGTTCAAGCACTCCAGTCTATCAGGTTTTCTGTGAAAAAGATCTGCAAGCCAGCACACACACAATAAGGGAAGTGTTTCTTAACCTGCTATTAATCAGACAGCATAAATCCTAGGCTTTGATTTCAAAGCTGTTAAGATACGGTTTGACTGCAGTTTCAATACGGAGATGTACTTCTCCATTCAACTGCAGATTCAAGAGATTCAAAAAAAATTCTAACACTTAAAAAAATGCTGTATAAAAGCCAAGTCTTTGGAGAGAGCGAGAGCACACATGTGCATGGAGAGAGGAATTAAGAATCTCTCTGAAAGCCATCCGAAAATCTTATCCAAACAAATAACTTTTTTGAAGTTCTTCACAGATCAGCATCCAACAATCGAACTGTCATGTTCAAGCTCATGTTATTCTCATTAAATAATGGAAACAAAGGAGCTCAGGAAATTTTTTAAAGAAGTGTCTTTTAAATGCTAAGATTCACCTCCAATACACTTGAAATGGATGACAGTGATAGAACCCTTTCTGGTAAACGACAGGCAGCTGGAGGCAAACTCACACACTCATCTTCAAAGTCAGTGGATTTTCCTTTCTTACCTCATTTTTTTTTTTCATCTAAAAACATAGCATGAAATCAGAATGTGTCCACATCCTGTTCTCGCAATACACTTGCAAGTCATCTAATCATTTAACATAGTGGTTTGATTCAGAGCATTCCTGGACCATAACACATTTACTAAAGTAACAAACATTTGAAAAGAGTGGATAAAAATAAGTAAACATACAGAGACTATTCAGATGCCTGTTTGCTCTTCGTTAAAAAAAAAATAATAATTAAAACTTGACTAATTCAGGTAAGATAAAATCCCAATGGCATATTCCCCAAACAAAAACTGGGCAGGCAAAATCTTGCAGATTATTAGTGTAAGCAACAGTATGCAAAGAAACAAGGTATGCTGGGACTTGTACGTGTTTTCTCCCCTGCGGATTATTCCAATATTATGTTCTGTGTTTGCCAACATGAATTTAAAAATTAACTGCCTCATTCCCTACTAACAACCTATATACCATGCAAAAAGTTACATGTGAATGCCAAGGAAAGGAAGAGCCCCCTGGCTGACAAACACTTGCCCGTGTAACTGTGCAAATAAGGACGACACACAGATTGTCACTATGAGGTGCTGCTTTTTTACATCCACCTATTCTTCACAAGCGCAACATTCTATGATTTTTTTTCACCCTTTTAAGTGAAAATGAAATAGGATGGAAGCAAGAGGGGGAAGAAAATGAGAAACTCAAAAGGGTCGAGTGAAACATTCAAGGGATTCACCAAGTATGTGTTGTAAGCCACATTAATAGCGCCTAATCATTTATTACTAGTGTATTCTGAGTATATGTCAGTAAAGGCCTGGGTCGAGTCTTCTGCATACCTCACCAGGAGGCAACAAATTTTGCCAAAAGACAATGAATCACTTTCACACACTGTGAAATGCAGCAAGTTAAAATGTGGGAACATTTGTTCCATTTGTCCTTTTTAGCAGTTTCTGTGAAAGCAAACCTCAGAACCTGGAAAATGAGAAACCTCTCCCCACCCCCCTTCCCCCTACGTTCTGAATCATCATGCTGGTTATTTCTCAGTTGTTAATGGTGCAATTTCCACACATTAAAACAATAACCTTCTAACAGCCCCTAAAATATTTGAGGGCTGACTGCTGCCTTTGCAGTCAGCAAGTAACCATTTTTCAAGAGCTGTCCTTATTCATGAACAAAGCTGTATCCCTTCCTGCCCCAAAAGCTCAACTCATAATTGTTTTCAGCAGGAAGTCTATCCTGTCATTTTGTGAAACACTGACAGCATGATCAGTTAAATCTCCACCTTGTATTTTTTGCATTAAGAACACACGAACTTTGAGTTGGCAAATGGTGAAGAGGTTTGCAATTAGAAGTGCTATTCTAACAATAATCATTAAAACGTTTTACCCAGTGTTCTGGGTAAAACACAAAAACAGAAGGCTTGTTTCCTCACTTCTTGTCAACCTTGCATCATATTCTTCTGAAAAGATGAGACATCACTTGACCAATGTTTTCCAGTTCTTAGATTATATATTTCCCACAGCTGTCAGTAGCTCTCAAACTCTGGCTGCACATTCCTCCCAGGCATCTTTACACGGGGTACATTCTGGTCATGTGGTTTTGCCATCACCTGCACTTTGAAGTTCATGTTACATTTGAATTTTCATGTAAAACCTCATTGTACTTGGATCAACAAATGCCTTGGGGAAAAAAAAAAAAGTATCAATACTGAGAACCTACAGGGCAAAGGGGCAAGGAGAAAAGTAAAATAAATGAACGTCCCCCCAGCTGGGTCACTCAATGCTTCCACCTCTTCAGGCAAAGAGTTCCTCAGGTGCTCC
This sequence comes from Dromas ardeola, assembly GCA_013398915.1. Lineage (NCBI taxonomy): Eukaryota > Metazoa > Chordata > Aves > Charadriiformes > Dromadidae > Dromas > Dromas ardeola. Next base: position 114,710 of record VYZM01017111.1, on the reverse strand, counting down.
CAGCCACATTGTGGGACCCACAGTTTTGGTTGCAGGAGAACAAAGTGCCAGATCAACTTCATTAGAAAAATTCCACAGTCACAGAGCGGAAGCAAAGGGCACATGCACAATCACTTCTTTCTCACAAAGATCCTAACTCTTACTAATAGTATCAAAAAGACCTCTAATTTTTTCATAATTAAAATAACCAAAAAAACTGACTTAAATAGTTTGGAAAAAGTAGCTTTACTAATTCTTCATAAACTTTTCTCTTCTACTAGAAATCATTCTCTAATACCTTGAGGGGAAAAAAATCCTACCGTTTATGATTTCCCAACGTAATTGATAGTACTAAAAAGATAACAACCCCAAGAAGAGATTTCCCAAAGCGACACAAAACACATTGCAAAGAGACGTCCTTCTGGCTTAATTGGCCAAATACACTCTTTCTCAGGATGTGATCAGTTAAGCCAGACTCAGCAAGAACTATTTTAAAACTGTCCTGCTTTGCAGTAGGACACGTATGTAGGTGTAAGTACATAAAAATAAATTCTACTTTGCATTGATCAATATGCTTCTTTGGGTCTCTGCTTTTTGGAAGTTTTCCATCAGCCATTTGGCAAGGGCTCCTTTGTAACTTGAAATACAAGTTCTTAAATATAACACTTTGCCCTCAGGCCACTTACTTCTCCATATTAATTGCATTTAGGAAATGGGCTTTACATTTATTGCTGGGCCATCAATGCTTTTGCTAGCAAGAACAATTACCGAGTGGTAAACGTTAAATACATTAACATTTTGCTGTGCTGCTGTGGTCTTAACCCTGGCAGAGGTCACTAGTTATCATGGCTTCATTACTGGAGATCCTGGGCTACTCACAGATGTACAGTGGTTTAAGATGTTAGTTTACCACTGGAGGTTAAATTGGAGACACTTATTTTTATGAGAAGCAGATTACTACCTTAGTTTAGTCGGTGGTAAAACAAACACACACCACGCACCAAGCACATAGATGAATTCTCATAGGATAAACAGAGTGTGAGCTTGCCTATACAACGCTACTTTGCATTTACCACAAGGTAGGAGCACACACATGAAGATTTGCTGTGGAATAGGAAGCATAGCAAGTTCACAGCTTTTGCTAACTACCCAGCACAAACTCACTCAGTTGCTGAGCAATTATGCTGCAATTTTATATCCATTCGCAAGCTGCACAGGCGGACAGTGGGCGCACCTGGTGATGGTGGTGTTTGAGGTTTAGATCCTCAAAAAATCGATGGTTTTACTCGCAACAAGAGTCAAGTTCAGAGCAGCCCTACAGCGCTTTCTGGCAGCGCTACCTGAAGCCCCGCAGATGATCTGTTTATGGAGAAAGGAAGGGATTTCCTCCCCACAAATTGAAGAGAAACATATTTCCAAGCCTTGAGAGCTGCTCACTTAGCTTATAACCTCGTCATCGACGAGGAGGGCAGAGTGCAAACACAGCTATTAAGGAGCTTCAGTGTTAATAAAATTAAATGTTTTTAAATAAACCATCTGGCATCAGCTGTTTCTATAAGCTGCTTTTATTTAAGTTTCCACCCTAAAATATTGGACTCCTCAGCTATTTTCACATGTAAACCCAAATGCCAAATTAGACTATCCTAAAAAAACGGTTGTCCTAGGAAAAACCGTAAGAATTATTCACACGCTTTTTGGTTTGGCACTGGATTTGGCATGGAATAGGCTGGGAGAGAGCTAAGCACAACAGTATTTTTGCAATACATTTTGCAATGGAAATAATTTTTGAAGAAAAGCACTCTTATTGCATTCATTTGCCAGTGGTAATCATTAAAAATCAAAAATAGCAAATCTTCAAATGTTTCCACAGATACCTTGGTACAGATGTAGATTTTTCCCTCAGCAACAGAGAGCAGTGAGTAAACTCTGGGGCAAAGTGGGGGAGAAGACGACACAGCTGTTTCAGTACTGACAACCACGTGCTATAAAAATCACGAGTCAAGCGCGCTCTCTCAAAAAAAAAAAGAACAAAAACACCCTCACCAAAAAAAAGAAAACCTCAGGAGAAAACCAGACCACAGAACATTTTTGTGCTTGGTATTTGAGATGCTGGCCCACACACCAAAAGCCTGCGTGAGCTTTTTGACGCTACTGCCAGACTCATGGGGTAAGATGACTGGGTCCCTCGGCATTTCACAAGCATCAACTCCAAGAGTTGCCCATGACCTGCCCTGGTCAGGTCTGACCGTCCAAGGCTCCTGCTCTCCCAAAAGCAAAACTGCGCAGAGGGGGAACTGCTCATGAAGCAATGACCTGACTCCTCTTCCAGGCTGGGGAAGGTGCCACAATGGATGTTGGCTCCTTCTCAGCTAAAAGGCGCATGGCACAGCTCAGACGACTGGGAGCGCTGGGAGAAGACCCAACTCTGTTTCCCTTCCAAGGGCACATCAGCATGCCACTGAAAGTAAGACTACGCAGTCCCTCATAACTTGTTTTCTAAATCACTTGCCAGCAGGTTCTCTGTCTTTACAAGAATGAAGTTGTAAGGTGCAGTAACTGAACCCCCGTTAGATGTCCCCAGGCTTCAACTGCAGATCATAAATACTTGTGATCACTGTAATTTCTATCCTTATTGCTGCCCTCCAGCTCCCTCCTGGCCAGACCACCAGAATTAGGTAACCACAGGACCTTTCCATAAGCCCAGACGGATCTTGCATTTTGTGTCTTCTGGTGTGAGCAAAGCAGCTTGTAGTCTCTGACCTAGATATACGCAGAAGATATTTACTTCCACACTATCGGGCCAGCTCTAAAACATGAGAAAACAAGCCTTAGTCTGCAGTAAAATTTATTCAAGTTTGCTATCATTTATTCAGATGCTTGTTTTCTAAATACATTTTACATTAATACAAGCGTTCAATCTTTAACTGCACAAGCAGTAGCATTTTACTACTAGTAGAAAAGTTTAATTTGACAACCATCACCTTCACAAAATATCTTGTCAAGAAGATCCACCGACAAGAAAGCCTCATCTCATAACTAGTCAATAATTTGTGTAGTGGAACATTAAAGGGTTAATTGCCTCCATCCTACTTCAAGGGCACATCCTTCAAAATCATGTCTCATTTGTCAGGCTCTATGAAATACATGCACATTTGCTTAATTATTCTTGATTACATGCTATGGAAGCATGAATACTCAGAGAGGCCTTGCCTATTGTTCTGAGGCAGGAAAAGTGTATGGGACCTGTTATTTAATTTAATTTTGCTGTCAAGGAATATTGCAAGTTAAGTACAACAAGGAATTTCTACAGTTCCACCTAAAGATTAATTTCAACAGTCTATTTAATGATTATTTTTTTCTTTTAGAAACAAAGACATTTTATTAGGATTAAGAATTAAGAAGTTAAAAAGCTGCATGAAGTTTTTAAAACACGGGCAGTAATAGCTATTATCCTCAAACTTTGGGGGGGAGGGGAATAAAAAAAGCACCAACTTAGCCATCCAGAAAAACAATTTATTTCATTAGAAATGTGAAAACTTAATCTTTTTGGACATTTATCTTGCAATGGTGAAGTTTTAGCTAATCATTCTCTTCAAAACGTGGTTCAACATCTGACTCTGATACATTATAGACTGGAACAGTGCTGCCCTGTAGACAGTCTTATACCTTCCAAAATTTACCATCATCTTTCAGCTCTAAGCAAAGAGCATGAGAGACAACAGGAAGGTCCCACTTAGGGAAATCCTTGATCACACCCGGCTATTCAAGGTCTAAGAGAGCCGAGATCAACAACAGCATCTTTTGAGTCACTCAGTGGCCCAGCCCCATGCAACATCATGCTCCTCTACAGTTCTGAGCCTTTCTGGTTCTTGCACCTGGATAAGTACAGATGATGATATGTGACATATAAAGATCACCTTATGCAAAACACAAGAAAGACTTCCACACCCTACCTGTTCTAAGTGTGCAATGGCTTCCTAAACTGATTCAGTCTTCTTGATAGAAAGAAGCTTATCTTGATTGGGGTTTTTTGTTTGGGCTTCAATGGGGTTTTTTTGGTTTGGTGTTTTTTTTCAGTTTGGTTGGGTTTTGTTGTTTTGGGTGTGTTTGGGTTTTTTTTGCTTTGTTGCATGTTTTTACTATGACCATCCATTACATTTTTCAGATTCAGCATTTGGTCGGAGTAATAACTAAATATCACAGAAATCAAAATACTCAGATGAACTGATACATTGATCTAAACACGAGTAAATCATTGCAATGAGCAATCACAGCCTCTACTGTTTGCAGCAACACCATGACAATCTCCCACAGGCACCTCCCTTATTTTTCTTGCTGTTTCAACTGAGAAAAATTATGGAAACAACATCAAGTCAAAACATGGACAGAAAGCTGTCGTAAGTTGAGAGCATCTTCCAACAGTCAACTAATACAAATACACTCTGTCCAAACTAATATGAAATCAGCATAGGATCTTCCAGTTTGCAGTACTGCTTGAAGAAGTGAGCCACATCACTTTTATTAGTCAAAAAACAAGTCAACCTTCAAATGCATCCCCAACTTTCTCAGGCAAAAAAAGTTATGAAAAGTTTTAATTCTCACAATTGTGCTAATCACAAAGTCTAAGCCAGAAAAAAAATATAGTACGTAAGCAGTAAAAGCGTATTAAAGATCCCTGCCAGGCTCCATTGCCCTCAACAGATTCTGAACCAAGCCCAGAAAGAGGAGCAGCACCAATAAGGAAAACATCTGGAATCCAACTTAAACGGGACTCACACAGCAAAAATGGCTTGGGAGAGGGTGTTTAGAAGGAATGCAAAAACATCAGTGCTGAAGTGATTTGTCAGAAGTACTTGAAAACAATCTATCTGCTGAACAGAAATCTTGAAAAACATATTCCCCACGTAAATCTCCATTAATCGTACTGTTCTGTCTGAAGAAGCTTCTGTGTTCCATGGTTAAATAAAAATTGGTAAGATTGTTGTTTCCTGCATGGTTTATTTATTTATAAATCTCCTTTCAGCAGCGTGTTTAGGAAAAAAAAAAAAACTTCACAGTTTTGCCTGGTCAAACAGGAACATTTGGCAAAAAGATGCTGAAAACAGCCAGATTGGAGGACATTCTGGTCACTCGTAATAGGAGTTTCCACAGTTTAGGATCTAAAATTTTAAAAGTGCCATGAATATCCAGCTACTAAATCCTTCATTCAGAGTTCAGCAAGCTCCAGTGACCCTGATAAGCACAGCAGCCTGGGCACAGCAGAGAGGCAGGTCCTGAGGTAGCCTAATCTCAGAAAATTAAAAGCTTTGAAGATTAAGAGCAGGACCTTGAAGTGACCCAGAGAGAAAGAGAGAGAGACTAAGTGGTTTCTGCGGCCAGTCCCTCCCCAGACAGCGGGCTGCTAAACCCCCAGTGTCTGCAGCCAGCAGCTCCAGCTCGGAAGCACTCCAGCTCTGCGCCTTGGTCTCTGCAGGGGCAACAGATCAGAGCTGCAAGGCCCAAAACCAGTATTTAGCTTGCTAGAAACCTGGAATGGAAGGAGACATCCCTGATTGCATTTGCTACCCCATGTCTAGAATCTTCTTGTTTTCTGGATTAACATCACACGAGTTGCATTTACTCTGAAGTGACAATGTTACCAACCATACCAGGAAGCCATCTCACAGATTTCTGAAGTTCTGGTTGCTCTCATCATCCTCCTATTCTCTCTTGAAACGTGGGCAAAAACGGGATGCAGAAATCCAGCAGAAGCCTCACTAGTACTGAAGATACCAAGTTCATTGCATTTCAATGGCTGAATTTCCTGCTTTATACCCTAGGATGCCCCTTACCTTTTTCACATCACCATAATCACTGACTCACTTTCAGCTCGCTGTTCCCAAAAATGTTCGATCCTTTCCTGCCGAGCTGCTGACAAGTCAGGTATCTCCCTTTCTTCATTTTCTGCCTGACCAGTAGCTGCTTGCCCTTAGCCAATTATTCCTAAATGCAAGGTTTTATACCTGACTGAGCTGCATCCCACCGCAGCAGAGCAAAATGCTAGGATTTTAGGGCTCCAACCTGCAGGTTATTGGGTATACGTGTGTAGGGGAGATGGAACCAAAAAGCCTCAACCTCACAACAATCAAATTAAAGCACAGCCCCCGTGTCCTTAGGCAGCACTGCAGGTTAAGCACAAGCTAGGATTATCCAAGGGAAGTATAATGCTTGTACTTACAGGCACCTCAGAAGAGCTGCTGAGGGGAACATCCCCTCAGCCAATTGTCCCCTCTTCCCTCTGCAGCAGGGCACGTGAATTTTTGTGCTCATCTGTGGTTCACTAGCTGATTTACTCCCCAACACACCCCTCATTCTTCCTTCCCTCCATTCTCACCACTTCAGCCTTCTGCAGTTAGCACCACCTGCATAATTTATCATAAAGGTAAGAGAGCAGGGTCTGAAGGGGTACTGTGGTGGGAAGACATCAAAGAAAGATGGGTCAAAACAGCTACAATGGCAGCACCTAAGAGCTGGCTACAATGGCAGCACCTAAGGCAGGCAACTGAAACATGAAAACACAGCACTTTCTATTGACCCACAATTACCAGAAGGACTTCAGAGAGCATGGCAAAGACCAGTGAAGGTGCGGGCTACATACATGACAAGAGAAGACACAAAAGTTGTTCTCCTTCATTTCAAAAGATAATTACCACAACAATTTGTAGCCCAAGCTTCTGTGATGCATCTTAATACACCCAATTTCATACCTCCCTATCCATCTTTGCAGAGGAATGAAGGACCTCCCGGCAGACTTCACGTTACCCAGCAGGACAAGTCACTGGAAGAAGCAATTACTCAACTGATAATAGGTTGCACAATTAAGAGGAGGCCTGCACACACATGCAAAGTACACAAAAACATAACCTGATTTTTGAGCTCCAAACAACACAGTAGACATACAATTCCAAGTGGCACAGTTAGTTCCAGATGTTTTGGTGTTTTTCCTAGGATAGCCACCACCTCAGAGTTAGAATCAGAATCACATTTCAGGAACGATTCATATCATTGATTTTATGTCCCCAAAGGGAGCACAAATTAGAACAAGGGGGAAGATAGCTTGCCATTTCAAATGTAAAGTCTGGCAGAAAAAGCACCAGACAGCCTCCAGCTTGTCAAATTGCTCGGGAATGCCATTGTGGGGTATCAAAGGCAATTAAGTTAAAACTACTAGAATTAACACAGAGACATCAATGGAAAATAAAAAAAAAGTGTGAATTAACAACTCATGCATACTACTACAAAAAACTATCAAAAGAAAAAGGTTTTCCTGCATTTTACTTGCTTTCAACTAATTATAAAGTTAGCTGGAAATAAGAACTTGCTGTTCTTTGCTGCAATTTTGATCACCCCTGCATAAAACCGAATACTAGATCAACTTCTATACTCAACACACGTATTGCATAGGAAGGGAGGCTCAGTCCAGCTGTATTGGCTACTCTGTGTATCGAAGAACATCAACTAATTTGATTTCTAATAGAAGAGTTACTTTATCTTCCAATAGTTATAAAAACATGACCAAAACTCGTATATATGAAGAAGACATACATAATTGCACACGTGAATATCTATAACACATTATTTAAAATTCTCTACATATAATCTTCAGAAGCACAGTTTAAAATTGCAAGAAGTATTCATCAAAGACAGCTATATCACAAGAAGTAGAGAAACCAGTATAAGCAAAAGGTCTGCATCTCTTAGTGTTAACAAGCCCTGACCAATTCAGAATGCAGTTAATTTCCTTCTGGCACAGCTACATTACTCACATGCATGAAGTCCGTGCCAAAACGCACCCATAAAATTAATTACAACTATCCAGTCCAATATAGCAACCAGCAAGGCAAAAATAACTCCAGACTGTCTGTTCGTTTTATAGCTTAAACAAGACAATCACCTAAAAGGCCCAGAAAAAAAAAAAAAAAATCTTCTAAAAAGCAAGTTTTATATATGCATTCACACAGACATGCATTGATGCTAACTTTTGTTTTCACTTTCAGTTCTCATCAGAGATGGTTTATGGAAAGCTGTGTCATGGTAATCCAGGTGTGCCAGCAACCATTAAAAAAAAAAAAGCAAGAGAGAAGAATATTCAAAAAACACCACCACCACACACACAAACTCCAGGTTGGCTAAATAAATTCCAGGAGTAAAAAAGAAATCAATAGAGGTCTTTTCCTCAAGAATATAAAAGGATGACTTAGATTTCAAGGCACAAAGAAATTGAGTTTATAACTTCAGGAGCACCACTCCAATATAACCTTTTACATTAACTATTATTGTATAAGAAAGATCTCACAGTTCTCCGAACCAACCACCCTCATTTATCAAGTTCCAAAGAACCACAAAAATCTACTAGTCAAAGACATCCATCTTGACAGATTTCTTAGAGTACGCCACCTTCTTTTAGAGAAACTGTAAGAGTGAACATGGATAGAAAAGCCATACAATTCTTAATCACGGAAAGGGGGAGACGTATGTGCTTACAGAGGAGAGAATTTTATCTTTTCTGTTCCTATGCTGACCTGAACATACCAAGTTAACCACACGTACACCCGAAACCTCAATGCTCCTGGAAAAATATGCTTATTTATCTAAATTTAGTAAACATTTACTTACCCAGCATCTTCCTGGAAGCCTTCCAATTCATCTCTCTGTTCTGCTAGGGTGGATTCTAGATCCAGATAGGTACCATTGTGAGACAACTGCAGGGTGCAGTCATCAAGCTGTAGAAAAAAAATAATCAGATCATTAGATTACAGCAGTCATTCTCTCCAACAACACCTTCCCATTTCCCAGGTCCCAGACAAGATCTCCCTAAACCAAACCATATGTATGGAGTGGATAAGAAAATGGGTGCTGTTTGGCAGTTTATGCAAGTCCACATTCACTAGACCATGCTTGGTGACAACATAAACACAACTAACACAAATTTTTTTAATTTGAAATTTATTTATTTGAACATATAAAAGGTTATTAGAGGGTTTTACCATAGTGCCTTTAGAATCCTATAAGGAAAGAGAAGTTAATTTTAATGTATACCTAGGATATGAATGACTGTTCTGTGTTCTTACAGTACATTTAAGTAGAGTTTCTGGGCCTCTGGATGGAGGTGGAAGGAAGAAGCAGCTGTTTCGTGAGCTGCTGAATGTCGCCTGTGAGGAAGGATAGAGCCAAGGGACACTGCAAGGTGTGGCAGCCAAGAGTCAGGGTCCTGCAGCGAGGGGGAGTGCAGCTAGCCAAGACCCAGATTTTCTAGCATTCTCATTTTAGGGCCAGGCACTAAACCTGCATCAGAGGTTGCAGGGAAGACTTTCCTAGGCACCAGGGGAAGGACTGGACGCACGTACCAACTTCTTACAAAGGTACTGAGGTAACCAAGGACCAGACCTGAAAGCAGTAACCTGCCTGCAATGATGCTGAAGAGAGAGTGTTCAATTAATAAACCCTCTTTATTTCCATCCTGTCTTCCCTCATCTTCAACTTTTCCATTAATTGTTCCAGCTGTTGTTAAAAAAAGCTAGATTTGATCAAAGTTAGAAAAATCATTTTCTAGGGGGTTTTTTTGTTGTTTTTTTTTGTTTGGTTTTGGGTTGGTTTGGTGTGTTGTTTGTTTTTGTTTTTTTTTTTTTTTCACTGGGAGCTCTTCACAGGAGGAGGTCTAAGAAGAACCACCCCAAAACTCTGGCCAACTCATCACACAGGAACACAAAATAATTACTGGACTGAGAGGGGTAACCGAAGAAACCCAAGGGAAGTAACATGAGCTTCTCTCTCACCACGCGACAACCTAGTGTCAAATCACAAGGAATGAGGAAAAAAGCCTTCCCAGGGCAGGGAAACAAGAAAACATTTACCAAAGGGCAGGTGGAAGTACAGGGTAGTTCTACCTCACCAATAGGGAGTACATGACCACCTGCCTTGGACAGCCTGAAGAATCCAGCCCAGAAGCAGAGAAACTGCCATCATTGAGCCCAGCTGGACAGGCTGTTGTGGATCTTCATGTGTCAACACCGCACTGAGGGTCCTTTTGTAACCAGTTCCAAGTTCACAAGTACTGTAAGCCCCAGATGTGTTGCGCTACTAGGTATACAATCCAGTGTGACCGCCGGTCTCAGACTGGCCTGCCAAACAGAAGATGTTTCTTTCCTCTGGATTTGGCAAAACTAACTGGCAGGTCCTTTGGAGGCCTCTATCTACCAAAAGGCAACCATGACAATGGTGGTGTAAATGTACACCCTGCTGCAAAGGCCAATTTGGGAAGAGAAAACTATTTAACACCATACTTCATAACAATGTTCTGCCACCAGTGGCAGCCACCGACTCTTTGAAGGGGTAAACAAGGGTCTGAAATAGCCAGTGACTCAAAGAAAGGAAATTACAACCCTTTATCGCATCCATGGATTTTTCTTTCTGGTCTTTTTAACACTAGGAAAGAAAAATCAATGACACTACATCTTTGATGAATTACCGGTTCTAACTTCCCATCAAAGTTATGGGCTCCCAGTAGCTGTTCAGGAAAGCAAAATAAGCAGCCACACTTCTTATCTGACAATCAATACCAAAACTTAGTCATCCAGTTTCCTATCAATGATTTATATACGCAAGAATACAATTAGTCTTTGATTATTCTGGATTAGCTGCACTGCAAATACTGCAGAAGAGCTCACTGATAATTAGCAAGTGATAAAGCGTGACTTTTGGGTTAGTCCACACAACTATGCGTTGCACTGCTTGTAATCTGAAAGAAAAGTTCATCCTCTGGAGAAAGGGAAAGGGCAGAGGGAGGAGGGCAAGCTGTATTTCAAACCTGTTCCATTTTTTTCTTTCCTTTTTTTCCCCCTGGGGAAAGAGTAAGTCATCAAATAAGGCGACATAAATTTTTACTCTGACTCCTGGGGATTAAAGAAAGCAAAGAACTTCCAAGCACTGTCGTCCGATATTAAGAATAATAACAGCATTACTATTCTGTATCTTTCCAGTTACAAAGAATATTATTAACCTATGCTAATTTAAAATACACTCTTTCGAGAAGAAAGACTAAGTACGACTCTGGGAAACTTTTTCCCAGTAGCCCAGGGTACTTAATGAAATGCTAATTTATTCAAAGTAATGCCAAAAGGCAAACTACTAATTAGATAAATGTTCTGCTGTCACTATGGAGATTAGGAGATTTGCCCACAATTTCCAATTATACTGCGTAATTAGGGAAAAAGAACTGTGCTTTACTAATATCTTATGACTTTAGTGTATAAAAAGCACAATGAGAACAGGAAGTACTTCATGTACAAAATAAAGAAGAATAAGTACATTCTACCTATTTTCATATCATCTCCATAGTTTCAGCTGAACAGAGCATTTATTCAGGCTTTAAAGCACTGTACATTGTATGTTCTATCCATTAATAGAAGTGTTACAGTAATGGGAGAAACGGCAGTATCTTTTATTTCCATTACTTAAAACTGAGTCTTGCCAAAAAGATTTCTTCTTCTCTTGAATGTGTACACGGAGATGGAAGGGAGCAAAACAACACTTTTACAAGTAGTGTAAGTATTAAAGCAGCGAACTCTAAAATCATCCTTATACAGGATCACTTTGTTACTTCACTTCCAGGCTTCACTTGCACACATATTACAGGCATAATACAGAAAGAGAAGCCACTTTATGAATTATTTTTAATTAATAAATTGCCTGCCTTTTTCAACACAAAGGATGGCTGATGTTCACTCATTAGTGCTTATTAGTAGCAATTCAGGATGTTGGTCTCGCCCCTCTGTTCAACGTTAATCCCATGTTTATCTGCTACGCATCAATTCTCCCGTCTCTGGAGACGCACACAAATGGCCCCATCTAGTTCTTTCACGACATGCTCTTCCCATTGATCATAATTCACATTAAAATCTTTATTAACACCCATCTTCTCTTAGGACAATCAAAAGGCAGAATGAGTAAAGACAGTCTGGCAAAGAACATTTAACTGAGCTGTTTCCATAATCATGAATAAGACTGCTATTCAACTTTTTCAAAATTAATTCCATTTATTTCACTTTGTTCTTCACAATTCTGTTTAAGTCTTCAGTATTCCCTACTGGTCCCAAAATTCAGATCATAATTTTGTTACTAAACTGCATAAATAGTTTTATACTATTGCCACAAGGTCAAATTCTCCAAGATCTTTTCATAAGTTTAAAAAAACCCACTTTTTCCTAAAACCTCTCTTGCTCACCCCTTAAAATCATTAATCATTTTTTGTATCACACTTTATTGTATTGCTCAGAGGAGTCAAAATGTTGATATAAGTAATTTAAATGCAACTCATCCTGTAGGCTTTACAGCAATTTTCCATACTTTTCTACAGTCACACTAAAAGAATACAACAAGGTATCAAAGAAACATCAACAGGGAGACACACCGTCAAATGAGACAAGCGTAATGCTACTTCTCCTAGTCAAACACAGGATTACTCCATTCTCACAAGCCTTCTGCAAGATTTCAAGTTTTTTTCATTGCAGCTTAAATATCAAGCCATATACGTGTCTATAAAGCTATAAAACCTATGCATGAATTTCAATTACATTCTCATTTTCTTAAATTAACAGTTTCTTGAGAAAATATCCAGAGCATATTTTTGAATCCCTATAGATATTACTCAAGTCTCTCATCTTTTATAAAGAGTGGGTCTATCTAGAAGTAGAGTCTTTCACAGGAGTGAAGGAACAAAAGCTGTTACATGCAATGGTCATTAAAACACGTGTTTTAGCCAGAATCACCAGATGCGGATGGCCAGAGCGATCAGCAGCCATCCTTCCACTGGGTTTACATGAAGGAAGCAAGAAGAATAAGGCTGTCTTATGCATCTTCCTCGCTAAAAATCTAACCCATGTGCTAATTATCATCTTCAGTTTCACACTGAAACCTCACTGAAACATTAAGACCTGTACTCTGTCATGACAAGAGAGATATCAAGAAATAGTATGTGCTAGTGAAATACAAGTAGAGCTACTAAATTAAACCAATCCAAGATATACCTTTTTCTCCAACAAACCTTCCAAAACAGGAACCAAGAAATGTTCGAACTTTCTCAGATCATAGACCATATCCATGCAGTGGCAACTGACCTACGCCATCCAACCATTATAGTACTTATGCTGCAAACCCTAACAGGCACAAATAGAAAACCAAGAAAAGCATCATATACACATACAGACGTAAACAACACCATCCCAACAGTTTCTTATGTGAACATATATGTGTACATATATAAGCATATATATCACGCATATATTTCTTTTAGATATTTTTCCTACAGTTTTCAAAAAAAGCAACAACTGACTGAATTTGAGAGTCAGATCCCAGAACCAGAAGTTAAGCCCCCTCAGAACAGAAGGAACAGCTTTGTTTGAGAAGCCAGAGACAAACAAGAAGTGCAGATAAATGCCAGAACTTCAGGACAACATCATTCGTTGTCTGTAACCATGGCATACTTTTCTTTGTTGCAGATTCCTGCTTCATTCACTTCACAAATATCTTCAGGACATGTTCTCAGAGCAGAACCATGCTGTGCTTTCAATAAGACAGGACATGAAGAATTAAGAAGTATGTGATCATATCACTAATGACTAAAGGTATATGCCCAAGGGGGGGGGGTAAAAAAAAATCAAGGTTACATTCACAGTTTTATGTACCATAACTGTTAAAGTCTTTTAATCACCATCTCCACATAAGTACTTAAGAATAGTTTTTTTAAAAAGTGAAACAGAATGATAGTTTCAGCAAAAGAAATTTTATTGATGCCCTTGTGAGTCATCACCACAGTTAGAAACTCTTTAAGTAACCATGAAATAGAATTTTCCGATAGAAGAATGGAAATGTAAGAAAAATGAACAGGAAGTACATAAAAAGACCACAGAATTAGGAGCAATAGCTCCTAATTATTATAAGGTTTTATTATTATAAGGTTGTAATTACACTGTTAGAAGTTTCACTCTAAAAAGTTAAACACAATTAATTATGCAAAAGCAAACAAACATCTGATTAAACAGTTAAAAGAACATTTAAAAGCAGAGCTTCCTAGTCCCTCATTCTTCCCTGTTTAACCAATTACAGAGTGAAACCTTCTAAGAGGAGAAGGATGCCCTGGCTTTGATTCTAATCAGAAACAGGGAGAGCAAGGTCAGAGCTGCAGAGCTCAGGCTCTGCCCTGCCTCGGGAGTCGTTCCCACCGGCACCTGGAGAGCCCTCAGTGGAAACACAACCATCTGCCATGAGAACACACACAGGTTGGGGAAAGTTAAGCAACCAGCTCATGCAAGTGTTCCTTATAGGCTGCCAGGAAATCAAGAATATAGGGCAGAAGCACTGTTTATCATCTTCTTTTGCAGGTAACCCAACCTAGCTAGTAGCGCCTAGTCCCTCATAATTTGTACTGCAAGGCTGTTAAGCTTAAGAGGACTCAAGATAGTTTGATAGTAATATAACAGTGATTACTTTTTCCTTGTTTCAAACACTGACCCACAGAAAGAGGTAGCACCCATTTCTCTTCATAAAGAAGCCGTTGTTGCGGTGCAATAGGAAAACTCATAATTTCTCCAAATTTCAGAGTTGAAGCACATCACCAAAAGGAGAAAGGAACAGCGGGGGGGGGGGGGGGGGGGGG
>VYZM01017111.1:70833-91246 GCA_013398915.1 Dromas ardeola | reverse complement strand
TATTGGGGATGCATTCAAAAGGCAGTCCATGAAAAGAGGAAAGAGTTTTGAAATTCTCTGCAGGCACTTTGCTGTTGTAGTTAGTTGGTGCACGGCCATGGCAACCCTGGGCACCCCGGGGCATCCCTGTGGCCATGGAGACCCATGCTTCTCCTGCCTCCCGTCCCTCTGGATAACCTTTCACTTCCCAGAGCAAATAATAAATTAAAAAAAAAAAAGGCAAGAGGCAACATTCAAGCCCATCCTGGCAGTGGTCCAAAGGAAAAAACCCAAACAAAACACAAGCCAACAACAAAGATCCACAGATTGGAAAACTGCTGACAACCTAAGTAGTAGGAAGTTTCTGATGATCCAAAAGCCATTGTGAAACCCAATTAAAAAGAAAACAACAGCTATGGTTGTTCAGCTTGGCCAGGCAAGAAATAGCTGACTCGTTCATCCTAAACCAGGAGAGGAATGCACCTTTTTGTCATGCATGAAGAAGGTTCAAAGTAAGAAATTAAAAATACACTTGTCCCCTCCACACAAAAAAAAAAAAAGAAAACATTTTCTCTAAGCGTTACTTCAGTGCAAAGAGCAACTATGCATACAAGAAGACATTCCTACTCTTCCTTTTTCGAAAATGATACGTCAATTTCCACAGCACCAGTATTTCACATTGGAGTTCTGTATCCTTTTTTTTCTGAAGTATTTCATTGCTCTTCACTGGTAGAGCAAACGTCCTGCTAGTTTTTACGTTTAAATACATGCTTCAAACAGTTTTCACGTTATTTGGGTTTAGACAGAGAAATAAGCTGCAGATGTTTCACTGAGAAGGTTTTCCATCAGGAAATTCATGGCCCTTCCAGATGTCTCAGATATCTAATAGTCCCAACTTATTTTTCCTATGCAACAGCCATGAATACTTTTTTTCCAACAAGTTGCTTATAGGATTATTATAAATGTATCCATAGGTTACAGGTGCAGGCTACACTAGATGGATTTAGGATCATTTAACATAGTGAGCAGCAATTAAGTCTTCCTAATCCTTGCATCTTAGAAGTATTTTGCACATCCTCTATCCTTGTTTGGCATACTAAGGCAAGCAAAATTTGGCAGAATGCATATAATTTAAAAAAATACATAATCTCTACTTGCAATTACATGAAGTAGGTCAAAACAAGGGCTTGTTAGTTTCTATTTCTATAAGCCTTGTAAACTACTATTTTGAGTTGAGAGTCTTGCTGTAGCTTTAATGATGTGAAGAGCTTTAAAATATCTTTTAAGTAATAAGATGCAGAACCCCTGAAGGTCATGATTTTTCAGTAGCCAGTATGTCATGTCTCTCTCTGCTTTTCCTCATCAATAGGTAACTTCCCAGCGTGTTACAGGCAATAACTGCTGCCTCTTTCTCCCTACCAGCCAGCATAGGGACAGCCTACCTTTGCTAACATTGTCTGTGTACCACAGTTATGAGCCATCTTTTCTCTCAAATTGTTTAGTGTGTTAACACGATCCAGTTAAGCTATCAGCAAGTGTTCCTGACTTTCAGGCCTGAGATACTTCTATTTCAGACCCAAGTAAAGGTTCACATACCCACCGAAGAAAAGAACATGACTTCTCTTTGCAGCTTTGTCTTTTGGTTATTTTAGAGGTTCTTCTCCCTCAGAGAGCAGCACAAGAATTCTAGGCAAGCAAAGCTGGAAAGAAAAATTAGTATCCCCTGCTTTTTCTTAAATAGGAAATACATCATCTTGGGCAGCACTATACAAGACTGGGTTCACAGGTTAATTTAACACACTCTTGTCTGATTATTCTGTCAGCAACACCTCCTGCTCGTCACAGATATACAGGCACAATTCCCAAAGAAGATAGTGGGATTGCACATGGCCACCTGTAGGGACTGACAGATTCTGCACACACAGATTTCTCAGACTGTCAAAAAAAAATATATTAGGAAATACTAAACAGGAAAAAATGAAGGTCCTGATTTGTAGGGAGCAAACAAGAGTAAGTGTTCTCCCTCACTGGATGAGAGTCAGATCTCATCATAATCGCGGCTATACACCATCTTCTCATTCTCACCATAAGGCCAGCTCTTCCACAAATCTGCACACACAGCCATCTTCAATACCTCCTGCATCTCAGGGCAAAGTAAAAAGCTCTGGCAATCCAGCTTACAAGGATTTGCTTAGAGTATGTAATTTTGTTTAGCTCCGAAGGCAGTTTGTTCTTGTCTCAATTAGCTGTTTTCCTTGAACATTTTCAGAGAAGATAATCTTTAACAGAATTATATCTTTTTTTTTTTTTTTTAAATAGACTAATTGGAAGAAGTCATATCATGAGCTGCACCAGCAAAAAATTTAAACATCTTGATTTTATGATTATTGGGGCACCAAACACTTTCAGTACAAGAAAGAAATCTATGGTATTTCTCTTTTACTCTCTTCATTTCCAGTTAGACATAATGTTTATGACATGAAATTGCACTATGTTTATAATAAGAAATTGCACTGATGAGTTACTGGATGAGTAACTGCAAGACCTATGCACCAACAGAAAAAGTTAACACACACAATTCATTTGTCCTGACTGCCCTTTCAGAATCATATAAAAAAATATTGATTACTAGTGAATAGATATAGTCCTCCTTTAGAAACAACTTATTAAATAATCAGGGTAGGGGGTTGTAAACAGCCTACAATATAGATCTGCAGTCAATTTCTACTATAATTTGCAATTGTTATATAAGTGGTAACCTTGTCCTTACAGTGGAGGGGAACCCTAACACGAAGTTCAGCATTGCGTGCAAAAGGCAGCAATGCTGCTAGTATGTGACAGACAGAAATCCTGCGAGCAAAGCTCTGCTATTTAAGCTTATGTAGGATCTCTCAACCCCAGCATTAGGCTCTCCCCATTAGCTTTGGAGGCTGGTTTTCCTGTCTATAGTAGACCAGGGGAGCAAAAATCCTCCTACAGACGGCGTTTGCAATCTTGGCCACCACAAATACTGGATCCTGAGTTTCAGGATCTTGCTTGGTCTCTGCCTGCCTCCCTCCTCCTACCCTTTGGTGTAGTCAATCTAGAAAGATGCCCTGTGACAACATGCCCCCAAAACGCCAGAAAAGCAGGGGTTAGGGGTCCCTGTCCCAAAAGCAACCTTCTCATCTCCAGGCTGCCTGGGCAGAGGCCAGAGCTGCAACCACCTCAACCTCTGTTCGGTGACGATCAAACCTCGAGTGGGAAATGTTCCAGGCTATACAGGCACAGCTGGCCACCTTCCTCCAGAGAGCTGGCAGCAAAGGGAAGGAGACAGCCCATGCAACAAGGGTGTAAGGCCACATCAAGCTAAACACCACCTACATTTTTGTTTGGGTGTTTTTTAATGCATTTGAATTTTAGCGGAGTTGCTTCATTAGTTTGCGTTTTGGTTTAAACACTGATGTGGGTCCCTAACGACCTCCTGTCAGTTCTTACAGGAGGGGCAGTCAGAGGCCAGCCTGTGCCACAACCAATGAGACCTGGGGCTTCTCTGGAGAACTAAAGCATCAGCAGATTAAGGATTTCAGCAGGGGATTAAAGATTTTATGCAGTAACTTTTTTATACTGACAGTCTAAATATTAAAGATTCTGGCGCCCCTTAATGACCCTGTGAGCTGCTGTGTGGGGGGAGCAGGGTTCCCTGCTAAGCAAAGGCAACAGTCCAAGTGAGGGTGACAGAAACAGCTCTCAGTCACTCAGTTCGGTGAGAGACCGAATCAAAAAATTGAATCTGTAAAAAAACAACAAAACTTACAAAGTTTTAGGGCACAGAAAGGCATATAAGAGCATCTCAGCTTACAAACAAAAACGTAACACATCAGGGGCTGACCCAGGCGTCCCTGCTTCCCACTACAGCCGGGGTTGGAATTCGGCATCAGGTGACACAAGTCACACTTGAGAACAGTGGTACATTTAGCACAAAATATTCAAGAGATTCTTGTCCCCAGTCGGGGACCTTTTTGGTACACTATGATCATCTCCCAAAGAATGGAATCAAGTCATTCAGTAATTTCCACTCCTGAAGGGTCAGCCCTGATTGCTAAACAACAGTGTGATAACAAGCTGACCATCCTTTGGCTGGAAAAGACACAGTGGTTGCTGAAACCTCAACAGGATGCTAAGAGAAAGGAATCTATGGTCATTATTGTCTATGGTTAAACTTGTGCTGAGAGGATTTTTGGTTTACAAACCACTCTGATGAGTTACCCTTAAACATGTCAAGTTTCACATAGCTCTATAATCTTCGTTAACAAAGCAAACCTAAAACAATATAAGAAATGCAACAAATTCCATGCAAACCGTATAGCTGGCTGACTGTTATACAAGCCTAAATGATGGCTCATGACAGAACAGCCATTCCAATACCAAGTAGGGCGTATTTTTTTTTTTCCAGGAAGGAGAACAAGCAGAAGAACTATGAAGTTCAACAGACAAATACAAACCAGAAGCTGTTTAGTCTTATACTATGAAGACTGAATAATTTGACAGAATGATCAAAGCACAGTAACAAAGGGGTAACAGGCAACAGAAATACGTAATCAAAAGAAAAAGCAGGATAAAGGATGCACATCAGCTGTGCTCAAAAGGCACTAGGTGTCCATTCAGTAACCAACTAATATCTACAATATGTTTGAAAGAAGTACCTTGGTTTTGGATAATAAAACATTTACTGTAATTTACACAAGGACAGTGTTACCACAGAAACCTACTGCTTAAGCTTCACTATAAAGAGCTCTTGGAAAAATAACGTTTGAGTGTCCAGCTGAGCTGAACATTAAGGCCATACTCATGGCCCACCAGTCCACTGCATCCACTTCAGATGGCTTAAACTTCCAAGGAAAATGCCTCCTCTGACCCATATCTAGAAAACCTCAGTGGCAATAGCTAAGCAAGTAGGAAAATGGCTTCCAAATACCAGTCATCCATCACTATGCTATGGAGACACACAGGAATATACCAAAATTACTTACTGTAAGGTCTGGTCTGCACTCAAAGTATTAGCCAGCGCTGTGTCATCAAGAGCATGGGGAAAGTATCCTTACCTCTGACAACTGTCCCATCACAATTTGATAAGTAAAACTAAAATTAACTAAAATATTGTTGCATTGAGAGCACCTTGCACATAAAGAGTCTCTCACTACATATGCCAACATGGTGTGTTCCTTCAACAACAAGTATTTTTGCAAGCAAATCTCTTCCCATCATTCATTTTCTCACCACACATTTGGGTGGTCTCACCCAAAAAATGATGGTGGCTCAAAAAAAACCCCAAAAACTTGTTCCCAAATAAAATGTTAAGATTAATGTGATATTTATATTTAGGTTCCCATTTACATGTTCCTTCTTTACTTTCTTCCAATTTAAATCACTTAAATTGCTATAGCAAAAACTTACAGTGTTTTTTAAACTGAGCTCCTACTCATTAATACAATTCCAAATATTGCTGGCATTCTAATAGGAAACACAACAGCTAAAAGTCTCCTCAGCCCAATTTAAAAAGCAGATCCCAAAGACAAGTCTCATTAACACCTTCCTTGTGTGAACTGTATAATTGAACATGCCAAAACTAGGGTGACCACAGCCTGTCTCATATTGTCAAATACCACCACAGTCCTATACATTGGATTTCTATTTTTAATACAAACATGGAATGGTCCACTCACATTTAACAGTGACAGCCCTCTCCCGAGAGGCGAGAAATGGAGATACAGGTCCATTCAGGCAAAGGAGGAGACTGAACGTTGGTAAAAGCTCCGTTTTCAAATCAACTGCTTAAATAGGTATTGACATCACTTTCATGACAAATTCTGTAAAACCTTTCATCTCAAAAGCTTTTCCTACAAATGTTCAACTAACTACTTTCAAATATATGAGGTTTACACTTGAGAAAAAATAGTCCATCTCGACCCAGTTTTATTGCCCTAACTGGGCATTTTTACTACATTGAACTAGTATATTAAAACAATAACTTAAACATGTTTCATCTAAGATACATTTAAAAAGACACTGTTTTCCTTACAGTAAATTTAAACACTTGCTGCTATGATGCTGATGAGACTGAAACATAAGTATTTCTCCTCCAAACCAGTAAAATAGCTGGATACCAATTCATTTGTGAAATGAGTTGTGAAAGTTTTCTCAGGGGTTGGCTCAGGGATAACACTTATTTCAGGGAAGCTGGAAAGACTTAACATTTTTTGTTCCAAGCAACAGACATACTACTTTAATCTTATTTTCACTTACAGAAGCTTGAAGAATTTAAAGACAGCAAAATAATTCCCCTGCCCCTAAATCATAAAATAACAGAGTAAATACAAACCTATTTTCTCCTGGACAAGCATAAAACAAGCTGCCAATAAAAGCTTGCTCATCAGCTTAGTACTTTGTTTTGGTTTGTAGGGCTTTAGGAGACTATGCTAAGGGCACAATGTAACACCCAAAGGAGAACTGCATAAACAAAACATTAACTCTAAAATTTGCCAGCAGCAATGCTGGTATTTAAACTTCACGCCAATTTTGCCATTAGGAGGCATTCCACTGTAGAGCTTCTCCTGGAATCCCAAGCGTCGCTCTCCTCTGCCCACCCACTTGCTCCTGTGCCCAAAGAGCCGAAGGCTCCAAAACCTCTCGTGTTTCTGGGAAGAAGGAATGGCTATTGTCCAAGAGTTAATACAGGAAAGAGAATATTTATTTTGCATTCCCCATTCTGCCAGAAATGTAGGTGTGTGTCCAAGGGCAAGGTAGGCTTTGTCTGTATTACAAGGGTTTTGGTTTTGTTTTTTTTTCCCTTTTGCACTAGCGTAGTAGCTCTACCAGTTCCATCCATCTGCATATAAGGGTTTCAAAGCTTGAACTCTCCTCAACTCCAAACAGAAGCTCTTCACTAAGCAACCTCAAAAAATTACAAGTCATATTTATGCTATCCATTGCAAGCATCTCTGCAACTAACAGTACACATTTCCCAACTGTAACTAAGGAATATGGTCATGAGTGCACAAGGCTTTGAATATTAGGTTGTAATACACAGCTTAAATGTAATTTCATTACTAGGTTATCTTTTTGTTAGCACTGCAGGTTACAGCAGCACCCTTTTCATAGACAGCCCTCCATAAATTGCCTCTGAGAATCAAGAAATTACAATGCTAGTATTTCCATGTTTTAAATAAGCACTTTTCTTGAAAAACTACAACCTCTCTCCAAGCTAGTTTTCTTCCACTCTTACCTACAGCGGAAGAAAGGCCCAAGCCCTGGTTACTTGAGACAGTTGTCCCATGCACAAAATACCCATCACCACAGTTTCATCCATCAAGAGTAGTGAAGTAGTTATCGTAAATGGCCAAAGTCTGTCTCCTTGAGGAGACCCACAAACCACCATCGCTTGTAAACTGAGCTTGTGCCACTACAGTGCGGTCTGCAATACTGGAAAAAAAAAAGCAAGGGGAAGGGTAGAAAGAATGAAAGACGGCACAAGCATTGCTTTGCTACACCAGCCTTTGTAATTGTCCAAACACCATGATGTGTTTGTATAAACATTCTGTGGCTGGGGATTTGCACTCACCTTCCTTCTCCGCAACAAAAACAAACCAAACACAGTAATTATCTTCAATAGCATCTGATTAAGTAAATAGGTTTTTCCGCTTCCACTAGTAGCTCATAAAGATGGACACTAATATGAGCATCATTCAGGTCATTGCCCAGTGGTGACAGCTTTACAATCAAGCCAAAATAGGTTCCATAGGTTGCATGTTTGCAACAGCAAATATGAGAGTCAAATTCCCTGCTAGGGCAGGCGCAAAGTTACACAAATATCCTGTTACAGGCTATGGTAAGAACATTCATGCCAAATCCTTCATATACTTCCCCAAGCAGCTAGTTACAATTTCTCACAACAAATCCTACCAATTTTTAACAGAGATACCTGAAAATCAAGAGGGGTTTCAGTCTTCTAGAAAAGATTCTCCTGCAAAATATCTTGACATAACACCTATTCACAAAGTTGCAACTGACAAAGCACAGTCTACAAGAGATACTAAATTTGCATAACAACCTGCTCATGATTGTATTCCTGTTTCTGGGTCAGGTTATAGACTTCCCCTCTTTTTTTCTCTTCTCATGTACAATCACCCCAACTCCATCAGCCTTTGGTTCTCTTAGGAATCTGCCTTTAGATATAATTCAAACCATAGAAATTATTAGTAGCCACATGGAAATACAGCATGAGATCAGTCACTTCTATTTTAAATTGTCAAACAGCCAGCCTGTTAAAAAGTAACACGCAGACATGACTTCAGCTTCAGTACTAACCTCCTGTGACTCACCTACAGAACACACTTGAGGCTTGATTTGACTTATTTAGAAGGAATGGACAAATAACCAACATGAGAAAACAGAGGTAGGTATAACATTGCTTTGATTGCATCTACATATACCTAAAATCATCCAAGAAAATAATCCTTTTTACAGTAATTGTTTGTAGTTTATTTTTGCTTCCCTGATTTTAACATCTAAACAAAGAGACGAAGTGCTTGGCAGCCTGCATCCCATGTCGGTTCCTTCAGAAGAATTCACTGAGGAAAAAGGGATTTTTTTTTCATTTGAGTATTTCTCCAAACAGCATTTTATGAGTTGGTACTTAATTATCTCAGACATTTAGATTACTGTTTTTATTTCAAGAAACCTAATTTGGTGGATGAAGAACATGAGAGAATAATTTTAATCAATCTCCCTTGAGACTTCTTAAAATAACACTAGCTGATGACTACTCGTGAGATAGCAAGCTATTCTCCCCTCGTCAGCTGCTTATATCTTTCTGAAATATTTGCTGGAATATCAGTGGCAAACCGTAACAACATAAAGGAAGTAAATATAGCTCAACTTACACTTCACTGAAAAATATTTCTAATCTCCTTTTTGTCACTCAAATCACACCTAACCATAATGATTTCCAAATGCTAGGGGCTGTTACCAGTGGCTTTCCGACAGAAGCAACATCAATCTAAAGAATGGTTTTAAGGCAAGAACATTCTTTCAGCAGCCTACCAGAACTACCAAAGAATTTAATGCAGTAGGTCATTTATTTGAGGTGTAACCATGCTAGCCAACTTCATCGAGTTAAGAAAATACCTCATTCAAGATAAAAATCCTAGAAGTCGCTGGACACCATTCTGCCTACTGCCTTTGTCAACTTTTAATTATGTCACGTTACCAACAAACTGCCAAAGCAGAGCGCAACTGATAGCGTACAGCATGTCTGAGTAAAGCCTATTTTTAGCCTGCAATTCAATCAGCACTTTTACAACGGCTAGGATTAAAGCCCAAGACAGCCACACTACTGTATATAGGCCAATGCAATTACATGTTGAAACACGTTGAGGGAACGTGATAGTAAACTAGAGTCAACGTTGGGAGGAGCAGCACTAGACAGACAGCTGCTCCGTGCTAGCGGATGTCGCTATTGGCAGAGCGTACACTCGCATCTCGCCCGTCTTGATTAATAGTCCACAAAGGAAAACATTAAAACAAATGACAGTTTTACTCCAATTCCTTTCAATGGGATTTAGCGCTTATGAAAGACAGGCACTGTTTGGCAACCTCGAAAATCAATATCCTTTTACCTTCATTGGCAGCTGTTCAGATGACTTAGCTTTGTCAATGCTAAAGCGGCCCACTTCAATTCTGCCCTGAAAATACTGCCAATGAGGAGACAATTCAGTTGTCACCCTGCGCACTCCTGAACTTCTGTGCTGAGGTAGCAGTTCCGGGACCTGTTCTGAAATAGCATTTACACGGATGCTTTTAAATACCTGTCTTTCGTAACACTGAAAAAAAATAAATTAAAATGTCTTTTCTTCAAGTCAGGACCTTTTTATACATTCAAGTGTTAACTCTTAATTAAAAATATTAAGCTCTCACTGTCTTTTTAATCTTCAGAAGTCACATCTTCAGGCTTTTCCCTGCAACTATACAGATTTTTTTTTTTTTTTTAAATGAAAAAAACTAATCTTGTTGTGTAACAGACAGCTTCAGACTTAAAGACCTATAGGACCTAATGTTTTGAGACTATCAAAACCAAAAAAAAAGGTGACACCACAATGCGATCACTTATCCTCAAGGATATAGCTAAATGACCTATCAAACAGTAATGACTTTCACACGCTAAAACTGGAGCTGAATACTAATCAATGACGTGAGGAAGAGTGAGGCTCTGTTTCATTACCAGTATTCTAGGACCATTAATCTTTCTTTGATACAGCTTCTGAAAATGAGTTTAAACAGCATTCTCTTCCTCTTCATCTTTGCACAGATGAGTATTACACTTTTTCCTTCAGACCCCTTGATAAGAGAAAGACGTTCAAGCTCAGCACACATAAATTGAGGCACATCTAATTAGCAAAGAAAGAATATCTGCATCTTGAGATAGTTCTCTGCATTATCACAAGATTCCACACTTCAAACTTACTACAGGTGTTTTTTTCTCCAAAGGGCACTTCTCTTCAGTGAATGAAATCAAAGCACCAGAAAAACTGTACTCTGAGAATCTGAACAGTAATTTCAGAAACTCAAAGACATGGGCATACACTAGGCTTAGCATGAATTCACTTTCATAACTACAGTAGCTTTTTTTGTCCACATTTCAAAACCAAGCAAAAAAAAAAAGTCCATTGAGAAGACAGGAAACCTATAATCTTAATTAAGTAGCATCTGAAGAAACACAGCCTGAGTCTCAGAAACTATGCTCCTTTACCTTCTAAAAGATGAGGATTTTCTTCTACCACTTCCCCCACAGTATTAAGCTTCATCAGAAAAATGGCTCATTTTCCTTCTTAAGCCAAAATTCAGTCTAGAAAAAGCTTCTTAACTACAGCAACAACACATAAGGCAGAATAAAACCCAGTAAAACCACCATACAGAAGCTGAAACAATACTGCAGACAAGTTAACTTTTTAATTAGGCTAAAAAAACCAAATCTGGACTCAGCATCTAAACAAGAGCATGTTACCATCTACAAGGCAATTATAACAAATCTAAATGCATTACTTTCAATAACTTAAGTTCACTTGTGCTCAAAAACGTGGAATGGGGTCATAAACAAGGAAACATAATGAGGAGTATTACAATATAAGATGAAGGCTGCATAAGACAGGAACGGAATGCTCAGGTCACAGGCAAACAAAACAGCGCATACTAAATCCAGAAGGGCTGCACTTCATTCTGCCTCGTACAGCCGCAAGAGAAAATTTCTCATGTATTATAATCAAACCAGAAGAAAAAATTCACAGTAAAAATGAGAGTCCTTCAACTGTGACCAGCAATGATCACTGCAATTCATTAATCATTTAGAAGACTAACACACATTAAATCAGTCACGTCTGTCTGAAATAAAATACCATGCTTTACTTATACCCTGCTTTTCCACTTGTGAAAAAAGCTTGCCTACCTTACTTGTGGTCACTGGAGAGTTACAAGCCTTCTGCATTTGTAACAGAAGCTTGACTCAACTGGTAGCATGATACAGAGTACTTAAAAGAAAGAATGATGAAGGCAGGGACAAAACACGTGTAGAGATTGAAAAGCACAAATTACACAAATAGTGTTATTTGCCCTAACAGTACCTTTTCTTCCTTAGGCACACAGTTTTTCAAAAAATGTCCATTTTCTATAAATACACCTAAAGAAGTTAGATGAAATGTGTCTCATGAGGGAAACTTGTGAAATTCAGAAGGCACTAGCCTTAGGACAAACACACTTCCATAACCAGACACAGGTAAGCCTGCAGCTCACCTCCTTTCCTTGGCACTTACCACTATCAATCCTTGCACCCTTTTGAAAGTGACCAAGTTTAAAACAAAACAAACAAAAAAAACCAAAACAAAAACATCATAACACACCAAAACCCAAAGAAAATCCCACAAATTCACTTACTTTTGAGAGGCAATGGTCAACTGCAGAGTTCCTCAGTGCCTGTGAGACAGGGCGGAACACATGAACCTCACAGTTTCAGGAATCTTCCCTTTTTTGCCAGGGTCACAGGAAATGGCACCATTTTCTTTCTCCCCCATGTTGCTTATTCCTTCTTCTCCAGCTGCTCATCACCTTTAATTGCTCAGGCCCTGCAGGATTGCTACACCTCTCAGGTGCAAAGAATAAAGCTCAACAGGCATCCTTAATTCTCTGCCTGGCAAAGCTGAGAGGATCTCCCCCACCAGAGACACCAAGACCTCCCATAAAGAGGGCAGAGAACTCCAGATTTTTGCAAGCCAATTCCCTCACAATGCTAGAGATGAAGGGGGAAAAAAAAAACCCTTGTGCATGGAGCCAAAGGTCACACTCCAGCGACAGCTGCTGGAATATGGTAATAAACAGAGGGTAGATATGTAGCTCTTTCAATTTCTCCACTTCCCATAAAATGCCAAGTGTTTCCGAGCACTAGAAGACTATTTATGTCTACCCCACAGCTAGAACGGGGTCATCACCGGTGCTTTGGAGAAAATTCAGAACAACTGCTCCACCCTGACAAAAACCAGGCATAAGTCCCCATTTGGCATTTCACTAGCACAGATGAGATTCCTCTTGGTGTCCTGACTGCACACCCTGCTGTTAGGCTCTTTGCTCGCAAACCTTGCTGTAAAATAGCCTTGTAGTAATGAAGTAAGAACACAGACATGATTTTTTAGGTAGCCTTACCTTGCATATGACCCTTAGATGAACAACCTAGCTGGCACAGCTGTAAGAGCTACAGCTGCCTCCTTTGCCAGCCCCCAAAACATGCCAGGTGGTTCACAACGAACGTGCTGAGCAGCCCCACCAGAGAGGGGCCCAGAACTTCATCTTCTCCTTGCTGATAACAGAGCCATCAGAAAAAGCTAGACACAAAATCCCCAGGCAGCTCACCAGCAGCTGAAGCAGCTACTTTAGCTCTGAAGATGTTACATACAGCTGCAATAGTATATTTACAATTCTAAAGAAAATACTTATTTTTCTCAATTTGACGTACAAAGGCTGAAGGGCTCATTAGTAAATCTGAGGCAACTAGCTTCAAAGAACACTGCTGAAATGTATCATATTTGCATTTTTGAATCAACATCAATAATACTTACAATTATCTTTTTAACTGGCTTAGTCTCTAAAAGTAGAAGATAGCACAGAAACCAAGATGAAGGCGGCATAACTTTCTTTCCTAAATAGGGAAATACAAGCTATCTATAAGTGCATTTTATTCCAGTATAATCACACATGCTATGTACAAAAGGAAAATTGTAATGCTTTATCTGTATCAATAGAATTAAAGCAATACAACCTGTTTACCTACACAAAGCACAAGATCCAGCTTACTATTTTTGTGGCTGACAACCATAAAGCTTTAAACCATACACACCCCTCCACTACTGCATGTAATGACGCCTACCTGACTTGACTTTGTATTACATTTTGTTTATTTATGCAGCTTTTTCTCATCTTCCTGATATCAAGAGTTAATTATTAGTAAACACCAGGCAACACTGTCCAAGTCTCATTTTTCCAAGTATATATACTCTGCCTTAAAAACCACTCCAGAACTATGACTAAAAGGAGATGAAGCTGCTTTTCCAGTCACCCCACTCTTTGCCATTCAGCCTACCGAGCGTTACCATGTAAAATGATGACCAAATAACACTACTGCATTGCCCTTGTTTAACAATAGTGACTAGGCATCCAGAATCAAAATTACCAATTTTTTCCAGGACTTTGTAATTCACATAAATATCCTACTCACAATACGGGTAGAGGGTCAGTTTAGAAGTATGACTACTAAAGTCAAGTAGTCATACTGAAAGTAAAGGAAAAGGTCTACGCCTTTTTTTCTTTTTTTTAAAGCATTCTTAAAATGCTGGGAATGAGAAAATTACTTCTTTTTAAGCATTTGGAATTGGAAACTGCAATGCATTTTTTAATACATATATGCGTTAAGCTGATGACATGTGGAAAGTGAACTTTCAAGTCTCACTCACCTTTACTTCAATAGTTTCATAAGCCAGATGGTTGCAGATGTTTCTAGGTAGCTGGGCCTGCTAGAGAGCTCGCTATTACTTTTGTCCCAACTTGTTCCTCTGCTAAAAATATGTAACCACATTCCTTGCTGTCTTATTAATAACTGTAATACAATATAAAGTTAATATTAATATAATGCAATCCAGGTGGTGTGGAAAGTGATGACAGAGGTGTAGTAGCTGGCACTCTTTCCTCTGAGGCGGTAATGAAGGAATATCCCAGCACACAGGTACAGCTTACTGAAGGACTGTTCACCAAAGAAGGTCTATAGACCAACCCACGCCACTCAGGGTCACCGAAAAATACATGACGCTTTTTGAAAGAGTAGGGTTACCAACCTCTGTCCTGGCTGAATTGCAGTCAGAAAAGTGGACTGTAAAACCAAGTAGCATTGTCACAGGTGATAATGTGATGGATGATCGACTTACAGCCCAACTGCCTTGCGTACAATTACACAAGGGTTGCAATACTCATCCTCACAACCCAGTGAGTGAGAGCAGACAGAAAGAAAAGAGATTCTCATTTAGACCCTAATTACTGGTGAGGGAGGATGGCTGTGCAAGCACTGGAAAGAGAAAACTCTTCCTGAAAGTTTTTAGAACTTATGTTCTTATTTGGGACAACACAGGAAGAAGAGACTGCAGCATGCCAGGTCCCACATCTTTCCCTGACCATTCCTCCACCAACACAGATACAGGCTGAAATTGTCTTAGTCTCTTGCTAACTGAAGCCACTGGTAATCTTCATAGAGCAATCTTGGAAGAGTTTGGAAGAAAGGAGGTATCTACAACTGGTTTTGAAAGAAAACATTGACATTTTTAACTGCAAGTACAAGACCTGGAAGCAAGGTCTAACTTGTTCCTATTCACCTCCTTTGTTTGATTACAAACTTCCAGAAAACGCATGCTGCTGTCACTTTCCAGATGCTGCATCTGACCAATCTGTGATTTCAAAATTGAAGGGTCCCCTGAGAACTACCTGCTGACATCACGCTCACTTCCATCATTCTTGACACTGAGCTCTACAAAGACTCTTGAGATGTGAGCAGCCAAACTGAGACACTTGCAAGAGGGAAGTGTCAAATTCAGGAACTGGACCTCCAGGACAGGTCTGCTCCCCTGCTTTTACAATATGGCTTTTAAGCCTAAATCAAACAGCTGAACTGAACTATAACTTGCCCAAACTATAACTTGTCAGAAGAACCTTGCAAGAACTTCAAAGACCTCTTATGTTAAACTTCTGGAGCTAAAGCCCAGTGTTTGACAGCTACTTTGTATCTGCTGTACAGGTATCTCTGCCCCTTTGAAGGCCCACACAGCAGGAGACAATAAGCTGCTGGAGACTGGGCGGCTTTTCACAGTTGTGCCTTTGGGTGGGTGTTTATACTCCCCCTGAAGAGTGTGTTTCACACAGGAAAATAATGCAGCCTGTGCTTTGGAGTCAGAAGACTGAGCTGGATCCTACCTACTCTGCCCTCGTAAATACTTCCCTAGAAAATTCAAGCACATACAACCACTACAGGGTCAATCTCTTGAAGCACAGGATTTTGTGAGCTCCAGAAATACTTGGCTAGATCCAAAACACTTTGGAAACCTGTCAGAAATAACCGTTGTGTTAAGTCCCCTCTTCTCTCGAAGGATGAGAAAGGGCTGATGTCCACCTGCCTCAGGGAGAATATGAAAGACAGCCCTCAACTAAAATACTCCCCAATCCTCAGCAGCAACACTTGCAGAAGTTATCAGCCAGTTTCTCCTGCCGGCGGGTTTATTTTCCCTGGGACAATGATGACATTCCAGTTTCCATCTTCTACTCTTCAGCTCCCATGAAGAGCACAACGACCAACCCAAAAATACTCTCTTCAGAGAACAGCTGCTCTATTTACCCCTACCTTCAGCAGGACCAGGATCCAAACCGTCCTCTCTTCTTCTTGCTTCTACCTAGCGTCTGCGTACCAAGGCATTTCTTAATGTCACAGTGCATCAAGGAAACCCAGGGAAAAGGAGCCAGTTGGTAGGTTTTCTGCTTTCAGAAAACCTGAAGTTGACGCCAAGATACAGCCTGGCGTTGAGTTCAATGCCAGAGCTGAGCTCCATGCCAGGACAGAACCCGGTGGAACAGCCTCTGCTATCAGTTTACATCACACCATGCCCCAGAGTCAGTCATGGCTTTAATCTAGGGCTAAATCACAGCAGCTGAAGACGGAAATCTGGACGGTTTCTTTATGAATGAAACTCCCGAATCCCTCTAGTGCTCATTGAATTTATTTGCTTATACCGCTATTTCTTGAATGACATTGTTCCAAATTACAAATTCTTGGAATGGATTTAAACACAGAAGCTGCCTCCAGTTTTCTCAGGGGGAACAGGAGGTCAGAAGAACTATCCTTATAGCACAGTATCTCCCATTTCCTCCATGCCACCAGTACACCGCATGCACTGTGAGGTTTTTTTTTGTTTTTCCATTATTACACAAAGTATTACCATTACATTCTTCTTTATAAATTAGACAGTCTGATTTCCTATATTATTATGAACATGTGTTTCTTACAGAGCTGCCCCAACACTGAACGGTACAGTGGGATGTGAAAACAGAATATGGCAATATACTCAGCATGCTGTAATTATATGAATAAGTTATAATGAAGAAGTTCTCTAAAAAAAGCACACCATTTGACATCGGCCATGTATATATATCCACTCTCCTGAGCGACCCTGTGTCAGCAAGTCAGAAGTATCAAGTAACTCAAAGCAATTCAAAACCAACAAACCCAAAGTACCAAATTAGATTCAAAGCACATTATTGGCACTGGGCCTGAGCCACAAATTTAGATCCAGTTCTGATTTTTCCCAGCGTTCACAGAAATGGGCAAAAGGGACATTTGAATTCAGAGTCCAGTCTAGATTCAGTTCTCATTCATACAGCAGACAGTAAGGGAGACCTAAAATCCTCAGAAACAAAGCAGTAAAAGTTAAATCTAAAATGGCACCTGGGCAACAAAATTAATGCTGGCAACCCAAAAAACCTCCGCAACATGGCTTTTTTACTCAGCAAGAATTTGTAGATGTGCCTAAAAATACCATAACAGAACTTGTGGTACTGTGTTGCATTGGCAACCAAGATGGTGTGTCACCATCTAGGACCAAGGCACCTGAAACCACGGGGGATACCCAGGGCAAGTGTTCCTGATGGCAGTGCCTTGCCCCGTGGGGTTCAGTTCGGCACGCCTGCCGCACACACAAGGCAGAACCGAGCTCAACCCAGGGTACAGTAAGCTGCTTCATCCAGAGATATGGCTGTAGGGAAAGCTGTGTGCACAAAGAGAAACAGGGAGGGAAAAGGTGAAGGAGGAGGTTACAACTAAACACCTAATTCCAAGCAAAAGAAGGACTGCAGACACTTTTCTTCTCAGTTTTCCCTATCAACCAGTTAAGGTGCTTTACCTCACTCAGATACTTGATGCATTCAGGGCAGTAAAGCCCATCCTAGGCAGTACCACAGATCTCAGTCACCTAACTTCACTCCACTCCTCCAAGGAGGATCTAAAACATTGCCATTCTGAAGACACTTTGTAGATCTAGACTTGCTTCCAGACTCAAGTATGCTTGTGAGTCAAAAGAGAAGAAGTAGTAAAACCAATACACGAAATCAAGAGTTTTATTTCCAAAGATCTGGACTAAGGAAATGCTGCCCTTTGGAGTCAAACAATAACATTTGTTGGTTATGAAAAAGCTACTAACGTCATACTATTACAGGTCAGAATATCAAATAGTTTTTCATTTGAGTTTTAAATGGTTTTCTTAATAATTGTTTATAATATTTAACTTATAGTGACTTGCAATATACAAGTTGTTTTATTAACTACAAACATACCATCCTCACTACAAGTTTGAACTCAGCAATGATGAAATCTGACATTGAAGTGAGCCGGATTCCCGCTACTGACTTCAGTCTCTCAAGTACATCCCACAGCAGTACATCGTCTACGCAGAGATGCACAAACCAGCTGGTGATTTGAAGGCAGCGAGTTGGCACCTCCATTCAGAGGATAAGTGAATATTCATCAAGTCAAGTCAAAAGAAGATGACTTGAAAACAGATGAAAGAAAGCTAGCATTGACCATTTGAACTTGTTGGCAAAAAGGCCAACAGTTTAGAAGATTTCAGGAATGATTTGGACATCAGCGTTACTATGTATTTGAGTTATAAACTCCTACATCTGTTTCAGGATATTTTTCTCTAGTCACTATCAGGGTACTAAATGGACCATCAATCCACTAATTTTCAAAGTAATTAATCAATCAAGCCTCAAATGTGTTAACATGAACTGACACCTGAATTTCAACCTATGCTCTGCTTCAACAGCTGCATTCCTCTGAGATCACAGAGTTTGTCCTGATGCCTGGGAGAAATGGAATGAAATCCTTCTCAGTCAACTAATGTGGTGATCTTCTAGAGACCAGGTGACTACAGTCTTGAGGAAAAGCTGCAGAAAGAATATCCCCACCTCCAAAAAAGAAAATGGAAAGCCCATCCTTAAAACACGACACAAAACAGTTGGTTCTACAAAATCAAAGAAAGATGTAACGCCAAACAGAGAAAGGCTGCACTAAGTGCAAGTGCGCACAAAGAGCTAAGCTTTCAGTATAACTAGTAAAGGTAAACAAGCCTAATCAACTTTTTTTTTTCTTTGTAGAAGCTAAGAGAAGGCCAAGAGACATAATTAAGGGCTCCAGAAATAGGTCCTGCAAACACAAAAGTAACAGTAACCACGTAAGCAGATTTCAATGAGCCCGCCCACATCATTAAAACAGCAGAAATAAAATGTATGCAAGAGTCAGAACGTCAGATTAACAAGTCACTGGGACAGGACTTGCCTTTACCTATCTTTCAGTAGCCAGGTTTACAGCACCTCTAGAGACTTAAGCCATCTTTCATTCAAAGGCTGTAAGTCCAGTTTCCAAACATTAAGCAAGCTTTTGAAACATGATGCACCCTGAATCTCTGGGCAGGAGTTAAATGTACAGAAGTGGCCATGGATTTTGGGTGGCTCCTAAGACACTAAACCCTGGAGTTTTTGGGGTTAGTTTTTGGGTTATAAAAAAAGTGGCAGGACAGTATTCAAAGCAAAGTAAAAGGAAAACACCACACAGTGGAATACCGCTGAAAAATGGGCAATTAACTGATGAATTAACTGTAAAAAGATATTTTAAAATGTGTTTTTATTTACTCCATTAGATGTCGGAGTCCATCCTGCCCTCCTTTTAATTAGCTTTGACTCCAAAAAAAGCCTCCCTTGAAAACAATGGGACCAGTCTCTGAATTGGGGACGACTGAGCACATGAAAACAGAATTGACCCAGCGCACCAAGAGCTTCCAAAGGTTTTGTGCATTAGGCAGAGCTCTGTTCACTGGATGCAGTATCCTTGGCAACTATTATGCGAGAAACCGTTCTACAAATGCAAAACTTCTGCCTGGTCCAAGAGCTTTTCTCTGAAATACTTTTATGGGGTTTTGGATATCCTTAAATCCAAGGGCACACACAGCCCTTTGTCATCTTCCCGCAAGCTCCCAAGAGCAAGATACAATACTACAAGTGATGTTAAGAGAGTATTTTCCTCCCACTTCATCAAAGAGCAAATAAAAGTTTTACAACTTTTACTTTGTTTTCTTCTGGGAAGAAAAAAGAAGTGGGCACTTTTCCTTTTTTCTTCAGTGCACTCTGCAGAACTAATGTGCAGATACAAGATAATAATGAAAGAACATTATTATTACGTCAATCAATGGCATTGCTTTGAAAACTGAAAATTCAAGGATCATGCCCGGGTGCCTGACTTCAAGGGCAGAGCTACAGATGCCAGCACACGTATTAGAAGAAGTATGCACGAAGAGATAGGTGAGATCTGACAGGGGCTGTGGCGGTAACAACGCTGCAGCTCTTCGCAAGAGCTCAGACCAGTAGTACCAATTGTTTCAAGGGCAGCAGACACGCTTCTATTTTTACCAAAGCCCTTGCTGTAACTGCCCAGCTCATTAAACCTTACCACAGCAAAGCTGGGATCCTGCCTGTCCTCGCAGCTCGGCCGTCCTTAAACAACGCGTTATTCCTCAACGCTCCCAGATACCGCCAAGTCACTAGCCAGGGACAGGCGTTCGGCATTTGATACCCAGCTCGGGCTTTGGTTTGGTGGGGTTTTTCCCCCTCCTAGAGGAAAACCTACAGCGGCTACAGCTAACGCAGAGGCGGCAGCTGCCCTCGAAGCGGATGGGGAACACACCAGAGCGGCGGGGGCGCCCCTCCGGCGTGTGTCCCCCGGGCCTCTCCCCGGGACTTAAGGAAATGTCTATACTGCCGGGGCGAGGGGTAG
>VYZM01017111.1:0-69763 GCA_013398915.1 Dromas ardeola | reverse complement strand
GTGAGGTTGAGCCGAGCTCGGTCTTGGTGTCACAAACGTCCCAGATCTTCAGCGTGGTATTTATCCATCTCAAAGGGAGCTTTAAATAATAACTGCTTCGGGAAAGGAAAAAAAAAAGAAAACAACTGACCGGAAACATGGGTATTTGACCAAGATTGTTGGGAGGGTTTCTCTGTGTATGCACAAAACCCTCTTTGCCGTTAGGGCTGTAGGTGCCCGGAGTTGGTTTGGCTTCCCAGGGGCACAGCCCGGGTGGTCTCCTCACCCCGGAGCAGGGACACGCCATGGCTGGGCACCTCGGCTGTCCTCTAGCCTTGGGCCTGCTCCTTCCTTCTGGAGGAGAGGAGTGGGACAACGCGTCTTGGGCAGGAGCAGAGCACAGCATCCAGCTCTTCCAGAAGGCTCTGGGAGACCTTATAGCAGCCTTCCAGTACTTAAAGGGGGCCTACAGGAATGGTGGGGAGGGACTCTATCAGGCAGTGGAGCAATAGGACGAGGGGTAACAGTTTTAAACTGAAAGAGGGGAGATTTAAATGAGACATTAGGAAGAAATTCTTTACCCTGAGGGTGGTGAGACACTGGAACAGGTTGCCCAGAGAAGTTGTGGATGCCCCATCCCTGGAAGCGTTCAAGGCCAGGCTGGATGGGGCTTTGAGCAACCTGGTCTAGTGGGAGGTGTCCCTGCCCATGGACAGGGGCATTGGAACTAGATGATCTTTAAGGTCACTTCCAACCCAAACCATTCTATGATTCTATGACTCTCTGCTGTTTTATCGAGTCTGCAGCCTCATCTATGGGGATCGAAGATGGACGCACCCTGGTCTCTTCACTCTTGGGGTCACAGGGTGCAGGAGAAGAAACATGGAATAAGTTAGGGGTGAAATATAGAGAACAAAGGGTCTTGCTGTCCTGCGGGAATGGCTGCATTTCCATGAGCTGATCACATACCCGAGGGGATACAGTGTACTTTACAGCCATGGTTCATGACTGCCTATCCTTTCGTCCTTCGTGGAGAGGGCTGTGGGACAAGAGCTGTAGCACTGTGAGAAATGTATTTATCACAGAAATTATATGTCTTAAGCAAGAAAGCATGATCATAGTGTTGGCATGAAGCAACCGTTTCCTCCCAAAATGATTACTGGTTTGGGAGTATTTGTCAGCACTGGGACAAAAGGGGATTTCTGTCCACACGTGGTCTGTCCTTCTGTTTCTTATTCTCAGGACTAACTTGTCATGATTTGGTTTTGCCTGCAGTTATGCATATTTTCAGAAAAGAGCATCTAGCATGAAGATTGCTAAATTGCAGGAGAATTTTAAAACTCAGAAGCTGTCTTGGCATTTCAGATATATGTTTTATCCACTTATTTTTTTCTTCTCCCTCAGCTTGGACAAGAAAAAGGGCCCATGGGCTGTCTCGCCTCATTTCTCATCCCTATCTCTTGGTTGTGATTCTCATGCACCATCAAAAGTTACGCACGGTGAAGTCCTGATTTTGAGTTTTGTATCTAAGCAATTGAAAATTCATATTTTACAAAGAAATGTATTTTAGTATCTGCTTTAGTATTGACCATTTAGTTTCTAGATAAAACAGTATTGCTGCATATCTGTCTGCTTATTTAAGTTGTATATTTTTGTCACCACGTAATGTCAAGATTAAACAGGGTATTTTGGATTTGTTAATCATAATTTACTTAAGTACCTTTTATACTAAGCGTCCAGTTTTGTAAAATGAATTTGTACATTTGCTGCTAATCAATAATCAATATGGGGTGGCATAAGATTCCTATTCATTGGATTAATCCTGACTCTTGCTAATTAATATGTTGTATTTGTCTCATTGCAGAGGCAATAACACTTGGAGGGCAATTTGAAATAAAACATGGAAGCCAAGATTTTGTGTAGAGTCTATGTGAGACATCATCAGCTATCTTTCCTCCAATACCAGCAAACAAAAATAAAGGATGAGTGCAAACCTTGCAGAGAACAGATAATTGTAAGGTTCAACATCAAAACATCTAGCCACAGACTGTAAGTCCCACAAGGAGGAATTAGACAATGTATGTTATGATCTTCAACTGGATTTCCAACTATGAGGTGGTCAGTGGAGATAATTTTTATGACCAGGCTCCTGGAAAGAAAAGAGAGCGATGCAAATGTGAAAGGATCCTGAGTCAGACAGAGCTTTGGGGTACATCTGCCTCTTCTTTTTCTGTATCAGAAAATCAGAAATATCCCCAAACCACTACAGACCTTTGAATTTCAGAAGCTGGATTTTATTTGAATTTGAATTAAAACAATGCAGGTGGAAAGAGAAGACACAGATTTGCTGGATAAAACAGAATAACACTGCAAGGTCAGTGTGTGTGTGTAGACGGGGAGAAAGATAAAAATTCCATTTTTTAATGGTTTCCCACCTTTCTACTTATTCTTCAGAGGCCTTCAGAACCTGCAGTCTCTTTCCATCAGCCAGAGGGAAAGGCTCTGTATAGTTTGCTTCCTCATCTTCCAAGCAGCCACCAGTTTCTGCTCCTGCTGCAGGGCCATATCTTGTCTTCTGAAAAGTCCTTCCCCCATGCCCAGTCTGCTTTGCAGCTTGCAGGAGAGGCCTCTCTCCTCTCCTCCCTCAAAGTTGTATTTATCCACTGCAGCAGCTAAAACAAGGCAAGCAGGCAACTTCCCTTCTTGCTGTCCCACTACAGCCTTTTAAATGAGCATAGGTGGCTTTTAAAAGACCTTGACACGCAGTAAAATGCAAAAAAACAGCCAGATGTCAGAGGGACGCCGCATGAGGCACTATGGGCATTGTGTCTGGAAAGACAATCGGAGACATGACAAGGGCAGCATATGTGGTTGTCTCACCCTATTCCACATCACAGAATCATAGAATGGTTTGGGTTGGAAGGGACCTTAAAGATCATCGAGTTCCAACCCCCCTGCCATGGGCAGGGACACCTCCCACTAGACCAGGCTGCTCAAAGCCCCATCCAGCCTGGCCTTGAACGCTTCCAGGGATGGGGCATCCACAACTTCTCTGGGCAACCTGTTCCAGTGCCTCACCACCCTCAGGGTAAAGAATTTCTTCCTAATGTCTCATCTAAATCTCCCCTCTTTCAGTTTGAAACCGTTACCCCTTGTCCTATCATTACACTCCTGTCAGAGGAACGCGGCATGAGGCACTATGGGCATTGCGTCTGGAAAGACAATCAGAGACACGACAAGGGCAGCATATGTGGTTGTCTCACTTTATTCCTCATCACAGAAGGTAAGGCCTTCTCAGAGAGAGGGAGAGAGAATGAGAGAGCATTTTCTGTGGTCACACTGAACAAAGTCAGCGTTCAGGATCTCTAGGGAATCCTCAGCAAAGGCCAGGCTGTGGTCCTTTTGCCTTTGGAGGTATCACGGACTACTGAGTCCCCTTCCCGGGTATGGCAACCGAGAGGGGCTGTGTAACTTGCTGACC
The DNA here is from genome assembly GCA_013398915.1 of Dromas ardeola. Taxonomy (NCBI): domain Eukaryota; kingdom Metazoa; phylum Chordata; class Aves; order Charadriiformes; family Dromadidae; genus Dromas; species Dromas ardeola. Next base: position 66,303 of record VYZM01017111.1, on the reverse strand, counting down.
TTGGGGTTCCTGAGTCTGTCTTGCAAGCCCTTTCCAAAAACCGAAGGCTAAGTATGATCGAGTAAAGTTCACTGTTTTAAGCTCCCAAGTTCTTTTTACAAAAACATAAGGGGGAAATCCTTCACACGCACACATTTTTTGGGAATGAAACATAACTTAGGGGTTTTCATTTAGGGCTGATTTATTCTCCTTAACTCATCCCGTTATTGGCATTTCTTAAAAATACATTGTTGAATGGGTTAAGATGGTGTGTCAAGCTTAAATTTGAATTTCATTATTGTTGAAACCTGAATGTTAAAATAACATCGTTTTTTGTCTTTAATTTCCTCTTTTTTATTAAAAATAAAAAATATATGTTTGATGGAAAGTTATTGAAAGCACATTCTTTAACCCAAGGACCACCCAGACACAATGTAAATACGTATTTAGGCAGTTTTAAAAAATGATACTAGGTATCCGAGGAATTGGAATAGCTCCACAGGAGTGTTAGTTTTTCCGGTGTGTCATCGTGTCAATACAGATGTAGATGCATGATCATGAAATTACAGTGTAAGCACGTGAAGTGGCCAGTCCTTTAACTTGTCCTTCGGACAGATTGAACTGCTTCCCAAATTTCATTTTTCAACTTCAAGCCAATTTTAGTTATGGGGGAACAAAAGCAATTTTAACTTCAGTGATTTATTCACTTAACATTAATAAAGCTGAAAAATAGCAGTCTATTTGGTAAGAGTAATCAAAATGGGCTTGCAAACCACTGGAATTAAAGTATGGTAATGAAAGTGCTGACAGATCCTTTACTGTAGTGACGGGAACAGTATTTCTGCCTTATCCGCACTGTAATCTGTAAATAACGCGTAGTTCTCTTAGTGAAGTGTGGAGAGTGATTTATTGTCATTGTTAGCATGGACAGGCAAATAACATAACACACTTCTCAAAATAATGGTGTGTAATTGAAATCCAGCCTGTCACGAGACCAAGAATAATACTGTGGATTTCAGCCTCCTTCATCCAGGGATCTCAAAGCGCTTTGCTACCATTAAATGTTGCATTGCTGCCCTGCAGGTGGGGAAACTGAGGAGAAATATTAGAAACGTATTAGAAACAATTCTAATATGATGCTTCTTTCACAGAAGTGGTTTTCTACTGATTGCAATAGGAACTGGATTAGGTGTCCAACGGCCAGATCACAGAAAACATATTCCACGGGGAACCCCCACCTTAACAGAAAACAACTTCCACCCACCTTAACAGAAAACTCTTTCTTTGAGAGGTAAGGATGTGTAATGGCCCTAAAGATTGTCAGCAGTCTGAATCAAGCTTTAATTGTGGCATCACATGTTCAAATTCAGTAGACTGCTACTGAAAATTGTTCTCCTGTCGTGTCTGGTTAATACTGTATCTGCAGTAATACTCTATTGCCACTAACACTGGCTAGTACTGTATATTGATGGTGAAAGTGAGTTCGAGGTACGCAATCCCAAAATCACTCAATGTCCAAGGATACTGCACAAATCTAGAAAAACGAAGCCCTGTATATTTTTCTGTGGACCATACCATCCCAGGAAATAATCTGTTAGATGTTCTGACGGTGATCCTACAGAGTTCCCTTTCTTCTGTGCAAGGTCTTCCCCTAAGGGAGCCAGGTCTGAAAGACGTAGCCACTGATGAGAGGGCGGAATAGTGAGGTTCCTACAGTGTGCACGTTGCACAGTGCCATTTCATACAGTCTTTGGTTACACAAACACTCTCGCAGGCTCTTAAAGGATTCCTGCCTCCTTCAGCACATGGGCAAGGGGGGGCTTAATTCATGCGCACAGATACTTTATTTCACCTTCACTGTTTAATGCTGAAGGCCGCCTCCTGCCTTATCCATTGCACGCTACTTAAACCCTGTTCTGATGACAGAACTAATTTCCTCAAGAGATTTCCTCCAGTGCTCAGTACTGTGACAGATGAATGCATCACAACTATTTATTATTAATTTTCACAGCGCTCCTCTGCAGGGAGGAAGTCATTTCACCCCCATTTTATGGATGGAGTGTTACCAGACAAAATGGAGACAAAGTCAAAAGTAACCACCGGTGTTGGCTGTCCAAGTCCGAGTTGCCTACAACCAAATTTTGAAACCTCCAAGAATGCTACGTGTTAAAAGCGCAGCTGCCAGTGACCTCAGCTTAGGCTGGATGGATGTTCTGCAGCTAACACCAGGCTGCGCAGAGGAGGAGGAAACACATGCAGTGAGACTCTGAAAAAGTCACTGGGAGTGACTTTAACATTGCCCTGGAATTTTACCGTCGCAGCATTTATGGGGCTTAATCATGAGATCCCCTTGCCTGATTTCTCAAGCCACGGGATTAATTCACTTTAAGTACCTCAGCAAGTGAGGGGGTGAGCATGCAGATACCGACCTTCCCTGCTAGTCAGTCCCGAATCTTTCTCAGAAGGAAGGACATGTAACGTATGAAGTTGTACAGTAAGATTTATTCTGAAAATAATTTATTCTGCATCTGTGTAAGCATGTATATATGCATGCAGGGCCATTTTCTCTTATTCTAAAGGGAATGCTTCCTGCTGTTTGCCCTTCACAACCATACACATCATACCTCCAACAAAGAACCATCCATGCTTTATCAAATTCCAGTAAATTGTAACTGCTCAAGATCAGGGGTGTCAGTGATGCCAAAAATGTGTCTAAGGTGTCTACGGACATAGTTGTGAGACAATGGGAACAAACAAGCATCACTCAAAAGCTATTTCTGCTTGGAAGATCTTTTCTAGTTAATAATGTTAGAGGGCCGTAACCATATGTGATTTGTGAAATTATGACTGATTCTCCAGAGATGGCCATTAAAATCAGACAAAACCTCAAGCTACAAATCGAAGTCCTCCTTTCATCACTGCGCTGTGTCTTGTATAGATTTTCTGTCCATTTTTCTGTATCCTCCTCTAAAAAATGAGAAGCTGGGTGGATTCCTCCAGAGGACATGAATGTTGCTCCTTTTCTGGAAGCAGCTGATTAGGATCAGGGGGAGGAGGTTGCACAGCCTGAAGAGTATGGTGAGGCAGAGTGTAGGGGTCACCGGAGAGACCCCAGTCACAGGAGAGACCCTGCAGATCGTGCTGAGATGGAGAGGTTGCTGCGTTAGGCCACAGAAACACTGGAAAGAAAACCCGCTAGAGAGCAGAGGGGAGGCTGCAGAGTTTGCTGCAACTCAGAGTTACTGAATTGACTGCAAATAAAACTGGAAGCAAGGTCTGACTCCACGCTGCAAGATCATGGCAGGAGGATTTGTCGACAAGCACTTTCTATTTCTGTTCTGGATTCCTCACTTCAAGTTTACTGAAAATATACTAGCCTATGTTCTAACACAGTCTGGCTTTTGAGTTGAAAAGCCATTTGATCCATTTTGAGAAGTTCATTTTAGGGAAGGCCATAGGCAGAGCTCACGTCCCTTCGTTTTCCTCCTCGTTCTGTGTTGCACGCTGTACACTAATGGATAACACCATGGTGCTTACAGGGGTTTGATGAACTTTGTCTTCAGAGAGGACGTGAGGCAAATGATGTTTCCAGAAGCAAGATGAGACTATGATGGACCAGCTGTTTGTCCTGGTATGGCAAATTCTGTGAGGAACCCCCAGGAATTTCAGTCAATCCCTGCCCAATAGTCAGCTGAAAACATTGTTCAAACTGTTTTTTTTTGGCTCGGCAGTGGAAGTTGATAACTTCATTTCAGTGGGATAAAGAAAAAAGCACAATCCTCCTTCTCCATTGTAAAAGACGCATGAACTTAAAAAAAAACCCAAAAGCAGCAGTGAGCATGGCTGCTTATTCTTTGACATTTGAGTTTTGATATAAATTGATACTGATTTTGTGAAAGATAATGATATCTTGCTAGATGAGATCTTACCATAAAACTCAGCTAATCAGTCTTTCTTGGGAAATGGGAAGGCACTGCCATGGATTACATCTACTGGTGTATGCAGTTCAGTGATGTGAGGACTAACAAGGCTTACATTACTTAGCAAGCAAATTATATTTTCATGGAATTCATGTCACTGCTCCTCTTTAATTTTCTTCTAAGCCGAAAAGCTCATGTTTTACACACATTTTTACAGGAAGCTTCTATCATTAAAGGACTAACAAGAAGAATGAAACGGGGATAAAGTAACGTGCTTACAAAAATCCTGTAGCCGTGATGACCTTTTTTTGCTTTTTCAGTTTAAGAGAAACAAATGCCAGTCTGGACACAAGCAGTACAGACATTTAACAGATAACAGCCAGAAACATGGTGACCATTTGCTGGCACATGACCATAACGGAGAATTTCTGAAAAAATATCAAGACCCAGTTCATTTTTAAAAATATTTTCTAATATAAGTGAAAATAGCCTTTCCTTGAGGGAAACAGCACACTTTGGTTTGAAATCTGAGTGTCTGAAATTTGCTTTAATTTATATCTTGCCATCAACACTAACCCACCGATTAAGTAATTGTTATCACATCACTTTATATCTCATAACATAGTTTTTGCCTTGGTGACTTGTATAAACTAACCTTTGGAGGAGTAAAAAAATAGTTCGTCGTTTTGCATTTTGCGTATCCACTTTGCATTGTGGATGCTCATTTGATGCGAATCGTTGTAGAAAGTAGGAAGGTTAAAATAAACATGATTCAAGGGGAAAAACATTCATGGGAAAAGACCACAAATGCTTGAACGTGTGCTTGACAGTTTATCAATCCTTTTGTCACCAAAATGAGCTTCTATGGGCATTTAAAACTTGTCTTTATTGTTGGGCTTTTGCACCTTAGGTTAGTTAGCTGCTAATTAAGGTACTACTTAAAATGTGTTTTCCTCAGTCGGTTACACAGCCAACAAGTGTATTCCAGGCTTGGACCAAGAATAAATATTTGTGGTTTGAAGAAAACACAGGGGAGCGTTCTTGTCAACTTTTATAAACATGTGAAGTGACTGTAGATAATCCAGCATTATTTATTTTGACGTAAAGAGTCCTATGCTGATATAAGCATCCTCAATGCAAAATTACTTGTTACTAATTTTGTAAACACAGTTTCATAAACACATTGCTGGGGACAGTTAAATCAGGAGAATATTAGTCTTAATCTTAGAACCAATATCACCTGCCTCAGGGTGAAGAGCAAGAGACTTCATCATAAGAAATTGCAAGACAATTTGTACATACCGTTTTCATGATAAACACTATTTAACAGATGGTTTTTCTATATTCCACAACCGTTTTAAAGATTCTTCTTAATACACTTTTCTAGGTTCAGGTGTTCTTATCAGTGTAAACACTACCTCCTTTCTTGAATGCTGACATATACTTGACCTCACCACAGTCTCACAGCAATGAATTCCACAGGCTAAATATATACATTTTTTTAATGCCTTCCCGTTCATCATTTTGGAATTCCCCTATTTTCAAGTTTCTTGAAATTTTGCATTCTAAGACAACTACACAGATACTAATATTTTTCCTTTTTACAGCATTCATTGTTTTAAATAGTTCTATCATCTTCATTTTTATTCACTTCCTTTGTAAAATAAACACGTCTAAAATTTTCTTCCTCTCTTCAAATGGAAGTTTTACATTCCTCTGCTATTTTTCAGTCCATCTCTGAGCACGCTGTATGTTTGGTTTATATTTTGGGGAGTGGAACAATGAAAATTGAACAGAGAATTGTAGGAGTAAAAAGAAACTATCTCCATAAAGCCATTGTAATATTTTCTGTATTAGTTTTCATCCCATTCTTTATGCATCCAAAGATTTTTATTTATTAATTTGTTGCCTTTCTGGCCCCTGGTGTACACAGAAGAGGAGTTTCATCTAACTCTTCGCAGTAAAATCATGATATTTTCCTGGAATGGGCACAGTTACTATATAACCTAATAAGACATTGTACCAGATGCATACCGCTTCTTCCAATGTATAGCAGATACATGTTGCATATTTTAAGTTTTCTGGATAATTTGTCGGAAAGACTGTCTTACCTCATCTCTCTTGTGTACATCAATGCACATGTAAATTTGATCATAAATACTTGTACGCATAGGCAAACAGAGGACTCATGCATATCCCATGCTTATGGGAGCAATTAAATGTCTCTCTCGGGCTGCAGGTGGCCATTTTGAACATGGGCTTTTTGAAGACTTGCAAAATAATTCATTACTAGGATTCTTAGTTAAAATCTTCTCCTTGAGGGCTGAATGGGACAAGAATCCTGTTGCCTTTGGGACAGCGAGCTGTTTTCCATTTTGCTAATTTAAAATATCTGCTACCTGGGTCGTAGCCTGAGGTTGTGGCTTGCAACTCAGAAAACGTCCATTTTTCTTTCCTTGAAGAAACATGCAGGCATCTCTATGTACTCCAGATGGACAGAAACCTGCTCTGCTGGTTAACGCTTGCAGGCCTGATCCTTGGACCTGTGCCACTTGACACCAGTCAGCTAAGGAGTTTGCCTTTTGATTTTACTTTTCAGCTCAGTCCTTTAGACTTCTGCTAAGTGGAAAAAAAAAAAACCAACAAGCCTGTAGAGAGGTTGCTCGTCTGTCTCCTTGAACTGTGTTAGGTAAAGAGGGAAAACAGTCACACTTCTCCAACAGTTCCCTTAGAGGCATCAGCAGTGCCAGGTGGTCACAACCAACAGGTTCTTCTCCAACAGGCTCTTCACTCTGCAGCCCTCTCCTAGGGCAGAAGGTGGCACAACTTCCTTCTCGGCTTGGGCAGGGACTCAATATTAGAAAGCTTTTGATATGCTCTGGGCCCAAAACTTGGAACTATTCTATTCATGTGAGAAGTCTTTTATCCTGGCAAACTACACAGGCTCTGACCTAAATACCGAGGCAATGTTTGTAGGATCAGCGATGCCAAAATTCATCTCCTAAGAAGGAAGAGTGATAGCAGAATCTAACTCATCTGAGCACCTCATAGGCACAGAAGAAGATCTCAGTTTTGAAACAAATGTCTGATTTTTATCATACAGTCAGAGCATTTTTAATCAAGAGAAAGGAACCCCCTGAAGGAGCTGTTTGTTTAGTTCGTGCTATTCATAAAACTACTTTGGGTACCAGCATATCCAGCTTACCACTTGAACTTTAAAGTCAGAAGGCACTAAAACCTATACTTCATTGTGACACTGTTTCCTCCTTTCCAGCTTCTGAAAGCACTCCCAAAATAAACCCACGATGTGTCATTCTGCTGGGATAGTCCTCACTCCAGGAGTGCAGTCTGCCCGTGTCTGAGGCAAGGGACAGAAATGGACGCATCTAATTTAGGAGGACAGAGGACATTTTCTTCTCTTGTCATGAAACGTTCATTTTACAAAATATTTTATTATTAATATTGAAAATGTCCTCTGGTTGGAAACTCGTTTGCATCAGCATGCTGCCCTCTGGTTGTTATTCCTTTGTGGTAGAAAGGTACTTCTCAATGTTATCTGCACAAAAAGCTTTTAGGTTTGATTTCTTTAGGTTTGATTTCCACCCCCCCCCTTAACTGCTGAACAGTGCAAATAACCTGTAGATCTCTGCTGAGATAAGGAGTAGTGAAGGGAATTTTTGCTCAAGGCCACTGTGTTCAAACAGACTTGGGCAGCTCCTACTAAATCAGGTAATCAAGATTCAGCAAATGACCTTGCCCTCCCTCTCCTTTCGAGCCCCCAAGTAAGCGCGTGTTAGACTGTGGGTATTGAAAGTTAATTAGGCTGCAGCTAGAATAAGTTACGTGTAAGATCATGGGTGAAACACAGATGGCTGAGGAGGATCACAGACAGCTTTCCTGTTAAAGATATGGAGCTGGCAATGAAGTTCAGCCAGGACCTAGACAAAGAGGGGGAGAGCCCTGATTCCCACAAATTAGGTTGATGGGCTTAGTCATGAAACTGCATGAAACTGCTCATTTTCAGCACTGTGTTAGCCGTAAAGACTACCCCAACATCTGCACGCCCTGTGCCGTATCCTGCTGTGGTTGGGCCGTATCTGGACTTCCCCAGATGATGAAATAGGACACTTGCACAATGTACGGTTTTAATACGATTTAGTACATTGTGCTGGGGGAAAGTACTGGGTCAGCCAGATGACTGATTGTGGACTATCTGGCATTCAGGAACTGGAACTGCAGGATCAGTGACAGTCCTTTTTAGGTCTTTGAACTAGGCTGAATCTGGGTATTTACTTAATGCTGATTTCCTTTGATTAAAAAATTCCTTGAGCTATCACAGACATCCTTCCCATCTTTCTGTCCTCATCTTAACTTGAACAGGCTATGTGCCAAAAATGAAAGCAACAGTCAAAATCCATGAAGGACTAGTATTGCAAAAGTCTGGGGGCAAAATAAAATTATGAACTCCTAATTATACACAGTTTGTTTCCTTGTTAGTGGCGAGACTGGCTTTCATACCTGCAACACGATCCACTGCTTTGTTCTGTGGCATTCAGGCTAATAGATAGTCCATCTGTGGGGTTTTAGTAGTAAAAACCAGTCTGGAATACTCTCCTTGATGTGGATGTATTTATTGCAAAAAAGAAAAAAACCAACCCTTGAATATGTGTTAAAAAGCATTAAAAAGACAATAGATTTGCTTTCCTTTCTTAGGGCACAATCTCAGCTCCGTGTTTGGAGGAGATCTGCAATCAGATTCCATGACAGCAGAGTTCAGTCCCAAAAAAAAAGAGCAGGACCTTGTGAAAACCTGCTTGAGTCACCTTGGTACAAAGCTTAACCAAAACAAAGAACAAGATCTTACACATTCATGTAAAAGTGATGCAATATCAATATTAATATCAGTGTACAGATATAATTTTTTCTTTGAAGCGTGCAATTATGATTTATGACCGATGAATTCTTACGCTTGCCCTATCTGCTCTCTATGAAAGTAAAGCAAGGTTAAACACAGCTGATAACTCTGAAGACAAAAGAGCCAATCTGTCAACTGAATTTAAAAGTATTAAAACAATTAGAAGATCCACTGCGCTTAATTATAAAGAATGTCTTTTTATCTGAGCTCACTATCAGAGTATTGTTGTAGTATCTGTGCAATCGCACAGCGAGCAATACATCCTAATGGGCTTTGTAGCTAATGAAGAATGACACAAAACGCAAATCTCTTATTAATCTGGATTAACCAGAGAAAACAAACTTGTTTTAAACCTAGTCTTATAAACAGAAGGCCTAATCCTGAGCCTGCTTATATCAGGGTTTTAAACTAAATACAGTAGAAATGCTGTGTTTGTTCAGTGGTGGAGAACAAAGCGGGAGGCAGCCCGTTCCTGGGGAGGCAGCCCTGCACACCGCCGGCGAGGGGGTTGGTCTTTGCAGGGAAATATGGGTCACGGGATCACACACGCAATTAATAAGCCAAAATCAACACAGGCAGGGAACATTAGGCTCATTTGTTTAATTATTCACTACAGGCAAAGTCTGTTGTTCATATGATTTCAGAATCTGGGCAGCACTGTTTTGCGCTGGATCGGTCCCCGCTCGGATCTGCCTCTAGACCAAACAAGGGAGTTTCTGATCCAAGCAATGGCCACATCTAAGCACTTTGGATAAAGTAGTATTTAGCTTTTGTCTAGGAGTTACGAACTGTCTGCAAGGTATAATGGCTTAAATTGACACATGCCAAAAGATCACTAAACTTTCAACAGCTGTATTATGTATCAAAAAGCAATTTTATATATAACATTCATGAGGAAAACAATAACAGGCTAAAATCGGATTCATTCAAACACTCAGGAATTCGGTGAGAATCTTGATTATTGTTTTTTGAAGAACCTTTATGTCATTAAAATATGCCATTTCAGCTACATGGAAACATTTCAGGCAGGCGTGTCAGTGTTAATAGCAGTTTAAATGGAGTATTTTATCACATCTCGTCGGAAGCTTTTGGAAAGATAAAGGTGATTTTTTTTAACATCATAATTTGTGTGGCTGGAGAAAAAAATTTGGCTCTGTGACATTCTTCCAAACACTTGCGTGCAGCCCACTATGAGCAGAAATAGATGCCCAGACTTTAAAACCCATCAGGAAAGTGAGCAGTGATCCGTAAGCCATCCCTACGGGACGGTAATTATTTTGCACAAAGGGAACCTAAGGTGTCGTTTATCTTTTGACCACGAAACACCGACTGAAAAGAAATTAACACTGAATTTTACCATTGGTTTATTTTCTAAAGGAAAGGTGAAATCAGCTAGTGTCCCTCGGGTATTAACAGTGGGATCTGGCCACCGAACTGACTCGACACCTGTATGAGGAAGAGAGAACTGATGGAGGATGTCAGGCATCGGCTTTTATGCAACACTGAAGAAAATGACCATTACCTAGATAAAACTGTTTCTAATTCAAAATATGCAGTAGGCAGAATTAAAAGGAAATACTCCATACTATGTTCCTGTGAACATATTCAGGCACTTAGCCCACGTCTGAACGTTCAGGAGTCCTGACCTCTCTCAGCTGGTCCATGGATTTCAGTGTTTAAGTAGCTGAGTAGGAGCTTGCAGGCTCAGCACTTCTGTGCATCGGGCCACCTGTTGAAGTGCCTAAATATAGTCCTCCGGGCTTAACCTCAGGCTTTGACAGCCTTGGCTATGGCAAACTGCTACTGCGCCTCCAGCAGTTATTCGGAAAGCAGTTCAAGGAGCCTGCGGGTCAGGATATTAGCGGCAAGACAAGCCCAGCTCTCTCTGGGCAGAGAGAAAGGCAAAGCTGAACGCATTAGCAAAATAATATAATGAGATTTGGCAAATAGCTGAAGCGTGAGCAACCACCGTGTTATCACTTAGAGCTAAAGCTGATGCCCAGCTGAAGCTTGCCACTAAAGAGCTAATGCAAACTGAGCTGTACTCACTTCTTTTAGTGGCCGAATCATGTTTAGGCAACCAAAGGATAAAAATCTAGCTGCAGTACGTAGCTCAAACGTGGAAACTTGTAGAGGTTCTCCAATATTGGATACCTCTCTTTTTCTCTCCTTGTACACACTGACTTGTTTTGGGAATCCGCCAAAGTGATTGGAGAACAGATTTTAGTGATTAAAATAAATCGGGTAGTCTCTTTGCTGGAAAACTCTAAAGATGTAATTATTGTGCACAGAGATGTTTGCATGTGACCATTTGTTTTGTAAACAAGATCATTGCAGCAACATAAGTAGATAGATAGATCTGTGTATGCAACTGTAATGTTATTGAGGAGACTCGCACCAGTGTAGTTATTCCACTTCTTATACAGAAATGAGCACTTAAATCTTAAAAAAACCCACATTTTATATTGATAGATCTGCAGAGACATTACTGTTGTGTACATTTGTGTGTATATTATGTAAACAGCACTGCTATTGTTTGTGTGAACACAGCCCTCAGATCAGCAATTTCCACAAGATCACCAGGCAGCATCTTGTCTATAGATTAGCTCGCTTCATTTGCTGAGTGAGAGATAAAACAAAGATCTGGGTTCTCAGCACACTCAGTAAGCATAAACAAAAATACTGCTGTAGTGCAATCACTTCTCAATTGCAAAACTAATACTATTTTTCCATCCTGAAGGACGCTAGAGGACTGTTGAGGAACACCCAACAGAGCACCGTGGAAGAACGTGGTGTTATAAAAGGACAAGCCAGTGCAGTTGCTGCAATCAGTGTGCTGCTCTGCTGGGCAGCTTCAGTGGGGGAACTTGGTCAGAAACCACAAGTTCTGGAGAACACCTTCAGCTGGTCTTGATTAAACAAACACTGACGGCACAAGTACTGAGATGTTTGACATTTCCAGTGAGATCTATGAACCTTGTTTATGGATAGCTGGCCCCCAACAGCAACCGCCTGACAGTCGATGATGTCCCCCCCCAGCCACTGCCGGATGTTCTGGTCACTTCGTGTCAGGCTGCTGGGGAAGCACAACCTCCAGCCAGGACGCCAAACAGTACCGCTGGCATCAAGCGCTAGCTCCCACACCATGCGTTTGCGTACACCTATGTGTCCCACGTGCGTTTCCACCACGTTACTTCTTCAGACCGGTTGCAGACCAGCCATACAATAGCTTTGTTTTTATACCCTGGAGATCATTATAGCTGGAGAAAGTTACTCCTCAGAGGCAGTTTGCACTCCCAGACAGATGCCAGACCGTTATACAAATAACTTCTTTGCTACCGACTTTCTAATGCTAATGTTTTTCAATGAACATTACGCTTAAACAGGAAAGATGAGGATCACGCAGAGTCAGCCGGCAGGACTTTTTCTGTTGCCTGATGGATTGCAATATGCATAGAATAGAGGTTTTGGTCCTGTTTTACCTCCAGTTAATTGATTACCAATTAACTTGAGTTAACCGAATTCAACGGTAAGTGCTGGTCTAGACATGCCACAAATGTTTGTTCCAGGACATTCTGAAGAAAAACCACAAGTATTTGAGTCCTGGAAGAAAAAAATATGTGGAATATCCAGACTAGCATTTGCAATTGTGCTATTAGGACAAGTTAGAATTGCAATTAATTACTGTGGGGTAAAGGGTACTAAAAATGCTGGCACTGACACTGCCTAATAAATTTGGCGTTCCAGATGGCCACAGCCAGAAAATTAATTCTTCCATGTCACTGGGAGCTGGTCAGTAGATATGTGAGAATTCACTGATCTCAGGGTATAGGGTTATAATAAATAAGTAAATGTTTTGGGTAAAATAAACTTAGCTACACAAATATCAACAACTTTCTTGTTTGTAATTTCTACGTGTTACTTAAAATACTAACAACGTATTTACATTACATCTTTACTTAGGTATGTTAATTAACTGAAGCTTAACAGTCATAAACCACCAGGAATGTAATGAAGAAAACTAGTATTTGCTTTACTACCTTTTTTCCATACTTTAAAATATTGATGTAAGCTCAGTTTTTACATTCTTACGCTTTTCTTGTCTTTTAAGTCTCCCCTCTTTGTCTTCTTAAATCTTTGTTCTTCATGGGTGGGAACAAGCAGCTCCACATCTCAACCTGTTCCAATTAATATGAAAAACAACACTGTCATATTTTCTGACTGACATCTTCCAGAAATAAGTGTTATGATCAAATGATAAGCCCCTTCCCGCCCCATGCACAGCACATTTATGTTCTTAGTCGCAGGCTCCCACAGCTCCGCTGCCAGCCAAGTGGGATATCTCATGGTATTTGCAGTTTGCACCTAACATTTTATCTCCTGCCTTTCCACAGGCAAACCTCTCAGCTTCCTCATGTTATATGAAAAAGCAGTGGCAGATGTCTGGCCTTTGGCTCTGCCACAGACATGTAAATCACGGAGTCTCATGGAGGAGGAGGAGGAATTTGCATTATGCTGCTATACGGGGAATGGGCCTTTCAGAGGGTCCTCTTTGAGTACAGGGCATGAAGAAGCCCAACGGCAGCCACAGCTCAGGGGTGCGATATCTCCCCTCTACAGTCCCACACAGTGCTCGTAGGGTGGGAGGCGACCATCTGAGACTCACGCTCAGAGTATGTGAACCAATGGGTTTGGGAGAGGAGGCTACTGAAGAACTCGCCTTGCATCCAGGCTGACCTACAATGGACTAACTCACACACGGAGATCCCACCTGCGGTACTAGCTTCCAAAACTCACTTCTGTCTCTCTCCTAGACATAGGACAAACTCTCTCAGAAAACCCTTGTACTCCCAACCCCAGACATAAGTCAGATGCGTAAAGAAATGGATTACAGCACACATAAAGACAATGGGATTCATCAGGTAGTACTAAGAGCAAGGCTACTCCATGGGGAAAAAACAAGCTGGGAGCTGCAGATGACCACAACATAGACAAAGGTCTCACCAATGAGAAACAATCCTTGAGCAGGGAAGAGCAGAGGACAGGATAGCCACAGGTTTTACCAGCCCCGCACTAAAAAGTGAAATAAATATTCAGGTCCAATACTAACTCAGGAACAGCAACAGCAATTTGGAAAGACCAAGAAACAGCACCAGGAACAGATGCACCCACAGCTCAAAAAAAGGCAGAGAGCCCCCTCCCCAGTTTAAATAGAGCCCCCGGATCCACAGGCAGGGCTGGTGGGGACAGGTGAGGATGGTCAGGGTCATCAAAGACTGTTAGTGCCCTCAGGGCCCTCCCACAGTCTCCCCTCCCACCTGGGGGTGTCCCCTCCTTATAAAAGTGTGGGGTTGGAATAAGGCTTGCTCTTAGGTGCTTTGGGAAAGTGTGTAGGATGCCTTCTTGGGCTTAAGGGTACTGGTCCACTCTGTAGCCCTAGCAGCTGATGAAGGTAACAGAGCTTCTCCTGATACAATTTAGAGTAATGAATTTATTGCATTTAGTGTTCTGGCTGCTTCTGCCCTAGGTTTTGGGGTGTGTGATCTGGGCTGGTGATAAAAGAGGTTTGTGTAATAAGGCCTCAGCAGGGAAATACAGAAACACCAGATGAATTTGCAAGGGCGGTGGGTGCTCAAGGTAGTTGGTTGCTGGATTGAGGTGGTCAACAGTGGGGGAAGGCCTCAAATGATAGTGGAAGTTTGGCAGGAAGGTGAATAGTCAGGCTGTGTTTCCTAAAAAGCTAAGCCTGGCTGCCTTTGGTGGGAACTGGCTGGGAGTGTGTGCCTGCTTGTCTCTCACAGATATGTCTGGCTTTGTTTATGAGTAGGGTATGAACCTGGTGGAATTGGGCAAGCAGGCTGTAGGGTTGTGGGAAGGGGCTGGATTACTTTACTGGGGGAAACTGAAATTAGCAACGGAGGGAGCCTGTGCCGTGAGTAGATGGATGCTACTGCTGTAGGCAAAACTCTGCCTGTTGGGGGAAGGCAACCCAACTATCTTAGAGAAAGTTGGTGCAATGCTAAAGGTCTTGTTCCAGGATTTCATTCACTCTATGAATGAAACAGAAATGAAGTAGAAACCTGTTTGCCTGCTGGTTTCACAGAATCACAGAAGAGGTTGGAAGGGATCTCTGGGGGTCATCTTGTCAAACCCCCTTCCTCAAGCAGGGCCACCTGGAGCTGGTTGTCCAGGCCCATCTCCAGATGGCTTTTGCATATCTCAAATGAGGAACACAGTTTGGGGTTGGTGCAATGAGGATGGGTGGGTTTACACTTGAAGGAGACCCATGAGCTCCTTCCAAAATCTGGCTTTGGCTCAGGCCTTTTCAATCCTTACTGATGGGGCAATTTGTACCTACTAGGACAATTGAGGCACTGGCAAGATTCTGGGCTTCTTCAGAGTAAACTGGTGGTTATGAAGGTAAGGTAAATGGTGCTGATGGCTCTACTTCTTTTTTTTTTCTGAAAGTCAACTGAAAAACTATTGTTTAGCACTGTCGTGCTTAAACTATATTTGTAATTCTCCACTGCCACCTTTGAGCCCATTGCTATGTTTCTGTAAATTCAGGGAGATCAGCTCCCTTGTATTTTCTTAGTATTGGTGTCTCACTAGGATATGAAATTTAAGTGTGCTAGTGACTTTGTCTTAATTTTATGCTTTCCAAGGGATTCATATTATATGGACAGAATGAAGGCAATGTTCTCAAAAATTCACTCACAGGATACAAAAGCAGGGATATGCTTGGCAGTTACACCTTTCACAGCCATAATACTATATAGTCTAACTTGCTGCTTTGTTCCTAGAACGTAATTTGAGACTGGTCTGCAAAAAACCAAATGCTTCATTTAAAACAGGGTGGGTGAGTTTCTCATTGTCATGGCCCTTTCTGTGCCCAGATCAGGTTACCTCTTTGATAACCTTTTTGTGATATCAGAGTAGTAACTGCAAAAGCCTTCGCATCCTTTCTCTTGAACATATTGCTGCTCTGTATTGTTAATGGTATAGCTGCTTTTCACTGAAATGCGCCTCATTCAGAAAGAGAAAAGGCACGCCGTACCTTTGGGTGTAGCTTATAAACTTCTTCATTCCCATCCCAGGCTCTTATTCAGAGTCGAGTTTGTGTACGCACCTGGTAGCTGTGCTTCCTGGACGTGTTGTATGCATATAAACATACTTACTGATTATTTTCGGGGTGACTTCTGTACTCCGAATAACAGATTATCAGAATGCAGCCTGTCACTCTGTTATGTGGATTTTGATTTCCTCAGATTTCATTTTACCTATAGAATGGTAGGTTAGAGCCACAGATGGACTCTGCTCATTATGGATCTGCTATTTTTTTTGAGAATAGCAAAAAAGCGAAGTTATGGAAACATCTTCCTTCCTGATCGTGTTGTTATTGATAAACTTTTAATGCTTAGTTTCATAAGCATGATATCAGCAGGGAATGAGGTCCCAATGGTGTAAGGCTTTTCTTAAATATGTATTAGACCCCACTGAAGTGATTACAATATAATAGCTAAAGTAGACGCAAAATGGAAAATACAATATAAGGAAGGAGATGCTTGTTCTGGAGCTCAGCAAACACGGGAAGTCAGCATGCAAAGCGGGTACTGGGAAGTTGTTCCATCCTCAAGTAACCACTGTACAAGGCAATAGCCTGCCTCCCCAGCCTGAGACCTGCCAGGTAGCCTCCTTATTTAAACTGTTAGTGTCTCTGCCCTCCAAACATATGGAGAAATATTTAAAAAAATCTGGATATTTATATGAAGATTTAGGTGCTCCCAAAGCTTCAACTCCAAGTATGGAAGCTACAGCTTTCTTAATGTAGTGAAAGGTGTACAACAGCAATGGCAGTATTTCATACGTCTTGCTTCAAATCAGTGAAGTGCGCAGAGTAGCACTGCGTGTGAGAAGGCTGTCATAAATTATTTTTTCAATAAGCATCATCATTTGCTATTTAGTGAATTAAATACAGGCTTTATGCAGCTACTGAGCTGGGAAGAAAGGGAACCAGTAAGGCCTTAACCCTGCTGAAGGTGGCTGATTTCTTTACTAGGTGTAGGGTGCCATCTACAGCACCAAGTTTGCATCTGAAAATGAGGTACAATAAAACCATAGCCATAACTGAAGTGAATGTAATTTTATTACTTAAATAGTGTAACGGACAAATCCACAGGACTGAAATTGGAAAACCTTTTAAAAAAAAAATCAAAGTGCCTCTTAATTGCCTTTAAAATGCCACTGAGAAATTAATGAATAATCAAAATGAGTTAATGAATAGATACAGCCAGTACGTTATTTAGTAACAAAATATTTTGTGAATTTTTAGGTGGGATATATCCAGAAACATATATGAAAAGGCATCATGAATTTCAAATATATATTGCAAATAAATTTATTTTGAGGAGTCCTTAAGAGTCCTTTAACATGCCTTAAGACTTGGAAATTTACACTTTGATTACTATTAATTAAAAAGTGTATTTGCAAATATATCATGAGTATTCATTACTGAAATTGATTGAAACTCCTTAATTTCTAAGTAGTTAGATGGGATCTGAACTTTTCAATAGACTTCATAGTTGCTTGTCTCTACGTGGACAAACTACCATCCCATATTTCCATGCACTTGAAATCTGAGGAAGTTGCAGCCTATTACAGATCCAGACTTTAAAGTTCCCTTAAAAATATTTACAAATTAATCTTGGAAACATCTCAAATGTATTTTACACTTTAACCGAGTAGTGCATGCAGTCATTAAAATCTGCAGGTGGAAGTCGATTTTCCAAGAGCTCAGAAGACCAGGAAATCTCCAATGGAAAAGAAAAAGGTAGATGGTGGAAGCATCTCTGGTATCTTTAGAGTGGTGCCTTGTAACCATTGTGTCTCTGGCTTTGGATACAAAGCTGGGGTGAGCCTTAGCAAAGCAAGAGGGAGCACTGATGTAGTATGTGTACATTGGGCTGCAGCCGTGGCTCCCAGATGCTGACAGCGTATTGCTAAGGATTTATACAAGATATGACCAGGAAACCGTACCATGCTAACACAGAAAAACCCTGGTGGCCTTGGGAATTGCTCTAAGCAATTTTGTTTTATTTACTACCAACCTGAGTTGGCGATAATGCTGTTTAAAGGCCAGAGGTTATCTTACTATCAAGGTTCAAGGGTGAAGGAAGTGGCCTGTATTTTAGGACTGAATAAAATCATGATTTCATTTCTTAAGTAAAATAACTCCTTTGCTGCTGTACTCATAGGAAAAAAATATCTGAAAGCAGAGTATGATACAAAAGTACTCATGAGTACTCCATTTCAGAGACAAATTTCAGCTTCAAGGGTGTGTGTTTGTAAAAAATATTTGTTGTAATCCACTAGCCTGAGAGACACTTTGTACAAGTTTCTGCTTTTTCTAAAATACCCTTTGCAGGATTTTTAAAGAAAATAACACTAAAAAAGACAATGTTTCTGCTGGCTTCTGGGATAAAAAAAAAATCTAAGCTGAGAAAAACACGGTTTGGGGAGTTACGTGCTGTGAATAAGTCAGGAGGACACTGGGGACACGGGTGTTCTTTTGGTTAGGAATTTACTTCTTCAAATTGAGCAAAAAACCTTGAAAACTATAATAGAAAATTAAAACTGAAGTATAACTTCTGACATATGGATTGTTTCTAAAAATGCTGTCTATTTCTTAACTTTATTAGGCACAGTCAGTTTACTCAAACCAGTCACTGTTAACATGGTTATCAAGAATAGAAACGTTTTATATGTTCAGTTAGTTAAAGGACAGAATGACGACTTGGGTTCTTGTTGAAGGGTTGGGAAGGGTGATGTATTTCTCAAAGAAAAGAAAATTTTTGTTGCTTCTGGAGAAAGCTTTGAAATAATAAGAGTGGATCTTTAGCTAATACAAAGTAGTGTAGCAATTTGCATTTCTGACCCCTTATCAATGGTTTTCAATTGTCAAAAAAAAAAAAATCCCCATTATGCAGTTAAGGGGAATTTGGTGTGGAAGATTGCAATATTTACTGTTTTTCCCTTCCTGTACTTTTGATTTTAGCATAATGCTTTTTTGTATATATATATACACTTGCATTATGTTGGGTAATATTTAAGGAACATGAAACTGCGAAGTTTGAAAGTCTAACATAAAATATTCAAATCTAAATGGTTTGTAGTAGTGTTATAGCTCAATCTCTTACACTGCTGGTGGAAAACGGGGGTGACGGGTGGGGTGGGACACACACACCAAATGCAAGTTGGCAGTCTGTCACTGGAAATATTGATAGGGAAATACTCAAGGAGGAGACTGGAAGAAAGCCCTCTTTGGAGAGTGGATTTCTGGAGGCAGAGCAGCTTTCCCTGAGGTCTTTCTGCAGGAGAAGCAGTAGGAGCTGCTGCTGGTACCTCCAGTGGGTCCTGCCCAGTCCAGAGTCTGGCTGCTGAGGCTTCACCTCAACCTGGGCAAGGGACAGGGAAGCTGGGAGGAGCTCCTGTCTCTGTGTCTCTTTGCTGTGATGGCTGGCTCCTGTGCTGGGGTGCTGGTGCTGCTGTAGGTGAACCTGCATTGGGAAACTAGTAGGAACTGGATACAGCTGGTGGCCTCCAAGGTATCCCATCTCAATTGGGTTTTGTGAAATGCCTCCTTAAGCTTTTGAGGGATATTTATCAAGGGGATAGTACACATAATGTGCCCTGAAACACAAGAAACTGCTTTCACCCCATGGGACCTTATGGAGAAAAGCCAACTTAGTGAGAAGGACATTTCAGTCATGTCTGACTACAGTATGATTTGTACGCTTGACTTCAATTCCAGTTTACTCCGCGGAAAGGCAATGAGTCTGGGGTAGGATAGCAACCCAGCAGGCTTTTCTGTGTCCTTTTCAGATGATGCAGTTTAAGGACTGGCCAGGCAGGCTTGGGTAGCTTAAACCACTTAAGTCCATGCTCCACGATTGGGGAATAAGTGGCCTTTATGCCACTTGCCCTTCCCAAACCCACAACCCATCAGCAGCAGTGTCCCCATCTCTTCCCTTTTTCCCTGAGGCACAAGGTGTTCCCAGATGCTTGTGAGACAGAGGCAGGCATTGCTACTGTGGGGAAGTTTGTTGACTGGGTCTCGGGGGTGTGGGGGGGAAAGCATCCCTCTGAGAACAGCTGATTTTGGGCTAAGTCCCAAAATAAGAAAATCTAATATGAGAATCTCCACAAGAGGGCATTCTGAAGTAATAAAATAGCATTAGATTCCAGGGCCTGTGTTTGGAGGTGGTGAAGACAATATGATTAATCAGATGCAATTTATTTTCACTCAGTTTTTCGTAGGGCTACCTGAGTTCTGAGAGAAAAATTCCTTAGTCTGAGATAAAGGCAATGTCAGACAGTGAATATCAATCCTCTGTTATCTGCAGCACAGAATATGCACATGTACTATTGCCAGCTCCCTGTCACCCTGGTGGGATGGGAAGATTATGAAATGAGATCCTGGGGGTCAGAGCTCCACAAAAACTAGCCCCTACCAGTAAATGACTGTGCTTAATATTAGATAGCCTGTTAGAAGTTAATGGATTTACTTGAGTGTATAAGTATATACTTATACAGCTTGTTGGACTCTCACACTCAATAGGATGGCAGCAGGGGAATTTAATCTCGTGTGGTAGGAAAAGCTAGAAAAAGAAAGGTAAATGCAAGGAATAATTAGGAAAAGTAGACTGTGAGGTGTGGGAGGGAATTGTAGCAAATACTGACCAGCCAATATGAAACAAGACAATTAAATCACTGAGGAGAGGTTAAGAGAAAAACATAATGAAAATAGATCTCTTATTTTTTAGTATTTTAGTTATTGCCAGCTTCAGAGAAGTGACCATGTCCTTGACTGTGCTGGCTCCAAGTTCAGTGATGGGCATGGGCCCTGGCACAGGGGACAAGGCTGGACTTGCGCAAAGCATTTAACACTGTCCTGCATGACATCCTTGCCTCTAAATTGGAGAGACATGGATTTGACAGACGCACCACTTGGTGGATAAGGAATTAGCTGGATGGCCACACTCAAAAGTTGCGGTAAATGGCTTGATGTCTAAGTAGAGACCAGTGATGAGTGTCATTCCTCGAGGTTTGGTATTGGGACCAGTGCTGTTTAACATCTTTGTCAGCAACACGGGCAGTGGGGTTGAGTGCACCCTCAGCAAGTTTGCCGACACCACCAAGCTGGGTGGTGTGGTCGACACGCTGGAGGGAAGGGATGCCACCCAGAGGGACCCGGACAGGCTTGAGAGGTGGGCCCCTGCAAGCCTCGTGAAGTTCAACAAGGCCAAGTGCAGGGTCCTGTATGAGCATCTGGGCGATTCCAGGCACAAATACAGGCTGGGTGGAGAATGGATTGAGAGCAGCCCTGAGAAGGACTTGAGGGTGTTGGTTGATGAGGAGCTCAACATGAGCTGGCAATGAGCGCTTGCAGCCCAGAAAGCCAACTGTATCCTGGTCTGCGTCAAAAGAAGTGTGGCCAGCAGGTTGAGGAACATGATTCTCCCCCTCTGCTCTTGTAAGACCCCCACCTGCATCCAGCTCTGGGGCCTCCAACATAAAAAGGACATGGACCTGTTGGAGTGAGACCAGAGGAGGGCCACAAAGATAATCAGAGGGCTGGAGCACCTCTCCTATGAAGACAGGCTGAGAGAGTTGGGATTGTTTAGCCTGGAGAAGAGAAGGCTCCAGGGAGACCTTGTAGCAGCCTTACAGTACTTAAAGGGGGCCTACAGGAAGGATGGGGAGGGACTCTTTTTCAGGGAGTGTAGTGATAGGACACGGGGTAACGGTTTCAAACTGAAGGAGGGTAGATCTAGATTGGATATGGGGAAGAAATTCTTTACTGTGAGGGTGGTGAGGCAGTGGAACAGGTTGCCCAGGGAAGCTGTGGATGCCCCATCCCTGAAAGTGCTCAAGGCCAGGCTGGATGGGGCTTTGAGCAACCTGGTCTAGTGGGAGGTGTCCCTGCCCATGGCAGGGGGGGTTGGAACTAGATGTTCTTTAAGGTCCCTTCCAACCCAAACCATTCTATGGTTCTGGGTCCGGTCAGCTTCCTGATATCTTCACAGCCTTGTGCCCATTCATCTCACAGGCTGCTGTTTAGTTGCCAGGGCTGTGTGTCTGATTGCTACCCCAGTAGCTCAGCCATGCTGAAGGGCAAGAATTTGGGAATTATAGGGAGAAGAAATAAACAGAAATGATTATAATAAAGAAAAAATTCTCCCCAAGGCTTGTGTTTATAGACACTTTACATTTCAAACATATGGTGCATTCTACTTGTATCAAATGCTTTTTTCCATGTGATAAAAGTTGCTTAAAACCACCAAGATTCAGCCTGAGTTCTGACACAAGTTTTCTAAATCGCAGTATCTTTCCCTATTAAAAAAAGTCGTCCAGAAAAAGCAAAAACACGGAGCCAGAAGATTTTTCCCTGCCAGTGAGTATATACAGCATGGGGCTGCTCTGTGTATGTATCTTGTTTATCTGGTGGTTTCTCCTTTAGAGTATTGTTAAAGCCACTAACAGGCTCATGAAACCTGAAGAAAATACTCTCCAGCTCCCATATCACAGTATCATTACATCCGGTTGTGCAGAAAAAGCTCCTTCCTAGACTTTGCTATTGGGTTTTTGTTAAAATACTTCAATTTTTAATGCTTCCCCCCTGATTTGTTTGTTCATTTGTTATTTTGTTAACTAGGAGGATTTAACATCTGGTGAATATATAGGACTGACTTGACTTGAAGTAATTATTTTTCAAATGAGTTTTCATGCTTGAATGATCCCCTCTTGCCAAGAACTTCCTTTGGTGCTGAACTTTTTGCTACTTAAAGCACATTAGAAAAGCAACTTGCGAGAAATGATTGCACCCTTCAAAACTGCTGTTGTAATAACTGCCTCCGGCAAATTTGCTGTGGAGTGAAATTGTTAGTATACTTCTGAAAGAATTAAAGTGCGTAAGCTAAACAGGCTCCCCTTTTTAATGGGGGAAGGATAATGCTTATGACCCTTGTGTCCCCCTAAGGGCCTCTAGCTCTAGGGAGTGCATCCTGTAGCCCCAGCTTGTGTTCAAATTGTTGGGGGTGCGCATGGGTGCATGGACAAGCAGGACCCGAAGGTGGGAGGGGGGATACCCTCAGCAACCTCAAGGAAAAGGTAGGGACTGATCCAGCCAGAGGAGTAAGCGACCCCGAATGGCTCAAGTAAAAAAATAATTTTAAAAATCATCTTAATTCTAGAAGTGTAATGGAAGGCAGAAGCACCTAGGCCTTTCCCTTCTATTTGAACCCTGAGCATCTGGTGAGCTCTGACTACAGCAGGTGGGAGAAGGACACCAGGGACCCACTGGGCCACTGAGCCCTAAGGAAGGGATTATGGCCCTGCTCATTGCTGTTCTCCTCCACCAGTGGTACTTGGAAGTTGTGATGAGCTATAGAACCACTTAAAAAGTAAATGTGATCTGCCTTCTTTTACTGTTCTTGCCCACTTTCTGGTGCTAAACCTAGCACCTTGATCTCCAGAGAACCTTTAAAGTGTCTACAATTTTAAAAAGAAAATCAACAAGTTTTCCTCTTTTTCCCTTCAAAATATGCATATTCTTTCAGTTCAGCTACTTTGATGTCAAAGGCTGAAATTATTCATTCTTGTATTAGGGATATTTTTCTACATGTAAAATGGTGCAAAGATAAAAATGATTCTGCAAGGTTTCTAGTGCTAGAGCAAGGAACATTTTACCTTTGAAAAGGAAAATTCTAGCTTAGTGATGGGATTTGCTACTTGGCTCTTCTAGTTGTGGCAGCAATCACGTTAAACTGACTTTTAATATGTAACTGTTTGCATTTGTATGTAAACTTATTTCGTGACTCTTTTGACCGTCTCTAAACACCATTCTTTGTACAATAACCCGGGCACCAAAAGTAACTGAAGAAAGCAAGAAACGCTTCTGGAAATTATCTTAAGCACCTGATCATTCACTCTTTTTCACCTCTTCAGTGTTTACACATAGCAATACTAACATAATCACTTTAACTGGGAACTACTCATGCATAAATTTAAGTTAATGGACAAATGTTTGCATAGCAGAAATATGCCTTTGGCAGTTATGTCAGTCATTCACTTGTGGCCATACTAGTAGCCTTTAGTGACATATGTGTTATTTCCCATTATATCTTGGAGTAAGATGCCCAAGGGTCCTACCTTTTGTTTTCATCATGATACAGATACATGAACACAAGCACATGCACTTGATTTCAATGCCATGACTAGTCTTCACTACTGAATTTTTTTTCCAAGGACCGCAAAAGATAAAGAGTTGCCAAAGTGCAAAGGCATTCATATATCCAGAGCATGATCTGTTGTGCTTGGAAGCATAGTGGCAGGTGGTGCTGGCAGGCTCCCTGTGCAGTAGCCCAGTATTGCTAAAGAAATAGCCATTTCGAGAGTCATCAAGGAACCTGGAGACTGTACCTTCAGGTGAAAGCCTGAGAAATTATCCTTGATCTTGTATCACCTACCTGCTAGATGATTTTGGACGTTTCTTTCTTTGGGCTTTTTTAGGAGAAGGCTTCAGTTGGGGCAGACCCGAAGGTCTGCCTTGGGAGCCAGGTGTTGGCTGCATGAGCCTTCTTGTCAGCTTTGCTAATGAAGTCAGTCTATGGGAGTAGCGATGATGCACAGTTTTACTGAGAGGGCCTATATGTGGACCCATGCAGTGCCCTTAGCTATTTTCTGGGCCTATCCTAGTACTTATGATCTGAGCATAAAATGTGTGTGTGAATATGTACAAGGAAATTGGCAAAAATGTAGGCGTTTGTAGGAGAAAGCTGTTATTTGTCCGCTGTACAAACTAGAAATTGAAAAAGACAAGAGTAACTAAATCAAAAAGGAGTCTTAAGTTGTAGAACACGGACTGGGAGATGAGCTTGCTCTCTGTTTTGTCCATTGTAGCCATGAAGGCCAGTAATAAAATTCTGAATTTTCTCTGGGGGATGTAACCTCAGCAGAAGGCAAGAGCTGGGGTTAATTCAACCAGTTTTGGATCGAAGGAGAAGGGGAAGGTTTTGGGTTTGACCACACATTTGATGGGCTGTAAAATAAGGCTTAATTAAAAAGTGAGCAAACCATAGCAGTGACAATAGGTGGCAGTGTCGCCTCAGAAAAATCCATTTCTTTTTTTTTTTGCTCTTGCCTGGGATTTCCTCTTTTAAGGGGATGGGAGGGAGTAATAAACCTCTTTCACTTTGTGGACAACATCAGGAGTCAGAAGTCAAGACTATTGCCAGCTTTTATCGGAGGTTAATTTTCTTCCTGTTTTTTTCTGCCAACGTTTTGAGGATTTGTGTGAAGATTTCATACTTGGAATTGACCTTGAATCCTACAGTTACAAATGCAGACCAAAAGGTAGTTTTTTAATACTTGGTCTGTATGCTGGGATTTGAAACCCTAAGGGGCCCAATCAGCTAGAAGGCAATTCACTTGATTAAGGGATGAGTTGAAGTGGTTTAGGATGCTCTGCCTGCCAGGTCTCTGGCGATTCCTTAAGATTTCATATTTCCTGGCTTTGCAAACAGCAATGTCTTCTCCCCTGCTGCAGCGAGAGACCCTTGCAAGCAGCAGCAGTGGGAAATGTCGCTAGGCAGATGAACAAAACTACGCACAAAGTTGATAAAACCTGAGAAACCAGATGCCTTCCAGGCTCGCGGAGGTAAAGCTTTCTCTGTCCTTTTGGAATAAGGCGAAAGAAAAGTGATGGTCTGCAGCTCTGAATGGAGTTCAAGGTGTTTCAGCTCCTTACGCTATCTCAGATGTTTTCTCTTGAGACCTCTGGCAACTTGTCTGATCTCCCCCTCTGCTGCTTAGTCTGTACAATGGAGATAGCAGTTTAATTCGCCCGTCTTCGGGGTAAAGCTTGTCTCTGGCTCTGCTGTCCTCTGTTAGAGGAGTTCTGGTATTGAATCAGGCGTGTTAGTTGTGTAATACAAATAAAATTAGCAGCATTTGCCTAAAAGTTTCCAGGTCTGAGGGGAGCATCAGAAGCAGAGTAAAAGTAGCACATGGGTGAAGTCACTTCAGTGCTTCAATGGACCAGGACCAGGGATCGCCTGATCCTAAAGTGGAAACGGGCAGTTAGATCACTGACCTAGAATATGGAAAGATCTAGATTAAATTTTCCCCTCTGCCAGAAAGCATTTGAAGCTTCCAAATAACAGGAAACAGCACTATTTAGCAGGAAATGGGATATTTATGGGTAAACAGGGATTGGAATGTATTAATTTTCACTGTCATGCACAAAATTAATATTAAATTTACTTCCCTGCGTAGGGCACTCAGATGAGTAATAAGAATTGCAGCACAGGTCTTACCTGCTCAGGCTGATGTCAGGAGTGCTGCTCGTGGCCAGGTAGCAAAAGCGGCTGTGCAGGGTTGAAAATCCCCTTTATTATCTCTTCTGAGGCAAAGAACTTGGCCTTGGTTGCCATCCCCTGCTAGTTCACTGTACGAGTCTATATTGAGTAAGTGTCCCCCCCCCCCTTTTTTTTATTTTTTCCAAAAGAATTTAGGCACTCAAATTCTGCATATTTTTTTTTTATTTTTTCTTCTATATTACCACTGGAAAAAGCAGTACCTGCTGGGTTGGAGCTCGGGTCAAGGTACAGTCTCCAACATTGCCTCTCAGGTATATGAGAGCCGTGGCTTTCAGTGGGCTACCTGTTCTGTACTGCATTCTTAGTATTTGATCTGCAGGTGGTATAGAAAGCCCAGGTATCAAGATGCTGCTATGATGGCCGATGCTGAGCTGCCAACAAACACTGAATGTGTTTGGATTCTGAATCCTATGGTGAATTTAGGCAAAAGAGGTCTTGCTTCACTGACTGACCTGAGAGCTGTGAAATGCCACTCTGCTACTTTTGTGAAGAGCTGCTGATCTGCATGGCTGAAAATTAGACTTCTCATATGTTCCTTTCTCAGCGTCTTGAAGCTGTTCAGTGTGCAAAGGGAATTGAGTCTTACTGTTAACATGATTGTTTTGAAATATCACCCTGTGGAAACTTATTTGCTGTGCAGTTAGGTGAATTCTGGGAAATAATTGAGCTTTTCTCTGGCTGCAAGTGTGTACACTTGTTATTTTTGTGCTTGCAATTGATCTTAGAAATGCTTGGGGTGGGGAATTGGCGTACCTTGGTGGAACAAGCCGATACTCCTGTGTCACCTACTGGTTCCACCCTCTGGATTCTGCATCAGTGGTTGTGCTCTGCTCTGTAAGAAAAAAGTGTGTAAATGCCTTTATAATTGTTGCAAAAGCAGTTCTTCGGTAGGTCACTGAAGCATGCAAAGGAGAGAATTCCTGTATGCCAGGACCCTGGCAGATAACCTAGAACAATAAACTCATAATAAATATGGATAACAGAGTTATCTAGCAGCTTTGAACAGCAGTGAAATGTGGGATGCTGTTAGAAGAAAAGAATCACTTCTTAGCTTATGAATTTTTGGGCAGCTAATCGTGTGATAATTTAGATATAGTATGACCATTATCCAGACTAACAAATCTTTCTCCATACCTGATGCTTCTGAAAACTATGTCCTATAGAAAGGCCTCCTGAGTATATGCTTCTGTTATATTTGCCCTCCCTGAAGTCTAGAGATTCATTGGGTGATGACTGTTGTCAAGAGTCCCTGAAATATGAAAATGCATAAATCCCACACCACTGAATTCAGTAGGAATTAGGTACCTAAACATATGCCGGGTATCCGGGTTCTCAGAATAGTATTTTTTTAATTTAAAATCCCAGTATAGATATTCAGGTTTGAATTAATGTTAAATTAATATGAAATCTGTGGTTATGGTATGACTCATGGTATGAATTATTATAATATATAATATATTATTCTGTATATTATAAATCATCTCTTTATTACAATTATATATGAATTATGAATATGGTGTGGTATGAATTAATATGAAATCTATGGTTAAATTTGCATCGAGCTTCACTAAGTCAGGTAGCTGTAAAAGTAAGAGATGTCTTTGCCCTATTCCAAGCAGAAAAGAGGTAGCAGAAGATAAACCATGAAAACGGCTATTCTTTGGATCTTATTTCCTCGTCAACTGCTGTTCAGTTTATGCTGCTGCATTTTCCACCGTGGAGTGGCTACTTGCAGAGGATGAGCTATTTTCCTGAACTGTGTTCTTGTAAAGCACTACCCAAAGTAAACAGAGATGGGGAAGGCTTTCCCACATGGCTGCTTCTACATAAATGCCATCAGCTATGAGTTAGATACTCAAGCTGGCTGCAGGAATTTGGATGTGTGCTACATATTCCTGCTGCATAGCACTTAGAACAATTTTGTGGGTTTTATTGGACTAGAAAAACCAGGAGTAAGACGCCACAAAGTTGAACTTGCTAAAAAACCCCACCTCACAACCTTTAAAAAATATGACTGCATATAGTCAAAAATTATCTGATGGTCTGGCAATAAACAAATGAATTATTCCTTCAGTGTTCAGTTCAGTCCTTTATGTCCCCATTCTTTTACATTATTTTTAAAGAACATATTATTCTGCTTTTTCTCTTCATACAAACTCTGAAATTGTGGTGTTTTTTTTTTTTTATCTTTCAGAGCTGCCCTGGAGTACTTCTAGCCCCATCTAAAATCTTTATATAAAAAGGAGAATGTAACTTTATTGTACTTTCCTCAGTGAGGCAAATGCCTTTATATGTTTTCTTTTCTCTTACTTTTGTTTTTAAGCTGGGGAGGAGGCAAAAAGGAGAACAAAACTTTTAATAGCTGATTACATTGTGATGTATATTAAAACAATATCATTCATGTATTTATACCTGTTCTATTGCTAAAAACACAAGTTTTTCAAGAGCTAAATAAAAGTATTCATAATACTTTCTTGGCCTAATACTTAGAAATGTTGACAAATGATAGAAATATTCCCTCATGTAGTTTACACAGTTAGCTAATATGGCTTGGAAATCTTCTAAATCTTTACCTACACTTAAGAGAAGTAGTACTGTACTTAAAGCAGCAGGCCTTTAACTGTAATCTTCCCTCATTTATCCCTCAGTGTGGCCACAGTTATACCATGATAACTTATGTATTTGGAAAAGTGAAATAAATAAGGCCAGTATACTCCCGTCTACGTGCAATTACTCTATTGATGCAATTGTCAGCAAAAAAAATAGATGGTAAACCTTTAAGTGATCTATCTGTGAGTAAAACTTAAGAGGCAGATTTGATAAAATACATGTATAGGTAACTATTTCAAGAAATTAATGAGGAAAAATATATTAAATATTAGCTATTAAATAAGATATTAAAAGCTACGTGAATTTTTCAAACTTGACATGTAATGTTTTATTGTAGGTCTAAGCAAAAGCACAGCTAAATATATGGTCGGAACTAGCCTCTCCCAAGCCCAAACATCGATTCTTTCAGATCTCCACATGTCCCCTTGTTCCTGATCTAATCTACAAACAAGTTTCCTGTCAAACTACTTGCTGCCTAGTGTTTCTTAACAGTCATTCTTTCTGTATCAAATTTATTTGCCAATCTGAGGTATCCATTGGCAAAATTCTATAGAAATCTGCCTAAAAGGCTTTGCTGAAAGAATTAAGGGGAGGACCCTGAGTGTTAGAATAGCCATTTCTATTCATTAATATTTAATTACCTTATAGTATGCTGTAGCTGTACAAAGTAAATAGCTAAAGCCGTAATTTCAGGCCTGAAATTCATCCAAATACAGTTCCTGGAGAAACTGCTATGAAACCTAAAGTGTGTGTACAAGCCAGGTTATGTTGTCCGTCTTCTGCAAATACATTCCAGTCCCTGTTTCTCTTGTTTGCTTATGAAATGATGTGGGGCGTAATTTCAGTCCAGTAAGTTTTAATATAAAATAATCTTCAGCATTTTGTGGAAGCAGAAGTGGTGGCACTGGAACTGAACTTACCTGCCTCTAAAAGATAAAAATTAAATAAAAGAGAAATACTGGCTTCTAGTAATTGCCAGCTCAGGCAAAAACTACTAGGAAGTTCTTGCAATTGTTAAATGCAGTATTTATACATACAGGTGGGGTAGATTTATTTTTTGCTGGTTTTGTCTTTGGACAGCCTTAACAGGCTAGCTATTTTCCTGCACCCTAGCCCCCCTTCTTCTGAACGCTGTTGAAGAAGTATGAGACTGTTCTTATGTTTCTCTTCCCCCTTCTCCCCTGTTGGCTGAGAAGAAAAAAAGGATTTCTTAATGGGCTAAAGTGAGGAAAAAAAAAAAAGAGGGAAATCTGATTCAGGAACCAATCTTGCTGTCTGTCAAGCTTAGTAAAATAATTTTAAGTGGCCTCATATATGGATGCATGCAGATACCAAATTACTGTTTTGCTTTAAACTTGCTTTTTGGGCCACCAGGTTTTGAACGCTGTAGGGAAGACTTTATCTTCAAATTGGTTCTCTAAGCTACATGCAGAAGTTGTGTAGTTGGAGTTGTTAATTATACTGTAGCATACATACAGTTATTTAAGTTCCACATGTGACCAAGAGGTGAGGTACTGAAAATGAGCATTTTTTTTTTGCAGGATTATTTTAATTTCCTTATTGTAAATACAGCTCTTGATCCATCAAGAAAGGCATTCACAGTAGGGTTCTTCCACGTTTTCAAAGGCTGTTCTCTCCTGCTGTTTCGTAAACAGCTATTCTTCAAGGCCTTTTTTGAGCACCTGTGCAAGAAAAAGGGAACGCTGACTTGAGATTTAGTTTCCTGTTCAGTGGGGAATGGGAATGGCAGGATGGGAGGGGGAAGGAGGGATTAGTCCTTGTCACTATGGCAGTAATGAAAGTATGCTTCTCTGTGAAAGAAATTTGTTCCGCTTTGAAGTCAGCAGAAGGACTAATGACATGGAGGAGGTGACTAGTGACATGTAAAACCATACAAATTTGTGTCTTCTCAGCTTTAAACTGAAGGTAATTAGCATCTTCTGTCACTTCCAAGGAGGTATTTTTCTGCCACCTGCTGTGGATATTGTTCCCAATGCATCTCAAGTATACATAGCACTTCATGGTAACATAAAGTCCTTTGGTCTGAGCATGGTCACTGCAGGCCTGAATTCTAATATGTGAGACTTTTCCTGCAGAAGAGAGTTTGGATGAGGCTAACAATGTGCTGAGAGGCATATTTCCGAAAGAGCACATTTTCAGAGTCTTGGGTGTTTATCTTCTCTTTTGTGGAGGTAGCTGATACCATTCGGATGGTTTAAAGTCTGCCGGGAGCACTAGAGAAGGAAAAAAAACCTCTCTTCCATACCCGTTTTGAGGAAAATCGTCTGAAGTAAAAGGCAAAAAGAGACACCACAATGCAAAGCGTACTAGCTGTGCTTCTGGCACACTGTGATGCTTTAGACAAATAGATGAATACCTCCTGATTGTCACTTGTTTAGTGACAATTCCCTCTGTTCCCTCCACTTCTTCCTTCCTTGTTGGAATGACTGTGCAATTACTCCTTCAATTTTGTTTTTGCTTTTTGATAGAGGTACCAGGAACATTTCACTCTGAACCTTTTTAAAAAATCTACTACATATCTGTATGTCCCCCCCTTTTGTGTAGGGATGAGTTCTTTTTAAAATCAGTCTCCTAGAGGTAGTTTTTTTTTTTTTAAATTGGTCTCCTAGAGACTGATTTTACCCATACACAGATATACCACCACTGGTTTTCTTAAAGTGAGCTTCTGAACTTACTTTCCCTGAAAGCCTTGCTTCCCTTTACTCTTTAGTACAAATTCCAAATAATTCTTTATTGAATTTAAACTCTCAGCTGGACCTAAGTTCAAGCAGGCTTATGAGACTGCCTTTCTCATAAAAGAGGCTTTAGCAAGATTTTAAGGTGTTTAAACTTCCCCCACAATGGGGGAAGAAGAATGAATTCAGAAAATCTAATTGCCTTAGCTAAAATTGAGAAGCCACAGAGTATTTTGGGGGTAAAGCAATCAAAAAAAGATGACTCTCTGTCTTGAAGAACCGTAGGCCTTATGCTGATGGGAACTATAAAAAAGTGGCTGCAGTTTCATATAGTTTTTGCCGTTTTTTTTGCTTACTGATTTAGGCCATCTTTTTCCTTTGCCTGCCTTTTCTGTAGTGGGCAAATGCTTCAACTGTTCTTGATGATTATTTTTTTTTAATGCTACTTTCTCATGCATTTTCATATATGTTTTAAATAAGTACATTTCTAGTTTTTCAACTGAGCAGCTGTTTAATGCCACTTCGTGCCCAAAAATGTTTGCTCCTCCCAGCCTCTGAAACATCCCTTCTAACATGTAAGTGTTTCCATGTGTTATTTTACTGGAAGTAGTTTGCCAGTCTCTAGATATTACCCTATGTTTGTCCAGGACTCTTTCTAGCAAGTTCTGCGTCAGAGGAATCAGTGATTCATGAAAGCTTCCAGCAGCTCCAAAGTTAGAGGGAGCAGATTTTACATATCTAAGGTCAGGAAGGAAGGAAGCCTGTCTTTAGTGTCTGATTGCTGCTGACTTGAGTGTGGTAGGGTGCTGGAGAAAGGTGAGATACTTACAGGAGAGGTATCTTGCCGGTATTTGTCAGCTTATCATCATTCCTGCCTGTGGTGCTCAGCCCAGTGGAATACAGAACCTGAGCTATCATTCCCAGCACAACAGAGAAACATATAAATTGCTCTTGATGTGGCAACCAGGGTGTTGACTTGAGGATGACAGTCAAGTTTGTACCCAGCAGCTGGCCTCTGTCTGGGGAGCGTGTCAGAGGTGCCTGTTTGGATGGTGGGTATGTTGCAGGCCTTTCATCTCCATCTGGCAAGGAATACAAGAGACTGGCTACAGCTCTGCTTACAAGCCAGACACTGCATGGGCTGGCCGGGCTCACAGATGGGAGTCAGGTGTCTGCAGCCGCAATGCACGGTCGGCAGTTATTAGTCTTCAGCTCCTGTGAGACTAATGACTTCAGTCACTAGCTGCCACCTGACAGATCGCTGCTGTAGCTTCTCCTTATTGAATCTGCCTTGCTGGTGACAATGAAAACTACTTTCCTTTTGCAGAAAGGGCAGGGAGGGCTGACACAGCACGCAGTTTGTACTATGCCATGTTTCGCTTCAGGTTCTGTACCGCTTTCCCACTGAAATTTTCCTCTGTGCTCCCAATTATGGCTGGGAGCGTTACCAACTGTACTGGCACTCCTGTGTTACGTGCTGCGAGATCTCCAGCTGGACATCTTGTCGGAGCTCCTGGAGGCCCAGAGCCAAGTACACTTGCTCATCAGCGAGGGTATGCCACACTGCGGCCCAGGAGCCTGCACTAGCTGGGAGCAGCACCATGCTCCTGCCTGGTATGCACACAGCCCAGGGAGGAAGACTGTAGCTTATCTGACTTCGTGGCTCTTTGATTAGTAGAAGTGACACAGAGATAATGCTACCAGTTCTCCCTATTAAAACTATTTTGAAGCTATTGCAATAACTTCTGCAGGAAGTTTCTAATTACTCTTAGGGGTATAAATGAGTGTCCTGTTTCCCAGGAAGGTCACTAAACCGAGACCATAAATCTAAGTTCTCCTTGTCTTTGACCATTGATTTAATAACTCCTTCCCCCTCAGAGCAGCATCTATGGATACATGTTTCGTGCTGCACCCTTAGAGGTGACTGTTTGCCACCTGTTCTGCAAATAAGATAGCTGAGAGATTGTGTTTTTGCCTTACAGAACTAGACATAAAAACTCAAGCTGCTGCCAGAGGTGTAGCAAAACATCTTGGCATGTGTGGATATTCCCTCTCCACCGCGCTTAACCTACTTTCCCACCACTTGGCTGCTAGTTGAACTGGCAAAACTTAAGTATATTTCCTACTCTTGGCACCCCTGCTCTCACAATGGCTTTTGAAGCAGAATCCCCCTGTTCTCTGTAGTTCTGGCTGTTTCCAAGTGTCTCTGATTGAACTCATCTGCTTTGCCATGAAATCTTAGCACTGGTTACAGACACGTGTGATTCATGGAGAGTACCGTAGCCAGGTTATATGCAGGAATGTTAACTCCTGCTGCTCTCATGATTCCTCAGATTTAATGTTCAGCAATCCAATTAAAGCATATATTCATACAGCTTGCAATTTCAAGATTAAAAATCATGTCCATAGGTAGAGAGAGAAACGAAAGCTTTAATGTGCAGTCCCACCCACTTCTGTAAATGTTAAATGTCTGAAAATGTTTGTGTAGCTGTCTAACAAAATGATAAATCTGCAGAACTTTCCATTTTTCATTCTGCCTGCCAGTAAGTAGTTTGTTTTGGATGTGAGACTGAGTTCAGATTCTGCTTATGCCCAGTGTGAAGACGGGGGCGATAAAAGAGATTCCACAATTGTGTAGAGAATGGTGGATGCTGCTAGGAGCACTGAATAATGTGAACATTTCAAAAAACAAGCCTTCTTATCAACACTTGTTATACAGTGTGTACTTGCCTAGCATTACTAAAATAATCTTCAACAGGGCTGTTGTCCTGGTTTGAGGTAAAACAGAACCAATTTTCTGTTCAGTAATTTTACTTTTCAGCTAAGCCTCTTCTAACTAACTGAACTCTGAAATAAATGGTGTATTTTTAAGACAGTAGTGAAAAGAAAAGATCTGATTGCTTATAATTTATACCAAGGAGTGCTGTGCAGAGAGGCTCTTGCTTATACTTATTGCTATCATACCCAAGGCCAGCTCACTTTGTGATATGTTCTGTTGGAGGGTCAGAAGCAGAAAAGCTTAGAGGGGTCCCACCTGTGGGGAGGAGCGGACAGGACAGGTGACCCAAAACTGACCAACAGGGTATTCCATCCCATCTGCCTCATGCTCAGTATAAAAGCTGAGGGATCAGAAGTGTCAGCCTCTTTCTTCAATAGCCAGCATCCAAGGAGGACCCTATCTGTTTGCCTGCCTTTGATCCTGATCCGTGCTTTCCTGAATCCATTTCCTGAGTTCAGCTTCCATCCATCTCTGAGTCCAGTCTGGGACTTTCCCAGTGCCTGCTGGTGATGTGGTCATCATCCTGGGAGCTTGATACTGATCTTGTATATATTGTATATGTTTCATTATTTTCTTTTTTGTTATTATTATATTTTCTTTTTATTGTTTTATTATTAGTATTTCATTAAAGTAGTTCAGTTTCTTTTAAAATCATAAGTCTCTTTCTGTCTCACTCTTCTGTCCCTGAAGGGAGATGCTCTGCCTTCTCTGAAGGGGAGAGAAGTAAAAGAAAGTATCTGTTGTTTGTTTCAGTGAACAGTCCGGCCCAAGCCATGACAGTTGTCCATCTAAAGGCTTATTCTTTTGCACCCTCCAGAAGATTCCCCACGCCCCCCACCCCGCCCCCAGAAATTTTTAATGGTTGGATGGAGATGGTACCTTCATGCAGCATTCATTTTCCGGTTTCTGGGTGTGATGACAGTCTTGTATCTCTTCTAGTCCCGAAGTTCATGATAAGGATGCTGCTGTTGCTTGTGTGTGCTGTAAGGTGCCAAATGGGAGCCAGAATGCAAACTTTATCAAGACTACCCTCTAAGTCATCACAGTCAGATACTGAAAAGTCTGAATATGTGATTTCCTAACATGCTTTTATTTAAATCAGTGTGGCAAAACCCATGAGAATAAAATTTTTCATTTAAGCTTGATGAGAGCCCCAATTTAGCAAATCCATGACACATTTTTTGCTTCAATAGCATTTTAGGCATGCAATTTATATGATTTGCTCAATATATTTAAGTTGTTCCCTCAACTAATTCTAGTACATGGAAACCAGTGAAGCTAAGATTATGCAAACAAAGGAAGCAATGTATTTGAGTTGAAAGCTATTGAAAAACATGGGAACAAGCTGAAGGAGCTGCAGAGCACCTGCCTGAAATAAGAGGTCTTTATGTGTTTCTTGACCTTCCCTATTTAACCCCATGGGTGGTAACACCAGTTGACAGTCTCCTGGTTTTAGGAGATGATATAAGGGCCCAGACTGAATTTATCCACTTCCCGCCCCCAAGTCAGATGTCTTTTTTTCTGTGTAAACTCATTTGTAGGTCAATATTCAATACTTCTTGGACCAGGGAAAAGCTGTGGGTGGACCAGGAGTAAATTCAAAACTGCAGCAAACCATCAGATCTGGTTCCTAAACAGTGACTATCTCTAACATAAAGTCCCCACCTGTGTTACTTATTTACATTGTAAAGTGGCTGACTGTCACTGGTGACTAACCCTTAAATCCAGCGTATGCACTGGAGTAAAAACAGCCTCTCCTAGTGATGCTGGCAAAAGGCGAGCCTTGCAGGGTGACAAACTTTTCATCTGGCTTTCAAAGCCTCCATTTTCTTTCCACATTGATTCCTTCCCTTTATTTCTCTTCCCAGTCCCTTTTATTGCATTTGCGAATGACAGGAAGAAATACTACTGGTCTCAGAGCCACCTTCTGTAGTACCTCTGTGAATTAAGAGCAATGCAGTGTGGGTAAAAGGCACCGAGTCCCAATTCTCTGTCACCTTTATACCTTGTCTAGAATCACTTCTCAGGGGTACCATCAATCTGTATACAGCAACAAGGAATCAGCGCGATGTATTTACCGTGCTGCTAATTGGCCTGTGCTGTAACCCCACAGAACTGCTGCCGCACCGTCTGTAGGTGCCGGCAGCAGCGCAGACTTGCTGGCTGGGCTACCTACTTGATTGCCTTCCTTCCCTTGGGGGGGAAAGTTTATAGCCTGCTGCCTGTTTGTAACATGACGGTTTAGAAATGCCAGAGACTGGAAATTGGACCAAATGTGCCATTCATAGAGTTACAAATGGGAATCGTTTAAAGCTCAAAACATCTCCTGCTTTTCCTCCCCTCTCTCTTTTCTAAAGGTCAAGCTATTTGTGTAGAAACATTAAGCCAGCTGTAGAGAGGTTGCAAGACCATTCCAGCTACACTGTGATGTGATTTTTATCTCCCACCCTAACAGGCAATGTCAGTCATAATTAGTGTTATACATAAATTCCTCACTAGGATGCAGGCTTCACATGATTAGGGACTAAACTATGTAGAGTGCTGCTCTTTGTGACTCTGTAGTTTCAATTAACAGATTCAGGGATGAAAAACCACAGTGAGAGATGATGGCTGAGGTCAGAGAGGTTATCTTTTTTTATAGCAGTTGTCATCTTAAAGGAGAAAACATAAATGAAAGAGGGTTTCATTAACCTGACTAGGGAAATGGCTGCCACAGATAGCATGTCAGCAGGAAAAGCATGGTCAGGCCAAAATCCTTTCCATGACCTTGATCACCGCAATAAGCGTCCTAATCCCCAGTGGGTATGGTAATGATGCGTAGCACAAGCCCGCTATAGCCTAGCTCTGTTTCATCAGTGAAGCGTGTAAGCAGATTATTACTGGGCTGATCAGTGCTCTTGCCAATCAAGAAACTCTTGTTATTTCAGAGCAAAGAGCAAGAAAGCCAGAAGATGAAATAAATACTGCACAGTGCTGGGCCGAGACAGAAATCCACCATTGTAGTCCAGGAAAGTGACCCTGGATTTTTCCCTTTTCTTTCAAGGGCTCTTTAAGCTCTGGAATCCCATCCTGAGAAACTTTCAAGGGATACAGCATTCAAAGAAGGGAAAAGAAAAAGTAAAATATATTTATAGGGCTGGCATCAGCATTGGCTAAGTAGGTGTGCCTGGGGAAGGACATTGTCAGCAGTGGTAACACGCCTACAGACATGCTCCATATTTGGTCTGTGACTGAACTTTGGGGAGCTGGGTGAAGTGATTGGAGATTAAAGGTTCAGCTGCTACTGTGACCACCAGAGGCAGGAAAATAATTCCCCAAATAATTTAAATTTAGTTTCTCTCTGCTTGGGGAATACTTGTAAACTGTTCTAAAATTAGTATTTTTAAAATCATATGCACAGTATCTGTGGGGGCAGGGGAAGGTGGGGAGAAGGGGAAGGTTTTTGACCAGGTTCATGAACAAGAGGTCCATAGACAGAAGGGAATGGGTATATGTACCGTAATGTCTTTAATATGACAATTCTGAATGCTGGGGACACAGACAGTGGCCACGTTGGCATGTGCTCCCTGAATAGTCTTTCACAGGATGTCAGGACTATTTGAGTTGGAAAGACCTCTGGATGTCTCTAATTCAACCTCTTATTCCACAGCAAGGTCAACTCTGACGTCAGACCAGCTTGATCAGGGCTTTATCAAGTTGGGTCTTGAAAACCTCCAAAGATAGAGCCTGCACAACCTCAATGGGCAACCTGTTCCACCTCTTGTCTGTCCTTGTGGTGAGAAAGTAATTCCTTAGCCAGCTGGGCCCTCTCCTGGTACGATTGATGCCCTTTGGATACCTCCACCTTCAGAAATCACTTGTAGGTTGAATGTTAAAATGGAAGGGGTGAAGAGTAAACAATCCCATCTTCCCTTCAACCTTTTACTCAATGATATACATTGATCTACAATCAATGTCACCTAGTGCTGGCACAGAGTGACCTTCATGTATGCAGATAGGTCAGAACTTGGGTGGTTCACATCTTTCAGTGTTAGATCTCATCTGCATCTATAAATTGATGACTGCTCTCTGTCACATGCTTGGTGTGGTTTGCGGTTCCCAGTCTGCATGAACTGGCTCCTCTGGTTGATCTTCAGGGCTATCTCCAAGCAGAATGCCTATGAAATAAGGTTATAAAATGAAAGGTCCTTCTGCTTTCAACATGAATGTGCAACTCTTATGCCCAAAACACAGATGAGTTTTGATTTCACTTTTGATTTTTAATGGCAGCTAATAATTAAGCAAGAAAAATAATTTTAAAAAATTGTAATTGCTTGCAATTTAAGGGAAGAATCGAACTGTTCTCTTCCAGCTTGCCTCTGAACACCCTACTCCTCATTCAGTTCTTGTTAACAGCTGTTCTTGAAAGCCTATCAGCTCCCAAAGCAGACCCCTAGCACCTGCTCCCCTTCATTCAGTGGGAATGAACCAGGTATCCCTGGGGATAGGACAGCTGTATGGATTTTTTTCATAAATCTGGGCTTCTTGTGTGGCAATGCAGGGAGAGTGTTAAAACCAAATGACTTAATTGCGGCCTTCCTGGCTGTTAGGAAGGATCAACCATAAAATGGGAGAGCAAAACTGAAGTTACAGGTAGAGAGCTCTTTCATTTGAAAGTAGCATCATTAAAAAGGAAAAAAAAATTAAACATCTGAAATATATTTTTAGAAAGCTAGAGACAAATGTGACATTTCTAGTACATTTGCAAGGAATCATATCAAACAAATGCTTTCAAGCAGACAACATAATGGCCTATTAGAGAAACACAATGTCACTTGTAGGTGGCTAGAAGTAAAAAGTAGGAAGACGATAGTGTCACTAAATGCTTTTTGTAAATTGCAAGGATGGGCGTTCACTGAAATGTTTTCTGTCTGAGTAGAGATACAAGTACAGATAGATGGGGGCAGGAGAGGGCAAGACGACTGTTTTTCTATCAGTCCCTTAATCTTTATTCTGACTCAAGAATCCAAAATTTGTGGATTCATTACCGAAGCTTTAGCATCATTCAGCTATGAATTGATAGCAAGTGAACATAGAGACAAGTGTCATATCTGTTTCTCTCTCACTTTAAAGCATGTCCAGAATGTTATATTCTTGCTATCATTTGGGGAGAGAAAAAAACCAGAATCTGTTTTCTGATGTGCAGGGAGGAGTATTTTAGTTGTTATATTCTGATGGCACTATAGAAAATCAATCATATCTATAAGCTGCGCTGCAAAATGCAGTGTAGCTTGGGGATGTGTCTACTAATTTTAAAGGACTCAACTTGAAAATCAGGAGTTATCTAGCTGTCATTGTACAGTGCTCTGCACTGACTCATATTGCTGTGTTATTTAGGCAAGCTACTTGTCAAGAGTTAACTTGATAAGTGCATCACCTTAGCAACCAGAACATTAACATACTACAGCAGCAAAATATAGCCAGTGTATACTTCGATTTCATGCATAGATGTTTGGGGTGGTAATAGATGTGCTATAGTGCTGTGCAGGATTGGGATAAAAAGTAATGGTAAAACTAAAAAAGAACCAAATGTAATATTTATTGTGTATCTAATGCCTAGGCAGTTGTGGTGACTGGAGTGATTTCAACGTAAAAAAAGTATAAGTAATACATGAGTCAGAATATATGGTCAGATCACTCCGTGTTCTCTTTCCACTTCTTTGCCTCATCTTTTTTAATTTTACATTTTATTTCTTCTTGAGCAAAACCTATCATAAGCTTTTTAGTACCCCTTATTTTTTCCAGTCATTCATGTGTTTCATTCAATATGCAAAACATTGCATAAATGGAAAATACTTTTAAAGCAGAAAACATGTAGCAAGTGGCAGATACCTTGCAGAGCATAATCTAAGGAAATAAAGAGCGCACTTAATCTGACTGACAGAAAAATTCCAGTTTAATTTTTAGGTGGCTCAGTATTTTTCTCCATATAGATCCAAAGTAGTGAGAAAACCACTATCAAATGCAACGTTGCCCTCCAGGACAGCCCTGATTCACCTTGTTTGACGGCTTGCTGCAGCTGTAGGTGGACTTGTCATTACTTCCTAAAGCCCAAAAAGTATTTAAAATGAGACACTGTCTGAACTTAAAATGTACAGCTATATTCCAGCACTGGGCAGACTGTTACTTCCAGTGCAGGTGACTTGCTATGACTATTTCCAGCTTTGGCCCAGAGATGTGAACGTGACTGACCTCCACTTGTGTAGGATGCAGAAAGCTACTTATATGCCAAACTGTTACCTCTCATTTCAAATTCAGACGCAAATCAAAATGAGCATGAGCAAACTCTGGAGCACCCAAATGGCTGCTGTAAAGCCGTATGGAATAGCTCCATAGAACTCCTCTGCTGATCAGTTGTGAGACAGCTTTATGTTTAAGGTCTGCTTTGCCCAGATCTTCAGAGCTGTGTTGTAAAAAACTCCCTCTGGCATTATATTGTCACAAAAAAGTCTTTATTTGCCTCTTATGAAACAGCTCTTTGTTTATACAGACATTGTACTTCTGGAGGCTGGGATCATGCCTGTAATTTCATTTAAAGAAAAAGCAAAATGGGATATATTTTTTTTTTTTACTTTATTGCTTGTTCACTCCAGTCTTAGATGAAAAAGGCAAGTCTTGAATTCTGTTGTTTGAAGTCTGTTTCTTGTATGCAATAGGCACCTAAGCAAAAAAAAAACTGCTAAAAAAGTTTCTTGTATACGATGTTTATGGCAAATATTTAATGCTCTTTTGATGGCCTCTTTAATATTGTGTCCTGGTGATACCCACAGAACTCTAGGCATTTTGACAAACCTGTATAAGATCATCAAGGTGCAGATTTTCACACACAGAAGCAGATGGCAAACCAACTAGCAGTTCAGGGAGACAGGCATCAAGAAATTACAGCAGCGGCAAAAATTAAACACTTAGTGCCAGTGGCCCAGTTTCTTAAGTGATGCAAAGTTCTGTACATGATGGTCACTGTATTATGAAAAAAAGGAGAAAAAGGAGAAAATACTGTGTGTTACAGTTGTCCTTTTAAAATAATCTGGTCACTATGCACTAAATATCCTACAACAAGGTCTCTCAGAGTGGTTAAAATGCAAAAAAAACACCCTACTCGAATCTAGATTTTGGTATTTTTTTCTTTGAAACTTTTTCACAAATATGACTTGCCACTTTGCTACTGATGAAAGCACTGAATGTGAGACCCAGAGGGGCTGCCTGGGAGGCAGAAGTTAGAATGAGGAAGTCCTCGTGGTGCGCTAGAGAATCACTTTGATGGAGAAAGAAATTACTGCTCCTACCAGCATAAAATGTCCGGAAATGAATGCAGCTGGGTCATAAGCTAAGAGTAAGGAAATGTTTCATACAAGTTTTCCAGCTCACCTGATAGCACATCCTAAATAAAGCATCTGTTACAACAAACCTCTCATTCTGAAAGTAACATAGGGAGATCCTAAAGGAAGCAGTTGACTTTATTGTTTTACTTTCTGTGGAGCTCTTTCCGGGAAGGGGATGAGAGAGAACAGCACTTTGAAGGTAAGGAAATTCCTCTCATTACCCTATTTTAAGTAGCCAGGCCCCCAGTCCTAGCCATCTTTTATTATTTTCTCTGTCTAAAAACTTGTTCTTTGCCTCATTCCTGCATCTGCAGAAAGAAAAGAAGGTCCCAGTATTGTCTTTTTTCCTGCAAGTGCACATGGTGTACATGTATTTTTTCTATGTAGGACAAAGTAGTATTTGGCACCTGTTGGTGTGCAGCATCTGTGTTTATGAAGCAGTGGCTCTGCTGACTTGTATGACTCCTGTAAAGTCAGGTACACTCGGGTGGCAATTTTTCTGGAAGAAAATCCTCCCATTTTAATTCAAGTAAAAAT
The DNA here is from genome assembly GCA_013398915.1 of Dromas ardeola. NCBI lineage: Eukaryota > Metazoa > Chordata > Aves > Charadriiformes > Dromadidae > Dromas > Dromas ardeola. The sequence goes on along the minus strand of VYZM01017111.1, from coordinate 24,068 downwards.
AAAGGCTAGGGAGAAAAAATTATTTTTGGGGGGAGGGTGGGGTGGTGGATGGAGAGAAGTGAATTGTGTTTACTTGCTTGTTGGGGTAGGAGGAAGGAACAGAAATTTGAAGGACTGGTGCTTTCAGATTTGAGGCTGGTCTTCTGATTTTTAATTCTGCAACCAGTGGCAGCCTTCAGCTAGCTGGGATGCTTTCTCTAATGACAGTCAGACCACTAATCTGATGGAAATTCTCTGCCTTATGCTAGCCCCATGAAAATCTGGCTAAGACCAATTGAACCTTTTATTTTGGGTTCAGCTGAAGGCGAATTCCCAGACATCTTGTACTTTGCATAAAGTTGAACAGTGCTACATTGTTGTATAAACAGGATAGTTCCTTCAAGCATGATGGCATTAATTCCTTTTTCTTTTTTTTTTTTTAAACAAGTTAATTTCATCAATGTAAACATCTTATATTTTTTTAATCTATTTTCTCACCCAGGGCTCATTCCAGAATGGAAGGCCGCCAGAAGAACTGTTTCATTTCTGGAAAACGCAACCATCTTGATTCTGAAGTTCTAAAGAGCTGTTCTGCCCATGGCCTGGAAATGGGGAATTGAGTATGGACCAGCATAGCTGTGGTTTTATTGATTTCAGTTTTACAGAAGCATTAAAATTGAATTCTTTGTCATGGATGCTTAGACTATCTACTTAACCAGAGTGATAGATGTGCTGTTTCTTTTACATTTAATGAGTTCCATAACCTGATATATGTTCCTACTATGACACCTCTTCCCTGTATAAATGTCTGTCTTGCAATGAACCCTGAAGATTTGGGTCTGTATATTAACCTGCATTCTCAAAACAACAGGTCTTGCTGGAATATCTCACAAGCTTATGGCATGGCTAATTAGTGATAAAGAACTACGTAAGTTCCTATGAGTGTCACTTAGGCCCTGTGACAAATACATGTGATAGCTGTCAGAAACTCTTTAGGAGAGTAGCATCAGTTTAGTAAACAATGCTGTTGGTTATTTGAAACAGTTTGTTAGGAAGCCTGGGTATTTCCCTCCCACTTCCATATCCATCTTCTACTTTTCTGTGTGGTTAGTTTGCTTTGCAAAAAATTGCATGAAGAAGCATTAAAGGCTAAGTCCACTTTAAATAAGCATATTCTGTTAAATATTATCCTGGCATCTCTTGATTTTGGAGTAAAAGAAATGATGGGTCTATATTAAATTGAATCTGCTGCCAGTAACTGACTATAAATACTGAAAAATTTTAGAGGAAAGTGAGATGGAAAGGTGCAGAAACCCCCCTTAATTTTATGGGTTACTTCAGTGTTTCCTTTCACTAGCAAGAAGTAAGAAACATAGTTTCTGCAGAATTAGGTGCTGCTTAATCAAAGTCAAAACCTAGGAAGTGCCTATAGTTGAAAAAAATAGTAGACTAGATAAATTGCATGGAAAATTGATTATGAGTTAATCAGAATTAACAGGATAGTTTGTGTCCTCCTGTTTGTTCAGGAATTGACTTACTCTGGAACTGTGAGTGTATATGATAAAACATTTTTTAAAAAGCATACCCCACTGAAATTCATAGCTCTAGACTCAGTCATGGATTTCTGATTACCACTGGCATGGATTTATAAATTCATGATCTGCATTTAATCATATACAAAGAAACCTTGATCTGTGTGATTCACAGCCTCAGCTTTTCATCGTAAACTAAGACTGATACCAACAGTGCAAAGCTAAAATTCTTGAAAAAGTAATCTTTTGAGTCTTTGCCAGTGACAATGGTTTTCACTGAGATTATTAGCTTTGCCAAAAATGATGTGTTAGGTTAATATTTAGTAAAAAGAGAATGCTTCTTTGTATGTTATTTTATTAGAAAATAAGTTGCTTTGAAACATTATTTTGCTTGATACCTGTTCTTTTTACAATATTTCCCTCAATTTTATTAAAAAATTAAATCTAGATCTGTCTGCAAGCTGGTCAAGAGGCAATCATCCCGTTGTATTCAGCACTGGCGTGGCCTCACCTTGCGTACTCTGTGCAGGCTGGGCCCCACAATTTAAGAATGTTCAGGTCTTTGAATACGTCCACAGGGTGACAACAACGCTGGTGACGGGGCTGGAAGGAATGTCCTATGAGGAGTGGCTGAGGACTTTGGGCTTGTCTAGTTTGGAGAAAAAGAGGCTGAGGGTCAACCTCATTGCTCTCTACAGCTTTCTGAGAAGGGGACATGGAGACAGAGGTGCTGAGCTCTTCTCCCTGTTATCCAGTGACAGGATGGGTGGGAATTGTTCAAAGCTGCACCAGGGGAGGTTTAGACTGGACATTAGGAAGCATTTCTTTGCCAAGAGTATGTTCAAACACTGGAACAGGCTTCCTAGAGAGGTGGTTGATGCCCCAAGTGTCCGTATTTAAGAGGCATTTGGACAATGCCCTTAATAACACACTTTAACTTTTGGTCAGCCCTGAATTGGTCAGCCAGTTGGACTAGATGATCTTTGTAGGTCCCTTCCAACTGAAATAGTCTATCCTATTCTAGTCTAACGTTTTAGCTTAGGGCGTCTATGCATTTATAATGCCTCAATGGATTTATCCACGAATTTAGCCAGTCATTTTTTTACATTTGGTGTAAAATTTTAACATACACCACATACTATAGTAAATTCTATAGCTTAACTACACGCTGTGTGAGAAATCAGGCCCTTCTCTTATTCTGAACTAGGCAACTGGCAGCTTTACTGAAGGCCTGCAACCCTTACATTGGGAGGAGCAGGGAGCAACTGATTCCTGTCTATCTATTCCTATCACTCTACATAGATTTTACAGACCTCTGTCATGTCTTTCCACAGTTGTCTCTTTTCCCAGCTGAAAAGTCCGAACTTGTTCTGTTTTTTCTTTTGGAAGCTATTGCATGTTTCAAATCATTATCATTGTCCCTCTTGGAACCCTCTCTGGAGGGAAAAGGAAGGCCAGTGTTGTGTATGGTGTTCAGTCATGATTATGCACAATTTGAGAATGATCATACCCATTTTGCTATTTAATCCTTTCCTAATAATACCTGTTATTTGGTTTGCTTTTCTGACTAATACTGAGCATTGGGTTGATGGTAGCCCCAAGAGCATATTCGGATGGCTGGAAACCCATTTTTCTATATGTGAATATTGGACTGTTTTCCCCATGTTTCTTTAACTGTAATAAAGCTACTTTATTTCTCAGCAACTTCATGAGAAAGCTCAGACATGCTTGCTTTTGTTTCAAGGGCTGAAAGTCAACTGTCGGAGAAAATCAGAGAGGAATCCTTGAGGGCACAAGAACTGAGTTTAAGCTGGTTTTATATTCTGTAATCTCCAAGGGATGTCATATTAAAAAGTATGTTTTTTCTTTTTGTTTTTTTTTCCCCCTCTCAAAACACTGGACTTCTGTTATGCCTCCGTGACATTAAACAGTGCCTATGGGCAGCTGTCAATCTTTTGCTGCATGTTCATGCATTAAATTTTATGTACTGTTAGACGTGAAATGGCATCATTAAGAGTAAGCAGTATTCCTTTCTAGCGTATTGTATACAAAACACTGAAAAACAAGGAAGGAAAATTAATATTTGAAAAAGACGCAGGATTTAGGCTGTGTTAGCAAAACATCTGCTGAGCATTCAACCTTGTCCACCTCCACCTCTGCCTCATTTATAATGGCTAGGCTTTCAGAAGCGAACTCCATTTTGCATTGAGCCTTGCTTTGTAGTACAGCTCTTGGGTAAATGACAGATTTTGTGTCTGTAATGTCAACAAATCTGGAAAAGAAGCTATCATTTTGAGGCAGACAGACACACAAAGCTGCCAGGTGTGTTACTGGGACTATTCCTGCACTCCTAAAAGTTGATCCGCTTTATCAAATCCCCATCCATGTTACAGATGCGTACTTATAAAGTGTGGGGGAAGAAGGGGAAAAGATAAGGAAAGACAAAATGTTTTATTGGCTTCTGGAAGCAGACAGATTTTTATAAAATCTCATAAATAGCTCTGTTCCCAGCGTATGGACTTACAGAAAGATATTTTTTTTTCTATTCCTGCTTACAGACATCTGTTCACATTTCCTGGTGGGAATTCTGGGATTTAAACAGCCATCTGCTTCCTACTGTAGCAGCTCAACAACAAAGGGAATTTTCTCAACTAACAAATAAGAATCTTTGACTAACATAAAGGCACTGTTAGGAACATATGCTGCTTTTTCCTTTTAACCTTAGTCAATATATTTTTCAGTCCATTTAGATTACACCAATTTACCAAAACAAACTGAATAAGCTGTTCGGCATCTCATGTAGGGAGACGAAACTCTAAATAAAGCTTCAGGTGTGCTGCCATTGTGTACTTCTGCATAAGCATGTTGCTGAATTCTGCAACCTAGTAAAGATGAAGAAATTCAGTGGAGTTGTACTACAGGTGTATTTGTTTGAACAAGACAGAGTGGGAAAAAATACATGGTTTTTACAGTAGAAAGCAAACCAGGCTCAACCTGCCTAGGAAGCAGAAGGCATCTAGAAGCTGTACACGCTCTGTGTGTACCATTCCACTTAAGGCTAACTGGTCAGCATGAAGTAGGAGATTAACAGGGCTAGACAGTTTCTGACATGTGAGCTTGTCTCCACAATAATCAGAGTAGACATCCTTTATGATAGGTTTATGGGCACTGTGTTGTGTATTAACTTCCTATAACTGGTACATACTAAATATAATGTTAAAAGGGTCAGTCGTCCCCTACTCCCCAGCCCCAAAGGCATTCAGACTGTTATTGACAGTGCTTTGTATTATGTGAATAATCATATTACGCTTCAAAGATATAATCTTTCCCTGAGCACTAAAGAAGATCTTCAAGGATTAATTCTGGGACTGATCTCCATTTAAAGTATGTAGCATATGCATTATATATATATTTAATGAACTGAAGTTGGAAGTTACTGTCAATACAGAGGAGATTAAAACAGAGAAGAGCTAAAACAGCCTAGAAGAACTTAAAGTGATAAAAAGGGGATACAATACAAGGTCATGAACAAGAATTTCTGCCACACAGTAGGCATTTATTAAATAGAAGATATGTATATACTCATTAAATGATTCTGATTCTTGGACACAATTTTAAGTTGTACCCAGACATGTATTTCCACTGGTCACATACACGACATCTGTGATCCTTGTAATGTAGTGTATATTGGTTTTGTTACTGCACTCGGAAAGATAGATTCCAAACAAGAGAAGAGATAGAAGGCTAGTCAGAAGAGTGGAGTTTCTGACTTACAGGCAAGACTTAATTTTAAGTGAGCACTGGCTAAAAGGAGGTTAAGAAGAGATGGGTATGCTGTCCATAAATTCAGCAGGAAACAAGCAGCAGGGAAAGTAAACTGTGAAATAGTCTGGAAGGTGATGTCGGCATAAAAGCAATAGTTATAAGCTAGCTATGAAAATAATTTATAAGGGATATTAGATTCTGCAATAGCTTTTCAGTAGGAGTGGTATGAACAAAGAACAACCACCTTCACAGAGACTTAAATCAGTTTATGTATGGGATTAAATAATGTATTTTATGACAATGACCCACAGTGGTTTCCCATAAGAATTTGGGGGAGCTGTCACTCCTGCTCTGCTCTGCTCTGCTCTGCAGAAAGACTGGGAAATTCTTTGTGATGGACTTGCCTTCAGGCCATGAAGATGCATAAGTTGTCTATTGTTAAGTTATTATAGTTTTCAACCTTTCTCTCCTCATCTTTTATTTTTTTTCTTTTCTTTCCTTTTTTTTTTTTAACCTTTTTGCAGGCTCCATTTGCTGTTTATTGCTCCATTTGCAGTTACATCTTTTCTCTCCAACAAACATTACAAGATTTGTTTGTCATGTATCTCCTCCCTGCACCTGTTCTCCTTATCCAACTTAGCAAAACTGTTAATGTGACTGGTATGAGTTTGTCCATAGTGAGATGTGTCCAGCTCTGGATATGCAGTTGAATTCTTTGAAGATATCCTTTGCAAATGTCTTTTGGTTGTGTTCCTTAGAGGACTTCCTAAATTATCTGGGCAAGGGAGTCCAACTTTTGAGAGATCTATGGTGTCTCTGTATCTCTTCCACTTCTGAACTGCACTTTTAAAGCTACCTTATTAGCAGCCTGGGGGCTAGTTTAACATCTAGCCAGATGACAATTATCCAGATAAATTCTTGGCTTTAAAAGTACTTATAAGGGCCAGCAAAAAAAAAAAAAAGAAAGAAAAAAATAACAACCTAGAAAACCTTGTGAATATGCTGTTTATAATTTTGCTCTGGATTTAGTATAATCTACAGATCATCTATGTTCAGAATTCTTACAAGGTTTAAGCCATGTGTCCTGTTATCATGACTCCTGGTGGTTCTTATTGCATGTCCATAATAGATTTTTCTCTGGATAATTCTGGCTAGGAAATTTGGGGGACCAAGTTTCCTACCGTATTAAGTCTTATACTCGTGTTGTTGTGGGTAAGTTTCTGTGATACAGAACCATACTTCATCTTACCTATACTTGGTGTTTGTCCAAAAAAATGAAATGAAGCCCATCTTAGTATGTCAAACTTTATAAAAAGTGTAAATTTGTATAATTATTGAGGATAAAACCTCCAAAGCCCACCCATTTGTCAGACTTGAGCTTGGCAAACATAATCCAATTCATAATCTCAAAACACAGTGAAAGTTACTAAATAAAGTATTTTTCATTAAAAATTCCATTAAGTCTGTTGCTACAGACTACTAATGGGGCACCAAGAATAAAGCATCATGGCAAGCCTTATGTGAAAGGTCAATGGAGGAAACGTAATTTTCTTTGCTCTCAAATTCTCTACAGGCAGTTCATACCATAACCTTTATGCTGCTGGTACATCTGTATGCCCAGGTCGGATTTGGTTGAGATTTGTGTTATCACATTGCTAGAACTTTCTACATATGGTCCTCTTTCCAGATCCCCTTCAGTTATGAGTGACACTAAATCTACCATAATTAGAGGACCACCTTAGAGAAGTGCCTATACTATTTGGGAATGGACATATAACCTAGAGTTATGAAAGAAGCTATTGACCTCTGAAGAGTTAGCTGGGATTTTTTAAAAGCACTGACTCCTTCAAAGATCTGCTGTTTTCTTACGCACAAGACCACCCAGAAATCATTATTCACTTTTAAATCTTGGCCACTGTTATCCATAAATTATATTCCTCTCTGTCCACACAAAACCTTAATAAGGTACTGAATTATGGCAACTGGCACAGCTTGTCAAAAGACTGTTCACTGTGGAGTCACTTAAAAATCTGTGGATGCTGGCCAGAGGGTCTCGAGAATACGTGGGAGCCCCCTCCCACTGGTATTAGAGCTAGAAGATTAGGGACGTGTCTTGTCTAATTTCTTTGGTGTTGGGGCTGGGGAGAGGAAATAGGAAAAGTGACCTTTTTACTGCACATACAACAAACAAAAATATTTAGGAGGGAAATGGTATGCATCTGTTTCAATAAGCAAAACAAGACAATTAAAAAAGAAAAAAAGGCCCAAAAGAATTAAAAGTACCATTAGACGAGACACATCCAAGATGCTGCTGGGATCCATGTACATGCACACAGACACTGACACTGAATTCTGAGTGGTTACTAGAGATTAACTGTCATTTCAAAACCACTAAAGTTGTCCATGCAGATCCACATTTAATATCCAACTGAGATGCATTTAAAACCCATTAGCAAGATAATATTCATATGCCTCATAGAAAGGACATGAAAAGAGCAGATTTTTAAAGAGATGAATCCTCAGTGCTGTGAGCTTGCCTAAGGAAGGACAGGGAAAACATTTCGTCAGTACTGGCAAACGGGGCCAAAAGGCCAATCGTTTTTGGCAACCAAGACTTGGCAAAGAAGCAAGCCCTTGAATTCCTTCCTCTCAGGGGGGCCTAGAAAGCTGCTACCCCTACCCAGTTGACCAGATTTTTTAGTGGAAACCCATTTACTTAGCTTTCCCATGCTGGAACAGTCTGTTCAACGCCTGTCTCAGCAACAGGTCAGAATATGAGGTCGCACTTCTTCATCTAATTGTGCCTGAATGCTTCCTAATATGTTTTGCTGAAATGTCTATGTCCTGATCCCTTCCTGGTGATCAGAATATTTTCATTAGTTGAAGCAAAGGAGGTTTGACTCCCTCTTACTGATTTTTGATGAACCAACTCAAGAGAAGAGGGAGGGTCTCTTACACTTTAACCAATTTATTTCCTATCACTCTAAGGTTTACTTGTTTCCCTAAACACTGTGGTGTGTTGACCCTCGCTGAGTGCCAGGTGCCCACGAAAGACGCTCTATGACTCCCCTCCTCAACTGGACTCCCCTATTCTCTATCTTTTTACCTCGAGCAGCGCAGTGGGATGGGGAATGGGGGTTGTCCTGGTTTGAGATAAAACAGAATCAATTTTCTTTTCAGTAATTTTACTTTTCAGCTAAGCCTCTTCTAACTAACTAACTCTCTGAAATTAACGGCATATTTTTCAGACAGCGTCCGCTTCTAGCAGATAAGGTCTGATGTTTATAGTGAATACCAAGGAATGGTATGCAGATACACTCTTGCTTATACTTACTGTTATAACAACCAAGGTCAGCTCACTTTGTTATGCACCAACTTGGAGGGCTGGAAGCAGAAAAGTGTAGAAGGGTCGCACCTGTGGGGAGAAGCGGGCAGGACAGGTGACCCAAAACTGACCAACAGGGTATTTGATCCCGTCTGCCCCATGCTCAGTATAAAAGCCGAGAGATCGAAGGGGTCAGCCTCTTTCTTCAATGGCTCATGTCTGAGGAGGACTATGTTCATCTGCCTTTGATCCCGATCCATGTATTCCTGAATCCAGATCCAGAATCCAGTTCCTGTCCATTGCTGAGTCCAGTCTGGAACTTTTCCAGTGCCTGCTGGTGACATGATCATCATCCTGGAAGTTTGATTCAGGCTGTATGTGTTTCATTATTTTCTTATTAATATTATTATATTTTATTTTTATTATTTTATTATTAATATTTCATAAAAGTAGTTTAGTTTCTTTACAACTCATAAACCTCTCTCTCTCTCCCTCTCTCATTTCCTCTCCTCTGCTCTGAAGGGAGATGCTCTCCCTTCTCTGAAGGGGAGAGAGGTTAAATAGAGCATTTGTCATTCATGTTAGTAGCCAGCCCAAACCATGACAGGAGTTGTTGTCAGTTCATCACGCATTTTTTCTTCCCATGGGCTACAGTTCTTCATGAGCTGCTCTAGTCTGGGTCCCCTGTGGGGTCACAAGTCCTGCCAGCAAACCAGTTCCAGCATGGGCTCCTCTCTCCATGAGTCCACAGGTTCTGCCAGGAGCTTGCTCCAGTGTCCCACAGGCTTCTCACAGGGTCACAGCCCCCTTTGGGTGCATACACCTGCTCTGGTGTGGGATCCTCCACGGGCTGCAGATGGATATCTGCTCTGTTGTTAAACTCCATGTGCTGCAGGGAGACAGCCTGCCTCACCATGGGCTTCACCATGGGCTGCAGGGGAATCTCTGCTCCAATGCCTGGAGTACCTCCTCCCCTTCCTTCTTCACTGACCTTGGTTTCTGCAGAGTTGTCTCAGGTATTCTCACTCTTCTCTCTGCTGCTTTTATTGCCCAGCAGCTTTTCCCCTTAAATACATTATCACAAAGGCGCTAACCACTGTTGCTGATGAGCTTGGCCCTGACCAGTGGTGGGTCTGTCTTGGAGCCATCTGGCATTGGCTCTATCGGACATGCGGGAAGCTTCTAGCAGCTTCTCACAGAAACCACCCCTGTAGCCCCCTCACTACCAAAATTTTGCCATGCATACCCAATAGAAACCCAAAGACAACTTGCCCTCTGCTTTGTGTGTGTGTTTAGTACATCACTTGTTATCCTCTGTTCCTAATTACAGCAGTAAATTTCTATGGGAACACATTTTTGTAACTGATTTCCCTCTTTTGTTCTTATGTTCCTTCATTGCTCTTAAGTATGGTGCTAGCTCAATGTTTTGGTCTCATTTACTTTATATAACTGGCATCCTTGCCCCGCCTCTGTTTTAACACTTCTCTGACACGGACTTATTTTATCCATTTGGATATCTTTCTTCCAATTATTCTTGCCTATATGAGTTTCTGGCATAAAAAATAAAACAACCTTCCTTCACCCAACCAAACTAAAAACAACTTCAGAAGCAATTTGGACTTTAATTTTATGGAAGTGAACAGTGTTAGACTGCAAAATATATGCCGGCTGCTACAGAAATGTAATATATATATATATAAAAAATATATATATAATGTAAAACATACACTTGACACTAGAGCTGCACAAAAAATTGATTGTGTGGCTGTTTTTCTGTTTGACCATTCAACTCAAAACAAATAATGGAACCCTACAAAACAAAAACTGAAGTTTCATTTTGTTTAGGAATGTACCATTCCAATCCAGAGAGTTGCAAGAAAAACAAAAGAGAAACAGGGCTAACTTCTTGGAATGTGGGGTGGGAAGGGGGTTCTCTTTCCACTTTTTCCTGTAGTCCAGGACTGCAGGAGTTGTGCAGGAATTGGGATGAGCACCATTGCTGTAGGTAAGACAGTCTTGACTTCTGCAGTTTCGCTTAATTTAATAACAATTAACAAACTTTAAGTTACTGATTTGGGTATTGAAAAAGCCCCAAGATGATAAACAATTTAACACTTACAGAAACATCTTTCTTCTCCCTTCCCCAGCCTCTGTTTTGGTCCAGTACATCTCCTCTTCCTTTTCTAGTCTCAATTCCTCTTGTTTTGACTGTGAGTTATGTTCAGTTCCCTCTTGATTCCCTCTGTGAGGCAAGAGGTTGTGCTGGAGGCGGGGGTCAGCACATAATAGTTTCTTTCAGCTGCTTCTTGCTTCTTACTCTTTTTCTCCATTCATCTTACTTAGAAAAGACAGAACCTGGAAGGTTACAACAGTTTGAATAAATATCCATTAAAAACTCCACCCCTTATTTCTACAGACTAGACTACATAATAATCCAAATTTTCATTACAAACCTCTAGCCTCCTCCCTGCAAGACTTGCAGCTAAGAACACTACAGCAGTTTGATTACACATGCATTACAAATTCCACACTCTGCAAGGGGATATCTCCTGTGCAGGAGCAGCAGGATCAGGCCATCACTGATCCCAAGTCCATCTTGGATTCCGCAGGGCAGTGTTTATGAGGAGAACAGCCCCCAGGTTACGCAGAGCACTACTTGGAACAGTCTGCCCGGGGAAGTGGTGGAATCGCCATCCCTGGAGGTATATAAAAGATGGGTAGACTTGGTGTTTAGGGACATGGTTTATTGGTGGTTTTGGCAGTTTTAGGCTGACTGTTGGACTGGATGATCTGCAGCGCTCCCTCCCACCCCTTCAGTGAGGGTGACGGGTGGCGGTTTCCGTCCGCCACCTCGTGCTCCTCACTCACTTTTGTTTTGTTTTTTTTTTTCTCTCGCCTACTGCTGCTTTGCCGCTCCTCCGGCCTGCCGTAGGGTCCTGCGTGGGTCACGGTCCCCTCGGGGCTGCCCTCCTTCCACCACGGGTGGGCCGCGGCCCCTCAGGGCTGCCTCTCCTGGCGCGCCTCAGCCGGCTCCTCTGATTGGCGGAGGGTCGGAAGGGCAGGGGCGGTGGCTTTTGTCACAGTTGGATCCGGCTGTAACTGGCTGTAACCGGCTGCAGCAGGCGTGAGGCAGCGTGCGGCCTCCCCCGGCCCCCGCATACCCCCGTCGGGACACAGAGAGTATTCCCTGGTCCCTGTAACGGGGTGCTCCATAGCGGGGCTCTGGGTGTGGGCACGGTGCTGCCTGTGGTCAGCACCGACATGCTCGTCGCTCGAGGGAGGGTGAGCCAAATGGGGTGTCTTTAGTCGCTAGAGTTGGAGGACCATCTTCCTCCATGGGCTGGAGAATATTCATGGAACTGGGGTGGTTTAGCCTGGAGAAAAGGAGGCTGAGGGGAGACCTTATCGCTCTCTGCAACTGCCTGAAAGGAGGCTGTAGTGAGGTGGGGGTCGGTCTCTTCTCCCCAGTAAGAAGCCTTAGGACAAGAGGAAATGGCCTCAATTTGCACCAGGGGAGGTTTAGATTGGATATTGGGAAAAATTTCTTCACTGAAAGGGTTGTTAAACATCGGAACGGGCTGCCCAGAGAAGTGGTGGAATCACCATCCCTGGAGGAATTTAAAGACGTGTTTAGGGCCATGGTTTAGTGGTGGTTTTGGCAGTGTTACATCGATCGTTGGACTTGATGATCTGAAAGGTCCCTTCCAACCTAAACGATTCTATGATTCTGTGATCTGAGAGGAACTGAGGGGGTCAACAAGAGAAACTGCGGGAGCCCTCAGTCAGCAGTGGTGCAGGGTGAGGTACAGAGGACCCTCACAGAAACAAAAAGGTAAAGCCTAATATAGAGAACTGTGTGTACAGCGATTTCATTTCAAAGGTCTAGTGGACTGAAAGGGGAACAGTTAGCCAGCAGTAAAAGGAGGGAGAAAATATTAGATTATTTTTTTCCCTTCAAATTTAAAAAATAACTTTAGGAACAATCTATACTTGTGTTTTCCTCTTGCAGTTTCATAAAATTATTTTTGTTACAGTTTGTACGTGGCAAGATACTTTTTCTCACTGCACCTATGTACTGTTGATAACTCCTAAGTGATTCCTACTACTACAGACCACAATACAGAGCGCGCAGTAGTTCTGTGCAATTTTTCGTTCCCTGTCTTGACTCTGAGAAGCAATGACAAGCTGTTTTCTTGACTTGGCTGCCAACAGAATTGGATCCTTACTTAGCAAGAGTGATGTAGTCTTTTAGGTTTCACTCTTATTGATCCTATTAGCTTTCTTAGCAATTCATGAATATTTATGCCAACATACAAGCTACACAGTTCATTCGGTTCCCTTAGAGAGAAACTTGTATTAAATTGGACATAGTTCAGTGATTTGCAGGCATCAAATATGGCATATTTTTAACCTCATGTATTTATGCTGAATAAGTCTCCAAGTAAATATACAAGTGGTATGCTTTAGCATCTCCTCCTTTCTGTTTTCAGTTGAGTAGGTTGCCTAGAAGTGGACTTGCCGTGGTCAGAAGCTTCGTCAAAGTCTAATTTGCTTAATGAAAAAATATATGCTGTCCTGTAGGGTGTCTCCAAGGATTGGAAATAGAATTAATTTTAGGCCTACAACAGGGTTTTGCTGCTGTTGGAATAGATTGCTTCTTTAATCCTGGTATCTTTTTTTTTGAGAAGGTTTTCAGTTTGAAGTCTCGTGGCAATATCCAAATTGGGATCAAGATCCTGAAGCGCATGAGGGAATGCCACATACAGCTGACTGAGGGCAAGGATTGTGAACGTGACTCTGACTCATTCCTGTACACTCCTCATCCTTGTGCATTTTGGAGTTTAAATCATAAGCAGTAAACGGAAGGGTTCCCCATATATGCAACTTTAGAAAATAATGTAACTTCTCATACATGTGAGCTGCAGACTGCAGCTTGTAAAGTGTGTCAAACAGACTTCAAGTTATGTTACAAATGTCATTGTTGTGTTTGAGATGTCAGTTCTGGTTCTGAAGATACCACTCCACATACATACTGCAAAAATAGCAACAGCAGTTCCCTGCGTCTGCACTGTAGTGGCCTTTCTGCTGTTAGACATGCTCTTATGTCTACCTGAACACCTCTCCCATCAGTAATTTTTGCTGGGGTGTGCTCTTGCTGACAGGTTTCTGCCACAGATGGTGCTGAGTCACTGCCTTAAGAGTTGTACATTGGAGGTTTTCATTTGGTGTAGGAATCTTCTGCTTAACTACTGGGGCTGAGCTGAAGCAATTAAAACTACACAATTAAAAAGAAGGGATAGCTGGGAATGCAACCCCCAGAAACTAGCCTGCTACTGCAGCGGTTTCACAGCTGACTGCATAAATGGAAATCTGTCTGATACAACAAATGTTGCTTTGAGCTCTGTTCTCTGCTGAACCATGGCAGTGATTCCATGGGGGCTTGCTTGTGGGTCTTTATTATTAAAGACTTCTGATTAGAAAAATTAAAACAGCAATGTTCTGACTATTCAGAATCTGCCTTTGCCAAAATGAAGGAAATAATGAGGTGACGACTAACGGAGAGGGGTAAAATACCAGGGACTGCTGTGGTGATTGTTTCTCAGCAAGTTCATAAACTCTGTCATTCTCCTGCTCTATAAGAGGGATGAAATCCTAAAACACAGGGAATTTTGAGAGTGTTTGTCAAGTCTGTGGTCCACAAATTAAAAGTGATCTTCAGGGGTGGAACTGTGAAATGGTTATCCAAAATGGAAAAAAAAATAAAAAAAATGGAGACTCACCTCTTTCCAGGAACCCAAACTTGCAGACTCTAAGGTGACTGGCAAATACGCCGAAGTCTGCCCATTAAAATTAAATTTTGCAAAATCTCTGTATAACTACACAGACGGTTTAGGAGAGGCCAGGCTAACAGAAGGGAATTCAGCACGGAGGCTGGAGCAAGCATTAGCCAGGGAAGGTGAAGGAGCAAGAGGTGATGGTGTGTATTGACATTTCTGAAACAACAGTAAAGAAACAGGCACTGCAGATCAGTTCAAAAGGGAAGAGAAAACCATGAAAATTCAATTTATTTTACTTGTTCAATTAATTTTAGTTACTTTTACCTTGGTGTTATTGGAAATAAATTTTAATCTCACCCTTTCCAAGGTCACAATGTATCATTAGTCTTGATGAGAATCCAGGTTCAGGCACTGAAATGTTTCCTACTTGTCCTATCACAGATGTTACGGGATGACTTTCCTATGGACTGTTGCAGAGAGAGTAGTGGTGCCAGTGAAAATAATCTCGTATCATATCACAACAGATGAAAAACACAGAAGACTTGCTGACCCTAGTAGATAGTAGCTTAATTGCAGTATTGTCTGAGATACTGCTACTGCTGTTTTGATATTAAGATGAGATATAATGGGGCTATCAACCTGAGAAAAGACTTCTTGTCAGCCTTGTCAGAAAAGCACGTTATATACACCAGACAACAAAAGCTGTCATTTTACAAGGGAAGGGTTGCTGGAAACAATCCAATGTTGTTCTTATTTCTTTTGTAGTGAAGTAGATAACGGTAATCGGTTTGCCCCTTTTTAAATCATTATTGCCTTTGCACCTATTCTTCGTTATGTATTTGGAACCTGTGTATCCGTCTGATGAACACTGAAACTGTCACTTCCATTAGTGGCAGCTGGAACTTACGCCACTTTCACAGTCAACCTACTTCAATATTAATTCAAAAAGGATTTTGCACCTTTAGCATGGGAGATGAGGAGATATAGAGAAATTTGTCTGAAGGCAGAATTTTAGTAGCTTAGTGTGTCAGAGTTGTCAGATGGTAACTTGCTCCTAAGCTGTCAGTACAGCGAGGACCTGAAAGTGTAATGTAGTAGTTTCTCCCCTCACCCACACATATATTCACAAAAGGACATGTGGGCGAAATGGTGTGAGGGAAAGCAGTAGAAAGCTATTTCAAAGTCATACCATAGACAGTCCATCAGTTGCTAGAGTTATTTAAGGAAGTGATGACATAAATGCTGCATTTGGCCTCTGATCTTTTAATGCAAGTTCCTTTAGACAGACTTTAACCTTCTTCCTTTCCATTTCAGTGTGTGTATTTATGTATGTTTTGCTCTTCCTCTACAGTGACTTAGTTTTTTCTTCCCAGGAATGGCAGTCACTACTTCATTCCAAAAAGCCTAAAGGAAGATCCATTGCCATGAGGTTTTAGACCCAGATACATGATGGGAGAAAAATCAGATTGTAGGAGGGGAGAGAGTGCTCAGAACTAATTAGCTTTCTTGAAAAACTGTCTTCCAGGGATTCTTAAATTAGATGTACAAAATGATCCATTTTATGAAAAATGAGGCTTCTGTGAATACTTACGGCTAGCTGGGCTCTCTGAGCAGTATTGGTCACACTCTTTGATCTTAGAGATGGAGCATCTGGGAAGCCTTGCCAGCTGGAATGCAGGGCAGGTGAAGTCTTCCTTTTCCCTGTACTGGGAAATGGACTGAGGCAGCAGAGAGCAGCTCTCTGGTTAGAAAGAGAGCCTTGGCACTGCATTTAAGATAGCTTTTTTCTTTTAATTTTCCTGGCAAATCTAAATACAGCACAGCAAAAGAATATTTTTTGGCAGTTCTGGGGCTAAGTTCACAGATATAGCTTCAGTCTCGTGGCAGTGCAACTTCACTGATGACTTCTAGCAGTGTGATCGTAGAAGAGTTAAAGCTGTTAAGTAATGTGCTAATAGCATACAATTATTTAACTTAAGTTTTCAAAAACGTTGTAGCTCTTTCGGGTAGATGGAGATTCTGGAGTGAGGTTTGCCTGAAAGTCTTGTCCTCTTGTACATGGTATGCTGTATAACTGGATAATGTGGTCTGCCTACTCTGGTTTGTTTATTATAGGCTTCTTTCCCCAGACATTGCTGTTTTTAATGCAGTTTCTCAAGAAACACTGTTTGTTCTCAGTGTTGTGCTCCTTAGTTTACCTACTTCGAGTAACTTGTTTATATCCCTGATCTTATAATCTAGGTGTTTGTCGATGTAGGTGTTTGAATTAAATTTTTTTTAAAGGTAGAGGGTATGGAGAGCAAGGGGAAGGAGGAGAGCTCTGAGGAAGTACATCATGGAGAACGATATAGACTGGCACAAGATCAGGGTACCTTGGTGTACTGCAGGCCTTAGTCATGTGACCCCACGTAGAGCAGGAAGAATGTGATGTGCTTCTTGACAGTGTATGAACTGTCCTATGTGATTCTGATTTTTTTGGAAGAGACTGGAATGTCAGCTAATGTTCTCTATTTTGGAAGCAGGGTTGTGAATATAGGTGTCTGACATTGTTTCTTTCAGGTTTTCTATTCTCTCCAGTCTTCTACCATTTTCAGACTCTTTTGGTTATGCAATCTGGATAGGTTTTATCTTGCTGACTGAAGCAATCCAGAGATTTCAGTCTAAGGAAAATACTTTAAAATTGCCAGCAATTCTGTGGGGATTTGAGGGAAATTGAGGCCCTTTTGCTTCTTGGGAGGATTTAGCATCTCCTGTCAATTGGATTAGAAGACCCAGGATATCCTAACAAGGATTGTCCTTGGCAATAGCAAACTGGTTGATATCTTTGTTCCTTCAGCTCTTCCTTAGGACTCTCCTTTGTGAGAAAACAGTCTTTTGGAAAACAATTACCCAAAGTAGCTCATGCTAAAAAGATGCTATATGTGGGCAGGACCATAATCTAGCAGAAATTTTAGTTTTGCTCTTGGAGATCATCCTGGGGAGATATAAACCATTCTTTCCTAAGGAAGCTTATGCCTTCACCTGACTACTGTTACCAGGGTTAATTAAGCTAATGATGGATTGCCTCTTAATGGCAGCCATATATCTGCCATGAAACATTCCCCCCAGACACCTTAAGATACCAGGTATCTTTTGTAATCCCTTCATTTTTGTCTCCTTTTGAAACAATTTATTACACCTTTCAAAGCACAACTATCTCATTATGGACTTTAGTCATTATTGTGTAATTTGAGCTATTAATAGGATAACACAATTAATGTGTAGTTTTTCACTATTTTGTTAATATAAACCCTGGAAAATGTGGATTTTCTTTTAAGGCCAGCAGGTTGGTTGTTCTCCCCAGCCTAAGTTTTTTAATGTTGTAACGCTTTTAGCTATCTCAGGCTTCAGATATGATGGTAGCAACAAGGCTTGGTAGATAGCGGGTGAAAAAACACCATTCTCCTCATGACTCCCCTTTCCTCCCTTCCTTCACTGCAGCCTTTATGATATACAGTTTATGTACAACTTTGTATCCATCTTCTATGTCTGGGGAAGTAGTTTTTGAATAATACAAACTAATGTAGCAATATTTTTAGAGACCGGTTATTAGCTAATGGATGGAACACTAGACTGAAATTCAAGAAATCTATACTGCCTTAGACTATGCAAAGTGGTTTACAGTGAAGCTTTACATTGAATGTGGTAAAAATGATTATGCATTCCTTATTTATTGTGTTTGATTTTAGACAGAGCGTGCTCAGTTTTAAAGTAGAGAGAAAGAAAATGTGTGAATTAGTCATCCCAAGAACTCCCGTTGGGACCCAGAGGTCAAACTGCTGCACTAATTTACGCATCATTGCCAACACCAGAAATTTCCACTGGCAAAGTTATATAGTTATCCCATGTCTTATAGTTATCCTATGTCTTCCACCTATACAGACCTGATTATACAAATGAAAGCCTCACCTATGTGGTATATGCAGCTTTATCTGTGATGTTCAGTTTTTCCATGTCCTATGCTCTTATGTTTTGAAGAATTAGCAGCCTAAAGCCCTGGGCAAAGAAAGACAGAGATCAATGAGTATCAGAGGCACACTCTGTTCCTGAACTGGAACTTGTGACACCTTAAGTAGCTGCTGTGGGTACTTATCAGGTTTAAATTACTGCTGAAAGGCTAACTTGAATGCAGTTGGGATTTCATTAAAATGGACTAATGGATTATGGGGTTTGTTGTGTGGCACCAAGGTGGATGACTACAGCTCCTATAACCTGTGTTATGTCCTGTACCAGTCCAGAGGAAAAACAAGAACTTTTTATTTCAGCGTAATTTATTTGAGACAGAGCTTAGAGTAAGGCCTTAAAAATACCCAAGTGCTCTCTATCTGTAAAAGACATCTTGCAAAGAGCAGCTGTTGACTGTTCACACATGGGAAGAGCTGGCAGGGTGGAATAACCTGTTTTGAAATGGTGCCCTGTTACACCTGTGACTATGACTGTGAGCCTGCACAGATGCACTTAATTGTCTTCAGTGGGACTAGGGTTTATGGAGAGTAATTGGCTCAGCAGGTGAAATTGAGGCAATGCGATGATGTGTTAGAATTCATATATTCAAACAAACAAACCATACTTTCCTCACCTGTAGTTATGTTGGTTTTGGAGCACATATAGGAGTAGAAAGCACCTCAATGAGTTAATTCAGCAAAGAAGATTCTGAATGTTCTTGGAAAGTAGGTATGCACAGTGAGCAGATGCTGTCTTTACGTAGTGTAATTGTCTTGCATGGAGATTGAAGGGTAGCCTTGCTGATGGAGAAGGTATAGCTAAATGTTCAGATTGCTGCAGCATTTCTACCTACACTGTTTTTCATCTGCAGGCTTGGGAATGTGCAGCCTGCTGGCACTTGTAGAGGGCAGTGTGTCCTGTATATTTAATGCTAGGTGCTCTGAGTCTTGGTGCTTGCATGTGTGGAGCCGGATGAGTTCAGAGCAAAAAGTGTACGTGTGGTGGTGTTTGTTGTGACTGGAGAAGGGCAGGTAATGTGTTTGTGCTTCACTTCTTAAAATTAAAGGTTCGTTTGGGTAGAGTTTGAAGGTGAGTTTAGAATGAAGGACTAAGGAGAAGGCAGGAGACTGATGTTTTTAACCTATTTTCATGAGGAAGATGTTAATAAATGAAGGCTAAAATGACGTTTTGTAGTAGACAGTAAATAATCTCTTGCTGTTACAAAGTCTCCAAACTACTATATCTGGAGACATAAGCACAATCAAGTACTTCATGTTTTTTTATGTTTGTTAATAAAGGAATTTCACTCAAGAATGTCCTTTTTTTGACCTCTCTTTTGAAAGTCCTATCAGTTGGCTTGATGCAGAATCCATTTTACTGTACTCTCTGTTGCTTTTTCTTGAAAGCTGTCATTGTAGCAGGGAAGACCATTCTCTGCTAGACATGGTAGAACAGTTGATGGCTGTAGAGATGAGAGGATGTGGTCTGCTGAAAGTGATTTCTGTAGCATAAGAAGAGTGTATTTTGAGAGGAAAAAATAGAATAGGGACAGACTGTTCTTTGGCTTTCTTTTTTAAGAATGTTATTTCACAAATACTCTTGTTTACTCAAAACCACTCTGAAAATATCGTAAGTGAAATAATGATTCCTTTCTTTCTTTCCTCAGTTAAGTAATAAACCCTTGACTGAGAAACTATGTGGGAACAGGGTCACGGGGTTTACCTGGTAGATCTGGCACCAGAAATAGTAATTACTTTGTAACTGGGCCCAGTAGATGAAAGAAGCAAAGGTAGGAGGAGCCCTTCGCTGTCAAAGTCCCAGTATGTTTGGAGTGGAAGGTATTCCTCCCTCTCTGAGAAGTGGGCTGGCTAGTTGGAAATGGAAAAGAATGAACATTACTGGTTTAGGATGAATAGTCCTTTAAGATATTAACGATGAGACTGACTTGGTAGCCTAATAGTTGGGGCATTCACTTGGAAGAACAAAAATGGGTGCCTAATGTTTGAGAGACTGAGAGATCTTCTTGTTTAAATGGCATAGATGAGAATCTGCAGAGCTGATTGACTCTTTTTTGGTCCGATAATGAGTCATAGTGACTTATTTCCTGTATTAAAGATGTTGCTTACTAATTCTACGGAATGTATAGAGGAAAACAGATTTGCTGAGATTAATCTTCAGACTTGCTTTTATTGAGTCAGATGTCTGTAAACTAGCATCAGGTTTGTTTTAGACTATTGCTGATAATTTCTGTGTATTTTCAATGAATTGGTATGTAGCTATCTCCTTCCAGTCTGTACTGAAGTGCACTTGTTTTCTTTTGCATTGATACAGCAGAGGAGTGCTCAGGCAAGCACAAAGTGCAATTCACCGAGTCCCTTGCCAAAGCGTTTGCACAGTTCACAGCTCCTGTTGCATGAAGGAAGTACTCAGTCTGCCCTGGCAACCTGACACATCCTTGGTATTCTGTTTCAAGAAGGTTTCCAGATATTGTAGGAAGAGTACAGAAATTCTGGAAATGCTGGGAGGAATGGTCTGAAAACTAAGGCTCAGATTTTAACTTAAATGGAAATTTGTCTTATGGAGTCAATATGCCTGATGCTAGTTAATTTAGAGTCCTACTGTATGTACATACTTCTGAACTGTTGAGTTCAGTGTAGATGAATGATAAATGAAAGTAAGTGTGTTGAATTTAGAGGTTAATTTAAACAGCATTACTGAGGGCATAAAAATGCATGTAATTTTATATTCAGCAAAACTCTGATAGAGTGGTTTTATATGAACCCTCAGCACTTGTCAATGTTTAACTCGGATGGTGCTCTTGCATACTATGCTCCCTCTAATTTTGTTGTGCTGGGCCTGAGTTAAAAGGAGTCTGAAGTATGGGGTATTTTATCTCTGCTACTGTACGCATGTCTGATAGGCTTAAATTAACTAGTCTGCATATGGCTAACAGTTTAACTGTGAGATTATAGATGTACTCTGCAAGTCTGAATAAATGTATTGGGGGGGATAGCTTTTGTGAAACTCAGTAAGATTGCTGTTACTGTGCTCTGTGCCTAAGCTGGTTCATCAAATTGCACATTCAAGAATCTGGCTAAATGCCTGAGATTAAAGACAATAGCATGTAGCCTAAATTTAGTGAGGGGAGATCTCTTCATGTCTGTAGCATTATTTTTTTTTTCCCCCCAACATCTGGTTGTTATTCCTAGGAATTCAGCTGTTTGTTGCTTCTTAAAGCAAGCAAGTCTGAGGCAGGAAACTTTTCTTTTGTAAGTGCATCCTTAATTAGTTCTTTGTTCTGAATCATTCACGGCCATTTGTTTAATGGCTACTTTGTAATTACAAAGTGATTAGTTATTAGATATACCTAGAAAACAGAAACACTCTGGAAAAAACTTACTGAACAGACCTTTATGTGCAAAGAGGTGTTATTGAAGTTAGGCTGTGCAGCTGTTGGCCACCATAAAGGAAAACTGCTGACAGTAGCTCATACACAGAAGGTTGCTGAGGTGAGGGAGTGCTTTGTAATTGGCCTGTGGCAGCCGTGCATGAGTACCTCTCTCAAAGCAATGTTTGTCTGTGGAGAGTGATTGGTAGAGTGACTTTTCAAGGAATGTAGATTACAAAGATAGAGGGAAGTAAACATCAGGAGAGGGACTGTCTTCCAGTTGGGAGCTACTTGTATCCTCCTCCTGTAACTATGCAAATATTCCTAGAGTCTTTTGACTACAGCACTAATGTCAGTGTTTCCTCAATCTAGACTCTGTAACTGCATAGGATTTGCACATTGATTGCTAATTTTTTTTTAAAAAGTTGCCTCATTTCCCAAAGTTCTAGCTCCTGCTTTTAAGAGAATCTGAGAAAAGTGGGAGTTTTGATTCTTTGTGTGCTGCATACATCTTTATTTATGCTAACTAGCTGAACCTTAACCAATCAAATGTATGACTAGCATTTTATACCAATTACTGTTGAAAGAATGATGACATACAAGTTGTGTTGATAACACAAAACATGTTAGACTTTTTTCTGATATTCAAGAACTATGGAATTGTATATAATTTTTTTGTTAGTAGTATGACCAGTATACGTTTGTACCTGAAATAGTCCTCTTCAAAAGGTAAAGTTTATCTATCCAAGAGATACATAGGAATTCGCTGTCAAATTGGTGCTTTCTCTGTGTGTGTAAGATGAAAGAAAAACTATGAGTGATGACATATATACAAATCTGAAATAACCACTAGTTTTATTCTACTGTTATGCACAGCTAAGATGAAGTGAACACATGATAATTTAAAACATTTAAAGAAAATTGTCCCACACTTTTGTATAATGAAGCAGCATAATTTACTTAGAGATTGTCTGTATAGAACAAAGTTTAAGAGCTGGGGAGTACAAGGGAACCAGCCTGGGAACCCGCAGGGATTCTCTAAGGGCAAGGGATGCCGTGCCTGACCCAAGAGCTTGCTTGGCTAGCCTAGTGGTGGTATAAGGGCAGAGCAGCGAATGACAGCAATCACTTGGAGGTATGTGAGGGACAAGGTCACATCAGGGAACAGCCAGGACAGCTTTAGCAAGGCCAAGTTGTGCCAGGACCAACATGAGCCTTGCTTTGAGGAGATGACTGTCCTACCAGGACAAGGGCAGAGCAGCCACTGCCTTTTACTCTGACTTCAGTGAGGCCCATGACACGGCCTCCCACGGTATCCAGATGGGTGAGGCACGGACAGGAGCAGGGGACTACACGGTGGGAGGATCACTGCCTTGTGCTCAGCAGGACAAATCCCTCCTGCAGGGCAGCTACTTGTAGTGGTGTGCCTGAGGTCAGTGGTGGGGCTGATGCTGATGCTGGCCTGAAGTAAGGGCCTGCGTGGTAGTGGGGCAGGGCACCTTCTGCAAGGTTTTGGGTGTCCCTTGCCACCTGGGAAGGCAGCAGCTCGATGGAAGCCAGGCCCTACTCTCTCCTCTCCCCTGGGGCTTGATGCAGAAGAGGTGGCACCTCTTCCCGAGGGGCAGTGGTGGGGGCATGGGAAAGAAGGGCCCATGCAACCCTTGACAATCAACAACAGAAGTGTTTATTGGTGGGAGATGTTGCAGGTGAGCCTGCAGGATGTCCATGCAGTTTGTCTTCTCCCAGCTAATGTTGGGTGTGGAGGCTGGGCTGCCCACAGAGAGCTGGCCAGGTGGCTCCTGCAAGGCCGTTGGTGTGATCTCATGGAAGGAGCCAGGGTGTGCTGGTGCAGTGCCAGGCCACCCCTGTGCAGGTGGATCCACTTCCATGGGTTCCTCCTGGTCTTGAGGTAGAGAAACTTCCATGGGCTCCACACTGCTGCCTGGTGTATTGGCAGCCATTGGCCACATGCCATGCCTTGGTGGGTTGACACGCGTGGCCTGTGCGTTGTTCTTCTATGCCTTGACTGCCAGGTCATGCCCATGCCTGGGTCTCACACTGTTCCCTGGCAGGCAAGTGTGCTTGGGCTGCACACCATTCCTTGGTGGGCCTAAAGCCAGGTACTGCATGATGTTGATGGCAGAAGCGCGGACGCTGGCGCTGGTGCCATGAGGGGTGATGTTCCTCCTCTTCCTCCTCCTGCACTGATTGCGCTTCCTACTCCTGGGAGGTGCCTTCCTCCTCCACAGCTGCAGGGAGCAGCTCTGGGGCATCCCACGCCAAGGAGGGCAGCCAT
The DNA here is from genome assembly GCA_013398915.1 of Dromas ardeola. NCBI lineage: Eukaryota > Metazoa > Chordata > Aves > Charadriiformes > Dromadidae > Dromas > Dromas ardeola. The sequence continues at coordinate 22 of VYZM01017111.1, read as the reverse complement.
CTGCCTTGCTACTCCGGCTCCT